>JAJMJL010000001.1:600000-1006533 GCA_030563645.1 Saturnispora halmiae | reverse complement strand
CTATAGAAATGATCCTATGAAGTACGTCGACAAAGAAAAGAAAATATCTTGAAAAATATCTCGATAAGGGTGGATTATCCCCTTCTTTTATAGTAAAATTTTTCACTTTTCCCAATCGGGAAGCCCTGGAGGGTTATATTCAATTGGTTAAAAAACCAAGAGGGTTTGAAATGGGGTCTAATTGGCCTACAGGGAAGGGACAAATATCAGTCCATAGAGCCTTTTATAAGCTTTATCAAGATATTGTTCTAACTGTAATAAGAGCTGTAGTTGTGGTATATATTATAGAAACATTAGTTTATATTTATAAGTAAATTTATGAGTATATATAAAAAAAGACATTTAGATGTAACCGATTCTGTTAGCAACATCAAGAGCATCGTGGTCAGCAGTCAATCTGATGTAAGCCTTCTTGGTACCGTTTGGTCTGATCAAAGTGTTAACCTTTAAGACTTCAACGTCGTAAAGTTCCTTAACAGCTTGCTTGATTTGGTACTTGTTAGCCTTCAAGTCAACTTGGAAAACAAGAGTGTTACCGTCTTCAACCTTCTTCATGGCGGTTTCAGAGTTGATTGGTTGTTGCAAGACCTTGTAAGCATCCAATCTGGCGTAGTGAGGAACAGACTTGGTGTACTTTGGAGATCTAGCCAACTTCAAAGTCTTTGGCAATCTGAAGGTAGCAGAAGTTCTGACCTTCAAAGCCTTGGTAGAGTTAACACCCTTAAGAGCAGCCTTCTTAGCGGATTGAGCCTTGGTAGTTGGAGCCATTGTTAGTTAAAGAAGAAGTAAGACTTGAAGAGTGAAAAGTTTCAATGTTGAAATTTTTTTTGATATGCGAGTTTGCGACTTACGACATCAAAAGTTGTGACAAAACCCTGATACAAAGCACGTGACAAACCCTGATTTTTCATATCTCAGTTAGCAGAGGTTTTAAATTCATATAGTTAATGATATAAACAATGAGCAAAACAACCTCATATACACACAGAGAGATATTAATATATACAGAGATAAATATAAGTGTGAGCTAATACACTGGGTGATGTAATGATAGTTTTGATTTTAAATTCTTCTTCTTGCAGGTGCTTTATTACCACCAAATGCAATAGGTGTAAGATCACTTAATCTAGTAATACGATCTCTAATTCCATTACCTTCTTTACCTTTGAGTGCATCAAAAAATGCGTTTCTACCTTTACCGAATCCTCTAACAATGACTTCCAAATTTTGACATTTATTAAACATCTTCTTTTCGGTTATAGTCTTGAAAATTGATGATGACAATTGGAAACTTGCTTCATATTCTCCTCTTTGTGCCTTTCTAAATCCAAGATAACCAGTAGATTGAGAAATGCAAATTCTTTGTGGTAATGTAAGGAAATATAAAACTTGTTCATTAAATGGTAACTGTGGATTGAGTTTGTGATGATTTTTGTCTCCTTCAACTCTGGTCAATGTTAAAAATGTATTGTTCTTATTGAATCTGGCATGAAGAACGTACTTGAAGATTTGAACGTCGCTGCTGACTTTTTGTTTTGTTCCCAAAATTGATGGGTTTAATTGTGCCTCTCCAAATGTTGGTCTAGCAGCTCTAGTTTCTCCCCCGTTGGCTGCGGTTCTTAATGTACTCTTACTGAATAATCTGGCAAAGTTGGTTGTCCTTTTGAACATGGTATTAGCTATCAAAATTGTAAAAAGACACTGTTAAAGTTGGAGGAAGTTGAAAAATTTCGATGTTACTCTTTTTACTGAGTATTTTTACTTTTATATAGAAAAGGCATTGCAATAAGTAATATGAAATATGTTTATTTTGATCTAGATGTTAAGGGAAATGCTATTGGACGTATTGTTTTTGAGTTGTTCACTGAAAAATCACCTAAAAACAGCGAACAATTTAGACTAATGTGTGAAAAGAATATTTTAAAAGAGGTGAAATTTAATAAAATTGTGAAGAATTTCATGGCATTAGCTACCAGTACCGTTGATTTGGAGGGATTTGATGAAGAGGAAAATTTAGGTGCAGTAGAAAGTGCATTTTTGTTGTGTGTTTCTAATGATTCACCATTTTCATTTTTTATCACATTGGAATCATCACCACATTTGAATAATAAACATTCAATTATTGGAAAAGTCATTCATGGCAAATCAATCATAAGGTTTATTGAAAGGGTACCAGTTGAAACAGAGACATGGATTCCTCAAGACCAAGTTGTGATTTCAAATACCGGAAAATGGGAAACCAATGATCCTTTACCAAATACAATAGCTTGCATGGATCCAACAGAAATGGGGGACATATATGAAGAATGGCCAGATGATAATGAATATTTACCGGAGAACGTTGATTTCAATTCTCCAGAATCTTCTTATAAAGTCATTGAAACTATAAAATCCTCAGGTACTGTATTGCTAAAATCAAAGAAATTAGATGAAGCAATTTTTAAATATGTAAAGGCAGTAAGATATTGCAATGAACTATTACCAGACAACCATAACAATAAAGAATGGCACGACAAGTTTATCCAATTAAAAATGACCATTTTCTTAAACATCACGCTAGCAGCATTGAGCTCTCAAAAGTTCAAGATGTGCAGGGATTATTGTCAATACATTCTAGATTTAGACGGAGTTAATTTATCTCAGGTTCAAGTATCAAAGGTGTTTTATAGAATGGCTAAATCTCAAATAGGAATGAATAAACCAAATGATGCGTTAGAAACACTCCAAAAAGCACACATTATTCTTCCAAATGATCAAATTATTTCTAAAGAATTAGCCAGCGTTCAGGAGGCTTCCCAGTTGGCTAAAAATGAAGAAAAGGCAAAATATGCCAAATTCTTTTCATGAGCATGTTTTCCTCTTTACTTCTCTTCGTCTCTCTCTTTCTGTTTCTTTAATATCTGTAATTTGTATATATGAATGATTTACAAGCTAATTTTGATCAATTGGCGTTGAATATACAACAACCACAGCATCGTCGTAAGTCTAGTGTATTACGTCGAATGTCTGTTGGGATTTCTAGAAATACTATTCACATTCCATTAAATGATCCGCAATCTGCAATTGAAGATAGCGACCACGAAAAAACAGATGATGATGTTTTATATAAACGAAGCGATTCCAAAACTAAAGTACAAATACAAGATTTTGAAAGGTTACTAGTATTAGGTCAAGGAGCATATGGTAAGGTTATTCTTGTCAAATCAAAAAAGACGGGAAATTTATTTGCACAGAAAGAGTTGAAGAAAGCAAGTGTATTGGTCAGTGATAAATCATTGGAAAGAACCATGAGTGAAAGAACAATTTTGTCGAAAATTACACAACATCCAAATATAGTGAAATTATTTTATGCATTACATGATGAGACTAAATTGTATCTTTTGATGGAATTTATCCCAGGTGGAGAACTATTCCAGTATTTAGCAAAAGAGAGGTTCCTCAATGAAAGAAAATCATCATTCTATGTAGCACAAATGGCAATGGCATTAAAATATTTACATTCATGTGGTATAATATATAGAGATTTAAAACCGGAAAATTGTATGCTGGATAAAGATGGTTATTTGATTTTGACCGATTTTGGTCTAGCTAAACAATCAAGTGAAGAACCTGATAAGGAAAACTGGTGTAAATCTATTATCGGAACCCCAGAATATTGTTCACCTGAAGTTTTGAAAGGAGACCAGTATGGTTTCAAATCAGATTGGTGGTCTTTAGGTTGTGTGACGTTTGATTTATTAACGGGGGATCCACCATTTACGGGAAATTCACATCCTCAAATCATGAAACGAGTTATGAATGATAAAGTGAAATATCCATCTCATATCATGCCAGATAGCAAACAATTGATTAATAAATTATTGGAAAAGAACCCACAGAAACGATATGATATTGATAAGGAATGGGCGAAATTTCAATCCATGGGGTTTTTCTCAAAATATTATAAGTTTAAAGATATAGAAAACAGGAAAGTTATTCCTCCAATTGTGCCTGATCTGAATGATAATTTAGAAACCGCCAATTGTTTTGATCAACAATTTACAAAACTTTCACTTCTCAGCTCGATCAATGTACCACTTGAAACCCCAGACTCTATAATAACAACAACATTTGATGATTTTACATTTACTGTAAACGATAATTATCATGATTCATTTTTTAATCCCGGGGTATAAACAACAATATTCATGTCTAGAGAGTTCAATACTTTTTCAGTTTCTTTCCAGGGTATGCCAAAAATTCCAGAGTTTATTCTTGGCATGTAGATAGTGGTGGTTTGATTTTCCAATTGCTTTTTCAGATCAAGCATTGCCAGTTTTGTTGCCCTAACAATATCTCCTGATCCATCAATAGAAGTGAATAAACAAGCAATTGAGCAATTGTTTTCCTTAATAATGAAGCATGTGCCAAGAAGACTTTCTGGATTTGATGAAAACTTCATACAATGTGAATTATACTTTTCATAAGCCATTGGATATTTCTTTTTGAATTGCAGTGCTATACCACCTCCCCAAAATCCAAGACAATTACATGAATGAGCTAACAATGGTTTTGATATTGTCAATCCTGGTAGAACACAATTGAATAAATCGCCGACTGTATCTGTTATCATTTTGATCTTAGTCTGTTCTTGAATCGCAACTTTTCACAAAATTTTTGTCAGAATTATTTTATTTCATATTTCCTAATAGGTATTTAAACTAATACCACAGGAAGGATACAATTATCGAAAATAATGGATCTCGAACTTTTGAAAGATTTAAGTTTGTTGGATAAAACATTAAGACAAGAGAATTTAAGTTTGAAAAATAGATTGCTATCGATTCATAAGGATTTTTCATTTTACGAAAGGATAAGGAATTCATTTACAGACGATGCAAGGATCTTCCCAAATGATAGGTGTGGTACGTGGTATGTTCCGATAACCGATTATGAAGAAACTGTTTATTTCAAATCAACAGATGGGCATACTAATAATTGGGGATTTTCAATGAGAAGATTAAATTTACAGGTACTTTCATCAGAAATTGTGGTTATCATTGATTCGACAAGAAGAGGAAAAATAGCACCTGACTCATTAAGTAAAACCATTCCTATTTGGTGTGCAGTTATCAATAAAATGTTTGATCCAAGCAGTACATATGATAAGGAGCTATTTATCCAAAATGGATGGGTTTCTAATTCGGAAAGGGAAATGATTTTAAACAAGATCATTGAGGAAATTGATTCACAGATAGAAAAATATAAAGATACTTTTAATCTTCAAGTGCTAAGATCTAATGGTATGAAGAAGAAATTAAAACCGATATTTATATCTCCAAATTCAAATTTGAATCAAATTAAAGTCGATCAAACTGGAATCGGCTATAAGCCAATTTATTTGGTAACATGCAGTGAAATGGTTAGTGATGGACAGGATAAATCACATGGTTTTTCGTATATCCAAGGGGCAGGAGATGATCATGAGCTGTGGTCTCTAGGTTTGACACCGAAATTATTTTGGATGAACCAGTCACTTTTATCAAAAGAGAAACTAATGCAGCTAACAAATGAACAGGTAAATGAGTTGGTAAAAACAATAGTCGCAAGTAATGATGGTAATAGTGAGGGTAATGGATTATATAAAAATATTTGGGAGGTGACACCAACGATTAGTTTTGGAACAATTGAACAAAACAAGGAAATTCAATTGAAACCAGAAGGTTATGACATTGTTATTGTCTTGGAATCTACCGTGAGTAAGAAATCAACAGAGAAAACAGAAGGAGTTTGTACTTATCCATTACAGTCAAATTCCAAAAAATCAGGGAAAGAGCTACGATTGTTATTACCGGAAATTCTCAACAATATTCAAAAAGATAAACGGACCTTGATTTTATGTTCAACGGGCACAGACCTATCACCTTGTGTGGTGATATGTTGGATTTTGATGAATACTGAAAATAAATCTTTACTAAGTAAAGTTCATATACGTAGTGAACTTATCAAATTAACTCAATTGAACCCTAAAATAAATCCTCAACGAGCATGTCTGAATTCAGTAAATTCATTTCTATTAAAATGATGTATTACGGAAAATAAGATTCAAAAAAAAAGTTAGTCATAGTTTAGTTTGTCGTATAAATGTGTATAAATAACGCTTAAGCGGTCTTGGCAACGTGTTCCAATAAGTCAACAACTCTGGTAGAGTAACCGTATTCGTTATCGTACCAAGCAACCAACTTAACGAAAGTTGGGGTCAATTGAATACCGGCCTTAGCATCGAAAATGGAACCTCTGGAGTCAGAAAGGAAATCGGTGGAGACGACTTGTTCATCAGTGTAGCCAAGGAAACCAGCCAATGGACCTTCTTCTGAAGCCTTCTTCATAACAGCACAAATTTCTTCGTAGGTAGTTTCTTTCTTTAAGTTAACAGTTAAGTCAACAACGGAAACATCGACAGTTGGGACTCTGAAAGCCATACCGGTCAACTTACCAGCTAATTCTGGAAGAACCTTACCGACAGCCTTAGCAGCACCGGTGGATGATGGAATAATGTTACCGGAAGCGGTTCTACCACCTCTCCAGTCCTTGTGGGATGGACCATCGACGGTCTTTTGAGTGGCAGTCATAGAGTGGACGGTGGTCATCAAACCGGCGTCAATACCGAAGTTATCGTTAATAACCTTGGCCAATGGTGCAAGACAATTGGTGGTACATGAAGCGTTGGAAAGAATGTTGATATCGGAGGTGTACTTTTCGTGGTTAACACCCATGACGAACATTGGAGCGTCAGCAGAAGGAGCAGTGATCAAAACCTTCTTGGCACCACCAGCAATGTGCTTAGAAGCACCTGCGACGTTGGTGAAAACACCGGTGGAGTCAATGACGTAGTCGACACCAGACTTACCCCATGGGATGTTTTCTGGGTCTCTTTCTTGGTGGACTTGGATCTTGTGGGAGTCAATGACCAAGTAATCACCTTCGTGAGTGACGGTACCCTTGTACTTACCGTGAGTAGAGTCATACTTGAACATGTAAGCAGCGTATTCAGTGGCAATGAAAGGATCGTTGATTGCAACAACGTTAATGTCTGGTCTTTGTAAAGCAATTCTTAAGACGAGTCTACCGATTCTACCGAAACCGTTGATACCAATATTAATAGCCATTTTTGTTGTAAAGTGTGATGTGTTTGTTTGTTGTATAAAACAATTGATTTACCAACCTCGAAAAATGGCGGATGTTGGGTCTTTTTATAGTGAAAAACGTCCCCTCAATAAAAATATCGGACCTCACCATTTTTACTATTGAAAAATCACGGAATAAAGGGACACTGATTTTAATTGAGGTTTGGCGCACCAATTACATACGATGATAATACCGTTTGGAAGTACTAATTAAGGGCTATACAATGCACAAGGTCCGAAGTAATTTGGACCAGTAATTGTGACTGAAATAAATAAAATCAATACGGAATTGGCCACCCCGGGGAGATCATTCCATCTCGTTGGTCCAATAAAGTCTCATATGGACTTTCGAACCGGCGACCTTAATGGAGTTGACATCTTCAGAAGTCAAAACAAAGTCTTTATCAAAAACGACCTTCAATTCAGGGAATCTGTCTTTGTTACTGGTGGTTGTGATTGGTAAAACCTTCATTTGTAAAACCCACTTCAAGAGGATTTGATTGTCAGTCTTAGCATATTTGGAACCCAATTGAGAGATGAGGTTCTTGAACTGGATCACAGAGTCACTTTGTTGGTCACACTTTTTACTATGCAAAGGAGCCAATGGAGAGTAACCTTCCAATTGAACGTTATGTTCAATACACCAATCGTAGATTCCTTCGGTTTGATTTTGCAAAAATGCATTGAACTCGATTTGGTTGACTTCTGGGTTCAATGAGGTCCCCCAAATGGCCTCCAAGTCCTTGACTGCAAAATTGGAAACCCCAATTCTCTTAGCCAAACCTTGTTCTTTACATTTTTGCATGAATCCCCATGCTTCCTTCAAATCAAAACCATGCGATTCCTTTTTAATGAAAGGCGCATGGATCAAGTACAAATCCACATAATCAGTCCCCACATCCTTTAAAAACTTGGTCAATCTTTCATATGGATCTTTACTTTCCGAATGAAGGGTATAGGTCCCATCACCTGCAAAGTATTTCTCAGTTATAAATAGATCTCCTCTTTTGGCCTTGGTACGTTTCAATACTTGTTCCAATTCTCTGTCATTACCATAAATTTCCGCCCAATCCAGATGAACAAACCCGTTGTCAATGGCTGTTAAAGTCACGTCAATCAATGCCTCATCGATCGGAATATCCTTCTTAGTTCCCTTGAAATGTTTGGTTCCGGATCCAAATCCCATTGCTGGGATCCCACTGGTCTCATTTGATGCTTCTCTCAAGAAGTTTGGAATGGTCTTGTTCGATTCAATTTCACTCATACTGTGATTTTTTTATTAAACTCTGGTTGTTGATGAATTAATTACTAATTGTTCTTACTATTTATTATTTCTTAGCTGTGGCGGTTATCGCCATGGTTTTTACCTCCCAATAAATCCGCGGTCTTATATCCGACACAGCCGTTTTCTTATCTCCGAAGACGTTGTGACTTTTCTTTTCTTTTTTTTTTTTTTTTTTTTTTATTATTTTTTTTTGCAATAGGAAAAAATAAATTGAATGAAATAAAATTTTTTTATGGAGTTGACATTCATTAGTTTTTTCTGGAATTCGAAGGTTAAAAATGGGGAACTCAAAAAAGAGGGGAATTGAAAGGAATTCTAAGAAAGAGAAATTGCCAAGCGCAAAGAAATTGAAGACCGACTCCAATGTGGAAGAGATTGATGTTGACGATTTAGATTCAGAATTCAAAGATGTGGAAAGTTTATTAGAAAAAGAAGAAATTGTTGAAGAAGACGAAGTAGAAGAAAAGGAAGAAGAAGAAGAAGAAGAAGAAGAAGAAGAAGAAGAACAAAACGATGAAGACGAAGCAGAGCTTTCTGAATTGGAAGTTCAAGTCCCGGTAGAATCAGCTTCATCCTCCGAATCCGCTCCTTCCCTTTTCACAGATTTGAACCTTTCTGCACCAACTCTTAAATCAATTCAATCCATGGGCTTCACTAAAATGACAGAAGTTCAAGCTCGTACAATTTCTCCACTTTTAGCAGGAAAAGACGTTTTGGGTGCTGCTAAAACAGGTTCTGGTAAAACTCTTGCATTTTTGATTCCTGCTATTGAATTATTATACTCACTTAAATTTAAGCCAAGAAATGGGACTGGTGTCATTGTTATTACCCCAACTAGAGAATTGGCATTACAAATTTTTGGTGTTGCCAGAGAATTAATGGCGAACCATTCACAAACTTTAGGTATCGTAATTGGTGGTGCAAATAGAAGACAAGAAGCTGAAAAACTTACAAAAGGTGTCAATATTTTAATTGCTACTCCTGGTAGATTGTTGGATCATCTTCAAAATACTCCTGGATTCATTTTCAAAAATTTAAAGACTTTGATTATGGATGAAGCTGATAGAATTTTGGAAATCGGGTTCGAAGATGAAATGAAACAAATTGTTAAGATTTTGCCAAATGAAGAAAGACAAACAATGTTATTCTCTGCTACTCAAACTACTAAGGTTGAAGATTTAGCAAGAGCCTCCTTGAAGAAGAGACCAGTTTATATTAATGTCCATGAAGATAGATCAACTTCAACTGCTGATGGTTTAGAACAAGGTTATGTTGTTTGTGATTCAGACAAAAGATTCTTGTTGCTCTTTTCATTCCTCAAGAGAAATCTCAAAAAGAAATCCAAAATCATTGTGTTCCTTTCATCTTGTAACTGTGTCAAGTATTACTCCGAGCTCTTGAATTATATCGATATACCAGTTTTGGATTTGCATGGTAAACAAAAGCAACAAAAGAGAACCAATACATTTTTTGAATTCTGTAATGCTAAACAAGGTATTTTACTTTGTACAGATGTTGCTGCAAGAGGTCTTGATATCCCAGCAGTTGATTGGATTATTCAATTCGATCCACCTGATGATCCAAGAGATTACATTCATAGAGTTGGTAGAACTGCTAGAGGTTCCAAGGCAAGTGGAAAATCTTTAATGTTCTTGATTCCTCAAGAATTAGGTTTCTTGAGATATTTGAAGGCTGCAAAGGTCCCACTTAATGAATTTGAATTCCCTCAAAATAAAATTGCCAACGTACAAACTCAATTAGAACAACTCATCAAAAATAACTACTGGCTTCACCAATCTGCCAAAGATGGTTATAGATCATATTTACAAGCTTATGCATCTCATCATCTTAAGACAGTGTATAAAGTTGATAAGTTGGACTTAACAAAGATCGGAAAATCTTTTGGTTTCACTGTTCCTCCTAAAGTTAATATAACAATTGGTAATATGAATGGACCAAAAAGCAATAAGAAGAAATAATTTATGAGATATTATTACTATTACCACCATTGTGATTTTAATCACTACTACTATTACTATTACTATTACTATATCATACTCTTATGTAGCGGAACCATATTTTTATAAAAGCAAAATTAATTAAAAATAAAAAAGAAATATCATGGTATCATTGATATTTATGTGTAAATGCCAAGTATTTATTTATTCATGTCTGTATCTCTGATTGTGTGTATAGAAAAATCTATACAGTATTTATATATTAATCAACGTTTACCTAATAAAGTTAAAAATTCTTCTCTGGTCTTTTGCTGAGATCTGAAACATCCCAACATACAACTGGTCAAAGTAGAAGAGCCTGTTTTCTGGACACCTCTTGAAACCATACACATATGTGTACATTCAATTACCACAGCAACACCTCTAGGTTGAAGAATTTCAGCCAATGCTGTTGCAATTTGTTTTGTTAATCTCTCTTGAACTTGGAATCGCCTAGAATACATTTCCGCTAATCTAGCCAATTTACTTAAACCTAAAACCTTCTTATTAGGGATATAAGCAATATGACACTTACCAAAAAATGGGACCAAATGATGTTCACAAAGAGAATAAAGTTCAATGTCTTTGACAATGACCATTTCATCGTGATCTTCTTCGAAAACGGCTCTCTTGATCACATCCTTGATATTATCTTCGTAACCTTTGGTGAAATATAACATTGCTCTGGCATATCTTTGTGGGGTTTCTAAAAGACCTTCTCTGTCAACATCTTCTCCCAATTCAACCAAAATAGTTTTAACTGCCTCTGCGATTCTTTTTTCTCTGGCTTCCTTTTCTTCTTCTGAACTTTCTAAACGTTCTCTTGCACCTTTAGAAGGCCATGATAAACCATCCATTTCAATAGGGGCCGTTAATGTATAAGGAGATGCAGGTCTAGTATTGAGTGGAACATCTGATAACTTTTTATACCATGGTTCCCTTTTACTAATAATGTTCTCCTGTGGTTCTTGTCTTTCTTCTTGTTCTTGTTCTTGTGACATCTCTATAATTGAAGAAGTGACTCAATCATACAAATCTGGAAAACTTTTCAGATTACATCGAAAAATACATGTGACTTGAGCCCAGGTTCGAGGTTCGATTTTCAACAAGCTCCTTTTTCCCCACGACACCTTTCTTGTCGTGTACAATTACTAGGTACATTTTTCGAACTTCCTACTCTAATGATATTATTGTACTTATTTTACTTGTTTGTAGGGGGAAAATAACTTTCCTTACTGGGTACATCCTTTTCTTTCCACTAAATCATGATGGAAAGGATTACGTCGATCGTACTAACGGTAGTTGGGGTTGCAGGAATGATAGCAATGCTGGGGTTGTTTTCGGTAATGCCAATTGATATTATCGTGCAATCCAAAACAAATAATACACATTTGGCATCAAATACCATAGTAATCTTCATTTTCATTGCAGTTATCGTTTTTAGCATATTGATCTTACAGTTCAATCGCATAACTACACATAAACGGAATATCAATTCCATCCCGTCCAGTTGGATTCCAATTACAGAGAAAGACATCGGGCTGTCAACTTCTACATATGTAACCCCATCTCGACATCCAAGAACCAAGAGAACGGTTAATGAACTTCCTTGAGGGTCTAGCGGCCAAGACAGTTGGCCAGTATAATATAGGAGATAATAAATATTAAATTCGTTTTAATTAAGAATTTGGCAATGGTATCCGGTCATAGAGAATAGAACCCGGCCATCGTGGCAATTTCCTCCCTTTCTGTCTTTTTTTGATTCGAAGAAAGAAAAAAGTTTTTTACGGGAAGAGAAAAGAAAAAGGGAAGAATTTTTGTTTTTGTTTGTATATTTGTGCTCATGTGCTCAGCAATGGCAGAATAAAAGTTTGGTAATTGACCTTTTTCAATAGTTTGTTTATATAAATGTCTTAACTGGAATACGCAGGAGGTTGAGGCTCGTCAGATATCGCTTCATAAGTAGGAGGAACCTCCATATCCCAACTTATCCCCATACCAGATCTTTCAGTAAGACAAACCCTGAATTGCATTCTCAAAACCCTTGCAACACCTGTAGCTATACCTTGAGCAGTATTCATAGGATTGTTCTTGTTACCCGTGGCTGAATTTGGACCAACTTTAACATCTTGAAAATCATTTGCAGACAGTCCTAATCTGGCACCTGTGCTGTTATTCGTAGTATTAGAATCAGTGTTGACAGTAGTATTTCGAAGTGTAGTTCTGCCATCTGTAGATGAATTTGATGGCTGTGGTATTAATGGATGTCCCGTAACCTCTCCATTACTTTTATTACTTGTATTATGATTCATTCCGTTCAGTATTTCTTCGCCAACAACTGCTTCTAAAATTATATTATGAGAGATGAAAATACCTAACTTTGGATCATCCACGTCCGCTGAACAGTTGCATTCATTGTTGTTTGCTAAATAAATATCACCAAAATCAAATAGTATTGAATTGCAATTATGACTTGTAATTGACGATAAACTACTACTTGCATTATTGAACCCTGTAGACACTAAATTCCCCAAAGGAATTTCGACATTCATCTCAATCCTACCATCACAAGAAAAATCAGATTTCCATCCGGATTTCAATTCTCCCATTGCTAATGTCTTGATTTCTTCAACGTATAATTCAGCGTTATCTTTGGCCATGACAACTTCATTTGGATTGGATAATTCATTTACAGTATTTCTGGACGCACTCAATACTTCTGAAATACCTCCTATTGGGTTATTGTTAATAGTTGGAGACTGTTGTGAGCTCAAGAAAGTCCAATTGGACCCCTCTGGATTAATTTCATTTGTTCTCACAAAATCAAATTCATCCGTTAATGCCTCCCGTGTATCTTCGGCTCCAGCAACTGGATCTCTTCCTGATTGAATTCTTTCTCTTTCTTGCTCTGCAGCTCTTCTGGCTTCTTCTGCCAATGCTCTCGCTTTAACCACTTTATCCGGTAATTCAAAATAAAAATTCAATACTGGATGTCCTAAACCACCTGAAGATTTGTGGATTTTCCTGTTCCTTTGAAGTCTTTTCATTTCCTTTTGACAAGCTTCAAATTTACTTTGATGGTCAAAACAATTATTCAGTTTCACTATAACTGATTCTTCCACTCTCCAATTCAATTTTCTCATTCTCCATCGCCTATCTTTTGAAACAACATGATCCATTCTGATTTCAATTGGGAATGTTGATCTTGGATACACAACATTGGGAATAACTGCACTGGCCGTTATCTCAGTTGGAGGAAAAATTCTCAATGAATTTCGATCGTGAGATCTTAAAATTGATCTTTTGATTGAAATTGGCATTGATAGGTTGATGACTTTTTCACTTTCTTTGCCATAATTTACCAAACAGATTAGTTCATATTTCACATAACAGTCTTTCCCCAAATGTGTGGATGAAGGTAGATCTCCATTGATTATGTGAGATATCGGATATGAGTACCTTTTCTCTTTCTCAAAAACTTTTGAATTATTTTGCAATAAATCCCATCCACAGATCTCTACAATCTTATTCTTACATTCTTCGCAACTTTGTAATGCCATATTTCCTGTAAATGGCATTGCATATTTGGTCACTTGTATTAAATAAACTTTTATTGATTTTATATTAGTTTCTTGAAAAACCTCAACCATCAAGTTCCCAGAAAAGAAGGATCCAGAGGATTCGCCACTTGGTCCTAGCATTAAAATTGGTGGAGTTTCCACATTCATGGTCACTTTTATCGGTTCTTTCAATTTGAGTTGATTACATTCTGTTGTATGGTATTTATCAATTATCTTATGACGTTTTGTTCCTGGTGACACCACCGTAATAGCTGCTGCATTTTCTTTTTCTTTGTGGCTTTCCTTTAAATATAAGCTGTTATGAGTCCCCACTGAGGAGCCTTTCTTGCCTGAAAACAGCTTATATAAGGATGCCATTTACTGATACTTCTTTCTTAATGTATATAAAAAGTGAAAAATTTTGTGCTCATGATAAGGGTTTATTTTACTCTAATATTACGCTTTAATTGGGTAGAATGGGATGTTTAGATTATTAGGGACCGAATTCTTTAAATTGAACAGTTTTATTCTACAAATTTCTCAACTTGCACATCTTCCTCTATGATTTTCGTAATATCCAAACCAATTAATGGGATTCTTGTTCCTGTTAAAACCTTGTAAAGATTACGTGCTCTCATGGCATGGTCTGCATCAACAGGAGAAGTAGCAGGTTTTTCGTTTGCTTTGGACTTAGATTTGGCATCCTTGGTCTTGGCATCCTTGGTAGTTTGTTTTTCAGACTTTTGTTCAGTTTGAAGGTCTTCTTCTTCATTTTCAGCATCTTTTAAAGCTTCTTTATTCTGTTCATTCCATAATTCAACTGTATCTTTGGTATCTTTTATTAATCTCTCTTTAGAACCTCCTTGGACAGTCTCCAAATATTTGAACACTACTTCTTCTTTTTCTCGTGGAATCAAATTGATATGCTTCAGTAGCCAGTTCTGTTGTTGTTTAGAAAACTTCCAGCTATCTCTTGAGTTGACAAACTGTGAACAATAATCCCAATGTGACTCGATAGATTCCAATTTACGAACACTTTTTGGTTTCTTTTCCTTTTTAGGCTTTTTAACTCCTTTTGTCTCACCTTTTTCTCCTTTACCAACGTCTACAGTCTCTGCTTTTCTTTTCAACGCCAATCCCACCTTTTTCCATGCAGGTTCACTCATTTTTCTTTAATTTCTATAATTTACTAAAGAAAATAGTGTATATCTTTAGACTACAATATCAAAAACTTATCATGCTCCTATTTAGACCGTTTTTTTTCCTTTGTCATCCTACAATTTGCATCTTTCTCCCAGTATTATTTAATTGGTCTATTCCCCCTTCTTATACCATTTAATTTCGTTTAATCCCAAATTGCTTATGGTTTTTCGGGGGATTTTTTTTTTTCACCTCTACACATTTCTTGTTGTTGTTGTTGATATTTTTATCTTCAATTTCAAACACGTTTTACAAAAATGTCAACTAACGAGGCCAATTTGAAGGATATTTTTGCCCTTTTTGATCGTTCAGCATCAGGAGTTGTTGGATCAGCCGATATTGGCGATTTATTGAGAGCAGCAGGACAAAACCCAACTCAAAAGGACATTGCTAAACTTCAAGATCAATATCCAAAAGAAATCAATTTCGAGACTTTCAAAACCCTTGCATCAGAGTCAGTGGCCGAAGTGGGCAAACCAGAAGATTACATTAAAGCTTTCCAAATTTTCGATAGAGATCTTACAGGATTCATCTCATTGGGAGAATTGAAATATATTTTAACTTCCATTGGTGAACCATTGTCAGATTCAGAAGTCAATGATTTGCTCAAGAACGTCCAAGTCAAAGATGATCAAGTTGACTATGCCGACTTTGTCAAATCTATTTTGGCACAATGATTTCTTCTTAGTTTTATATCTTACACCAAACAAATAAATATAAATATACAAATACACGTACACGTACACGTACATCGACGCGTAAAAACTCACTTAAAATACACAAAATAGCTGACAAAAGAATCAGCTAACCGGATATCCAATACATACAAACATTCTTCAATTATGTTAGGATGGGTAAAAAATTCCCGATGATCATCATTGGGATACCAAATACATCTCTTTTTAAAGTCCAGGTACATGTTGTTCTTATTCCTCGGTTCTGTGGTGTTGATAAAGTACATTCGGTCATAGTAGCCCCTTTAAAGTCACCAAATGCCAATTTAGAAAACAATTTGAAATATTCAACACACGATTTATCATCCATGATCTCTACCACAAATGTGCTCTTGTCCAATAAATGTTGCCGAGTCCATCCTGTTAGTACTGTAAATTCTTCACTGACGTATGCAATTTGTGACGATCTTCGCCAGACAATTGTTGGCGTTCCTGATAATCCAATATATTCATTATATTCTAATAAAGTCCGTTGAAAACATTGTTCTGCAAATACCAAATCCTGTTCTTTCAAACGAATCATACTTGCAATGAAACTTGGTCTATATTCTGCCATTGATTTGGACATTTGGATAAGAGCTTCTCTGGTGAATCTTTTCTTCAAATAAACATTAAGATCGTGATATGCGCCAACATATAGAAAAGGCGCCGTTACATTCTTATATATTTCTCCTGGTGAATTATATTGAATACCACAAGGAGACCCTAAACTTGAAATTGGTGAACTCATCCAGTGGTGATCAATCTGTGGTTCCAATACTCCTAGTGAAAAACTGATACAACTCCTCTTATTTCTCATTTTAAATGCATGTGGATTGTTTTCTTTAAACTGTGATAATTCTTCCACCACCTGTGGAAACGTATAAGTCTTTCTTCCATCCATTGAATCCATTGTTCCAATGAAATATTGATTAATATGTGTATCATAATAGGAATCGGAAGATGATTTTCCTTCTTGTGGCATTGAAGGTGATGCACTATTTGATATTCCATGATTATTATTAGTTGTGATAATGGCAGTAGTAGTGTCATTATTATTGTTATTATTGTTATTATTATTATTATTATTATTATTATTGATTGCATTAGGTAAAGGCTGTTTGAACCCCGATTCAAATAATCCACTTCCTATTTTCCCCAGTTTCTCGTTTTCCAACCTAAGAGAGGTCCTATCTAGTCCTTCTATCATATTTACATTTTGGTTCTGTTCTATCATATATTTACGTTGTTTCCTTGGTGCATCTGCACATGTAGCACCTAATCCCTTTTTGACACACCTTTTGCACGGCCGTTTTTCTTCACATGTTACATGTGCAGCCTTGCAGTGTCCACATGCACGGGAAACCTTAACTGGAGGTACTCTGCGCCTAACTTTGGCCCTTTTACCACTATCCATGTACAAATTAAAGATCTCTAGTATATTATATACAATTAAAGATTTTTCACTGTAACTTTCTTTTCATAATTGAACAAATATGGATATGGATAAAAAGGCCATCTTAGCCCAATGGAAGAACTTGCAAGGGAGCGTTGCATCCCACGTTGAAGAGTTGAACGCACAGCTCGTTTCAAGCGTTTTCATTGGAGGCCAGGAAGTTTCAGACGTTGATAGTGCAGTTTTCCAAGAAATTGTACCAATTGCAAGTACTTGGACATCAACAGAAGATATTGCTAAGTACAGACATATTTTAAGATGGGCTGACTATATTCAAAATGAGATCTTGAAGGAAAAGAAGTTGGAAATCAATTTGGACACAGTATTGCCAAGAGAAATCAAAGAAAAGCCAAAGAAGAAGGGAGCAGCTGAAGCTGCTCCTGCTGCCGCTGCCGCTAAGACTGGTAAGGCTGCCAAACCTTCAGAAGCTTCTAAGAAAGAATCCTCTGCTCCTAAGGGTAAACCAACCGATCCAGAAGCTATTGCTAAGGCTAAAGCCGCTAAGGAAGCCAAGAAAGCCGCTAAGGCAAAGGCTAACGCAGAAGCCCAAGCAAAGGCTCAAGCAGAAGCTGCTTTACCTCCAACTCCTGCCGTTGTTGATTTACGTGTTGGTTTCATAGAAAAGGCTGTTAAGCATCCAGATGCTGATTCTCTTTACGTTTCAACAATTAACATGGGAGATGAAGAAGGTCCAAGAACTGTTTGTTCAGGTCTTGTTAAATACATTCCTTTAGAACAAATGCAACAACGTTATGTTGTAGTTGTGGCTAATTTGAAGCCTGTTTCAATGAGAGGTATTAAATCTTGTGCCATGGTTCTTTGTGCTTCAAATGCTGATCATTCTGTTGTTGAATTCATCAACCCTCCTGAAGGTTCCAAGCCTGGTGATAAGGTTTTCTTCGAAGGTTTCAACGGTACTCCTGAAAAGCAATTGAATCCAAAGAAAAAGGTCTGGGAAGCTGTTCAACCAAACTTTACCACCTTGGATGACTTTTCTGTCGTTTACAAGCAAGAAGGTAAGCCTGATGCTAAGCTCATGACTGAAAACGGGCTTTGTAAGAACTCAACTCTTGTTGCTGCAATCGTTAATTAGATTTCTATATAAAAGGCTTTAAACTTACTTAACTTATCCTCCACCAGTAGTTTCTCTTCTTATTGAAATGAAATTAGTTTCTCAACAAATCAACAGAGACTCTTCAGGTGACGTCACTGTAGTCCCTCAAGACAAGGAAGATCTTTGGGTCTTGTATAACCTCATACAAAAGGATGACAGATTATGCTTGAAAACATATCGTAATGTCAAACCAACACCACAATCGAAATCACAACAGAAGTTGCTTACTTTACACCTTAAAGCAGTCAGTGCCGAATTTATTGCTTCAGAAGGTCTTTTGCGTATTAAATGTCAAACAACGGAACCTCATGAACTTGTTCCACTTAATTCCTTTCATACAGCAGAGGTTTTATTCAATTTCCCTGTAACAATATCAAAACAGGAATGGGATCAATTATCAATGAATGCAATCTCAGAAGCTTGTGATATTGACTCTAAAGCAGAAGTTGGTGCCGTTGTTTTTGAAGAAGGTGTTGCACATGTTTGTATATTGACAGACAACATGACTATAATAAAAGCTAAAATTGAAAAATCAATCCCTAAAAAACGAAGAGGAGACTCGTCTGCACATGACAAAGCATTACAAAAATTCTTATCAACCTTAGTCACAACTACAGTGAGAAATTTGAATTTAGTTCAATTGAAAGCGATCGTTTTAGTTGCACCTGGTATTTTAGCAGATTCACTTTTCAAACTAATTGTAGCAGATTTGGAAGAAAGCGGTGATAAAGAATTGATCAGAACAAAAGAAAAATTCATTACAGCTAAATCAAGTACTGGTTACCTTCAAGGTTTAGAAGAAGCATTGAAAACTCCACAATTAAAGAAAAGGTTGAATGATACAAAAGTTCAAAAGAATGTTGCACTATTTGATGAGTTCATGGCGGATTTGAATTTAGATAATGGTAAAGCTTATTATGGTGAGAAGGATGTTGAAAAGGCTTTAAATTTAGGACCTGGGGCAATCAAAGTTTTGTTGGTCAGTGATAAATTATTCAAGAACGATGATATTTCAAAGAGGAAACATTACATTTCACTTGTCGAGAAAGTTGAAAATGAATCAGGAGAAGTTTCTATTTTTTCATCGTTACATGATTCTGGTAAACAATTGGATGGTTTAACAGGTATTGCAGTAATTTTAAATTATCCAGTTTACGGACTTGATGAAGACGAAAATGATGAAGATGAAGAAGAAGAAGAAGAGGAAGAATTCATCGAAGAATGAGATTTTATATACAGGAATAAACACTATTTTAAGCACTTTTCAATTCAGGATAATGATGGTATATCCTATCTCTTAATTTCATTGGTTTAACTCCAAACCATTCTCTTAAATACCAAACATCTGCGCCTCTAACAAACTGTAATCCATCTTGTGCAAGCCCAAAACCAACTCCTAATTTTCCTCCCTTATTAATTAACTCTTTGGCTTGGACTTTATTCATGCCTTTAATCCATGCATATGCAAAACCTGGTAAAGAAATAGCAAGAGCTGTATTTGCCCAATCTCTTTGACCTCCTCTAAGATGATCAAGTCCTGCTTCTAATGCAAACATTCCAACTACAAATGAGGATAATCTTAACCCTGTAGTAAACGCCAACCCCATAGCTGCCTTGGTACAATAATACGATTTTCTCTTGTGATAGAAGAACCATCCATTATAACTCTTTGGTAATCGATGTGCATTTGCTGCAAGATATTTTAATGATGCTTGTGACCATCCATGAATCATCCCTCCAACTCCTCCAATTATACCAGCTCCTAATCCAAATAATGTCAATCTAGCAGCAACCGGTAAACCAAATCTGTCTTCAAAGGACGCGTCCTGAATTTCTTTCAAAGTATCAATAAATGTATTCTGTTGCTCTTCATTCGTCTGGTGGTTGAGATTCAAAGAATCGAAGTCTTCTGGTGATATTGATGCCATTTTCAAATCAAAGACAAAGTGCAACAAATATAAAGTTGTGACAAGAAATATCCTTTTTTTCCTTTTGTTATCAAAATATGACAACAAACCCGTCGTCGCAGACGCCCCTTGTCGATTTGGAGTCCAGAAGGGATGAAAGGGTAGAAAAGCCACTTTATTTGTTATTTTCAGTAGGAATTGCCACTATCACGTGCATATTATATGGATTTCATATGTCAGAATTGAATGCACCTTCAGACTTGATCAAATCAAGATTAGGAATTACTGATACACAATTCGGAGTTGCGACCTCATTGTTTTCAATTGGAGGTATGGTTGGTTCATCGATGGCATCGAGCTTTTCAAACAAAAGAGGATTAAGAGTTTCGTTTATTTTGACGTTACTACTGAATTGTGTTGGGTCATTCATTGAAGCAAGATCAAAAGGCTTTAAAGAATTGGTTATTGGGAGAATGATATCAGGAGTTTCTGGAGGATTTGCTATTGTTCTTGTTCCCCTTTATGTCAATTCTGTTTCTCCGGGTCTATTACGAGGTATTTTAGGATCAATGACTCAAGTGTCCGTGAATTTAGGAATTCTATTAGCACAGATTGCTGCTATTTTTCTAGCAGATGAAGATAATTGGAGAAGTATTTTAGATTTGGGTTGGATAATTGGTATCCTTGGGTTGATTTTGGCATTTCTCTATTTACCAGAATCACCAAGATGGTTCGTTTCAATGGGTAATGATGAACATCAAGCATTGAATATTTTAACTAATTTAAGAGGAGGAGACTCGATTGCAGCAAAAATGGAAATTGAAGATTGGAAGAGAGAACAACAAGGTCAAAAACACCACATAGGGTTCTACGAATATCTTTCAGATCCTCAATACAAAAATTCCATATTAATCGCCACCGTTTCAATGGTTGGTCAACAATTTAGTGGAATTAACTCTGTTATTTTTTATGGGGTTTCAATCTTGAATGGTTTGTTCCCTCAATGGTCGATAACCATCAATTGTTTAATATCAATAGGAAATATGCTCATTACAGCTGGCTCTGCAATGTTCCTAGATAGATTGGGAAGAAAACCAATGTTGATTTCTTCTTTAGTTGGAATGGCCGTTTCTTGCTTAGGGTTGACGTATGGTATTCATTATCAAGCTGCTGCTTCAACAGTCATATCGATATTTACATTTGTTGGAACATTTGCAATTGGTTGTGGACCAATCCCATTTCTTTTGATATCAGAAGTATCTCAAATCGAAGTTAAACCCATCGCTCAAAGCTGGGCCACCAACTGTAATTGGATTTCTGTTTTCCTTATCGGTGTCATGTTCCCAGTATTAAATGACTTTATTGGCTCTTGTGTTTATTTGATTTTTGGAGCTGTCGCTCTTGGTTTTGCCTTTTTTGTATACAAAAAGGTTCCTGAAACTATGGGAAAGACCACTTATGCATCTGTTTGGAAATTATCTCCCCAATGAACTTTTCACTACTATGCTATTGAATATTCAGTTCCCTCATACTTTACGTAACCCTCTTTGTATTATCACGTGCTTTAATTAAGGGTTTGTGCTTATGTAATTTCGCAGTCACAATTTTTTTTCTGTCTGAAATTTTTCATGTCTTAATAGACGCAAAAAACTTTTCAAATTCCAATTAACTTTAATTTATTTAGTAAGAAACTGAAAGACTAAAAATGCCAACCAGATTCACAAAGACTAGAAAGCACAGAGGTCACGTCTCAGGTATGTAAATCGATAAGATGAGAAGGAACACTTAAATGTGAATTTTTCTTATTCTTACCCGATTCAAGTGTCTTCAATGAAGACACTGATAATGGGGGGAGATTTTAACTAATCTCCATAATGATTCCCATGAATATTGTATACTAACATATTTCTAACAGCCGGTAACGGTAGAGTTGGTAAGCACAGAAAGTCACCTGGTGGTAGAGGTAAGGCTGGTGGTCAACATCACCACAGAACCAACTTGGATAAGTTCCACCCAGGTTACTTCGGTAAGGTCGGTATGAGATACTTCCACAAGCAACAAGCTCACTTCTGGAAGCCAGTTATCAACATTGACAGATTATGGTCTTTGGTTGAAAACAAGGACGAAAAGATCGCTTCCTCCACCAAGGATGCTGCTATCGTCATTGACACCTTAGCTTCCGGTTACGGTAAGGTCTTAGGTAAGGGTAGATTGCCAAACGTTCCTGTCATCGTCAAGGCTAGATACGTCTCCAAGTTAGCTGAAGAAAAGATTCTTGCTGCTGGTGGTGTTGTCGAATTGATTGCTTGATTTAACTAATCATTTTTATAGATTAATTTCCAATCATCTCACTTCCCTTTACTATATATATACCTCTTAAATAACAAAGTTCCTAACTATATCACTTTTAATCAAATAAATTAAAATGATATAATTTGATGTTTGTTGAATGTTATTAAAACAAGTGAACTTCTGTGACTGTAAGGTATATTTATAATGAGTATTTCTTTTCAAAGATGAAATATTGCTTTAAAATGACTGTATCAGATTTGGTTTTCCCCATGTTACATTCAGAGATCTTGCTAATAGCATAATAAATTACTTATTCATGAGCAATTTTCTAAATATGTAGAGCAATGGAATTAAAACCAACTCTACTCAAAGCAGCTGTCTGCAAAGATAGATAGTTAAATAAAATAATTGATTGAATAAAGTTTTTGTTTCTCTTCAAGTTTATTTGTATCTGCTTTTTTATAATGTTTCTTTTAACGAAATTATTCTTACCGGGGTTATATTGTAAATCAATTTAAACAGTTATTTGGCAAATGGTAATGTATGAAAAAAAACACGGTGTGATAACAGATTAATTTAATAAAATATTTGCAACTTTTAAACTATTCAATCTTGTTTCACTATGGTAGAATCTTATTTTAATGATTTTTTTCAAGCCAAGACATGCATCTCTGTTTCTTTTTGATTTGGTAAATAAAATATGCAAGCGCAACGCCTACTAAGAAATACATGGAGACACTATTCTACAGCTCCAAGAACTTCCTTAAAGTTTTTCTCTAAGCCTGACTGTCAATTGTGTCATGAAGCAAATGCAGTTTTGGAAAAAGCACTAAATCAAGTCTCACCCAACATGAAAAATAGAATAAACCCAGTAGATTATATTGATATAACGAAACCTGAAAATGAAGAATGGTTCAATTGCTACAGGTATGATATTCCTGTACTGTGGATTGAAAGAGAAGGGTATAAGAAAGTTGTTTTAATGCATAGATTTGACAAAGATGAACTTATTGATGAATTAGATCAAGATATGTGAGATCAACGGGAGATTTTATGGAAGCTTTTATAATCGATACCACTATCTTTTATTGGCTTTTGGTTTTCAAATCAATTTTATGAAGGAAATTAAATAGCTAGAGAATCTCTTTTAGCTTATCTTTCTATGATGCTTTTTTTCTATTGTCCTCTTTTTCTAATGGATGAACCAATTTGGATTTCAGTCTAATTTTTGGTTCGGTCTCTTTGGTGACTTTCTCTTGTCGATAAACTTTTCGGTGGCTCTTTCATTTTATTTTTGATTTCCAAATTAAATTTGAGCTTTCAAGTTGAGCTTTCTTTTGGAAAGCTAATACTTTTGTAATACATGGTTTTTTGCGGAAACCAATTTCTTGAACGTTTGTAATAATAAACTGCAACAGCAGCTAAAATTTAGCAATTTGCAAATCTTTGTTTATATTGTTAAAACAAGTCCGAGTTGATGTGGATATTTCTTCTTTTGATTTTGTAGTCCTATCAGTTTACTGTTTTAAATGAATGCCATTTCTCCAAAAGAATTTTATTTTAAACTCGTGTTTTATTTATTTTATTTAGTATTTTTCAAGTTTTCCACCCATTGATATTCATTCTTTCTAGGTTATTTAGGTATTCTTTTTTTTTCTTGTTCTAATTTATGTGATCGGACCTTTATGCTCCTCAGTAACATTGGCTTCTAAAATCGGTATTTGATGAATATTATTTTTTCAATGTCTAAACGGTGGATTTGATTTTTTTCCTTATTTCTAATCAGTATATTGCTCTCTGCTATCAATTTTTTCATTTCACAAGCCCCAAATATAATTCAAAGAATTCGGATTTGATGTAATCAGTTTCACTGCGAAATACGTCTTTTCTTCTCTTCAAGATTCCATCTTGCTGAGCGTTTTTAAGTGATCTGTGTATTTCTATTGTTTTCAATAACAGGCATTATCCTATAATTTTACAGGCAAACTGAATATGAGACTGAGACCAAAATTGGTTCTGCTAAATGGTAAAGTTGTTTTCTTTTTTGTTATTACGTTTTTTGAAAAGATTAGCTTCTCGTTTAAGCATTCGTTGATCGTTTCCTTTTTGGTCTTTCTCATTCTTTCAATCATTGAAAGCTGTTGTAAATACTTTTTGGTTTTAAGTTAATAATCAGTCAAATGGCTCGTGATTGAGTCTTTATATTTAGCTTCTCCACATCTGTAGCAAGAATTTTTACATTTGTCGCCTTAACAATGCTACGTAAATGGCTTTGATGTATGGTTTATCAACTTTTATTTATTCAACTTATCCTTCATTTCACACTTTATCTTTCAAATGCAGTATTTATAATTTGTAACCCTTTTATCGATTAGACTTTTGGATTTTCTGTCCTGTAAATATTTGTGCTCATAGATCAGAATAATCAAAGACCCCTATGTGAAATGCATGGCTGTTTAATGTAATTTTGAAGTACTGATACTTCTAACAAAACTATCATAGACCTTAATAAAACTATGGGTTTGATGTACAATTACTTGTAACATCCAAATAGTCGATGTTGTCCGTTCGTCATAACCAGTTGTCAGATTATTTATTATTCCATGATTATCAAAA
Source organism: Saturnispora halmiae (assembly GCA_030563645.1). Classification (NCBI taxonomy): domain Eukaryota; kingdom Fungi; phylum Ascomycota; class Pichiomycetes; order Pichiales; family Pichiaceae; genus Saturnispora; species Saturnispora halmiae. The sequence continues at coordinate 981,227 of JAJMJL010000001.1, read as the reverse complement.
TACCCAATAATATTGCGTACTATTTTGAGGGCAGTATATTTATTGGCATATTAATTGGCATAATCATCACATCTAGACTTTTTTTAAGTTGTTATTATCGTAAAACCATCTTATTTCTTGAAATTAACCTTGACAAATTTCAAACACCATAACGCCATAACCAGATTTTATTCTAATTTTTTTTGTATGAAACTAGATCAAATTAGGTCAATGACATGTCATTGCTTGGAATACAAAAAAAGAAGCTTGGCATATTGGTGTGCCAAATAATCCCAAAAAAACTACAAAGAAAACGCTAACTACTAGTTTAATACATATATATATGCCAATTAATTAAAGCGTTGCAATTTATTGAAGTGGGTTTGAGCAATCAACTCAGCTTTGATTCATAAACCAGATATACTAAAAGAAAAAGAGAGGAATTTTTGCTCAGTATTTTATTATATATGTGTAAGAAAAAAGAAATGATCGAATTAATTATTATTTAAACAATAAGAGCCCTGCATTTCTATAAATAAAAATCATATTATTCATTTTACTCGATATTTAGGGCTAATTGTTTTGTTTTCTTATGACTTGCCAGATGACGAAAATATCCAAGCAAGCCATGATTCTTATTTGTTAATTTGATGTGTAATCCACACACTGAACACTGGCCACATGGATAGTTTTTCCATATTTTGTATTTTTTATCAAACTCGTAAACAATGATAACTTCTTTTGGTAATTCCAGAGAAGCACCATCATCGAAAATACCATGCGTATTCAGAATATGACCTCTATACGCTGACTTTTTTCTGTGATAAAAGTTTTTCGATGAATTGGTATAATCCATTGGGCAATAAGGGCAGTGGCATTCTTTTTCGTCAACGTCAACTTTAATATTTGGCCCAATTATCCCTTTTTGAGGAGGAATAAATTTAAAAGTGGTTCTTTCATGCTTTCTTCTAATCCGAATATTAGTAGTGTCATTTAAAGCCTCTTTAATTTCTTTAATAATAACTTTTTTTGTAGGTAAAATTGTATTACATTTGATTGACAGTGGTGTTTGGGAAGTCTTACTAGATTTGCGAAGTCCAAGTTTGACCCACTCTTGAAATTTGTGGACATAGCATTCAATCCATTCATCCCAATTATCAGGATATTTGGGATATCTACTCAAACATGGAAGATATCCATGTTCTGTTGGTGTGTACTCATACACCCATGTTGGATCATAACTTATTGCTGTTGTCAAGTTTGGCCCCCTAATTTGATTGTATTCTAAAAGAGGACTAACGAATTCTCTTATTGGAATGTTATATGCCGAGCAGATTTTAACTTCCAAGTTAGCCTGTTTTGGACCAAATAAATATGCTGAGTCTGCTGACTGACAATGTTTGCAATTTTCACCATGATAAGGAATTGTAAAGTTCAAAGGAACTTCTAGTGTATGCACATGTTTTCTTTTTTCTTGATATTGATCGGAAGTCTTTTTAAACATAGCACTTTTCCACCCATATGGTGTAATGTAAAATCGGCTTTTCCCCAGTATTGAAAAACGAGCAGGATTCTCCACTTCAACTTGAGAAACGTCTTTTGTTTTGTCTATTGTAAAATTGAACGAGGTATTCGAAGAACCAACTAATTCAGAACAGATTTCTTGTATATTTCCTTCTATAGTATTCTGGTTTGGTAAGAAATCTATTTCAACCTGGCTACTTATATTGAATTCGGGGGTTTCTAAATCATGATTATTTTTTTCGGTATCATATTTGGCAAAATTACATTGTTTTAGTACTTTGTTATCAATTATTGGCTTCGTCTCATGTTGAATTTGATAACTATCAAAAAGAGTATTTTCCACTTTAAAAATAGATTTTTCATTATTAAGTACTGATAAGCGTTTGTCTTGTCCTTCAAGTAATATTTCTTTTGGTGATATTGAGCTCTTTTGAGTCTCTTCTAATTTTCTTTCAATAATAGGAAATTTACACACTAACTCGCCAACAGACTGGTACTCAAAACTTGAATCTGGAATCTCTTTTTTTTTCTGTTTTTCTGCAGTACTAACTTCCAATCCCTCTTTGGCTTGTGTTATGTCTGAAGATTTTAGTGCTTGAAATTGTTCATCACTATATTGTAAAAATTCCGTTTCTGATGCATCTGATAGTTCTTTTGGTAAAGTACCAATTTCTTCCCAGTTGTTGAAATCAAAAGCCTGCCATGATTCATGATCATCTGTATATGAGTTGCTATTGTTATATTCACCAAGGTTTTTTTCAAAAGTGGGACACCGATTTGGGACTAACATTGTTTGCCAGAAATAAAATTGGAAATAGGTTTATACAAAGGATTTAGATCAACAGGAATAAAACAAAGATATAGCAAAAAGATTATAAAATGAACACTTCCTATTTTGTAGCTTCGGCAGAAAACTATAATCTAGCAAAATTTAGGACTTTATCGCAAAGAAGAGAATGTAATATTTTTAAGGACTAAAAATCATGAGCGCCTTTTTGCTAAAAGGCTTCTTGAGTAAAAGAAACCGCATATTTGGTACTTGACTATGCACAGAAAGAAAACATGGATATCACTGCTGCTGGTTCAGATAGATTTGATAAAGAGGGGTAGCTTTGAGTTTTAGCATAAAATGAAAGGTTCAAAATAGGCAATATTTAATTATCCTACGGGAAAAGGTAAGACAATGTGTATAAAAATCAAGCTTAAAACAAAATATACAATCAAAGTGTTGATGGAAAGAAGTAAAATGAATAATAGTACAAATGGGTGATCTCAGCATAAGAAGGTTACCAAAGTGTTACAAATTAAACCAAATTGGCAGTAGAACCTTGAGTGTTGAACCAATCATCAACAGTGCTACTTGAAAGAGATGAATCAAAAGTTGTTGAATCATCCAACACAACAATATTAACAGAAGAGTCCTTGAATACAACTGCTGCCTTCATTGAATCAGTGTAAGGTCTTGCAATGTAATCAGCAGAACCACCACCGCCGGAATTTGAGTTTGCACTAGCACCTTGACCACTGTGTAAATGATTTGTCAACTTATCTGAACCAGCTGACAAAATTTCAAACAAATCTAATTCACCGCAACCTGTACTCCAACATGAACATTCTGATTTACCGTATTGTAAAGTTCTTGGGATTTTAGCATTTAATAACCAAATAGCTGGCATATCGTAATTGTAAGCAGAAGAGTCACCAGTAGCTTGTGGCATAGTGAACTCAAACACAAAAACTTTATCAGCACCTGCAAACCCTTGATATGCAGGAATACCATCTCTGTAATAACCACATTCACTTCCCGAACATGCTTCACCTGAGAAAATCATGTATTCGTGAGAAGAGGCGACAAGGACATCACCAAGAACCTGTGGAGATGATGCGCCGTCAATACCATTTGAAGCTGCAAATGAAATAGAATTACCAAAACAAGACGACCAAACACCTGAACCAGCTGTACCACCTTCATTGTTCATGAAAACAAGATTATCACCGGTACCAGGGGTGTAGTAAGAGGATCTGACCCAGTCACCTGAAGTGTTTCCATTGCTACCAGAGCTGCTTTGTGTTGTGGCAGCAGCAGTTGATGTTGATGAAGTGGTTGAGGTTGAGGTTGAGGTCAAAGTTGATGTTGATGAAGTAGTAGTTTCTTCTGAAGTGTCAGCTTGAGCTTTATCGTTTAAACTAGTTGATACAAGTAAAGTTGTCAATTCTGCTGCTTTGGTACTGGCAACAGTAAGTCCATCTGGAACATAATCAATGATATTTCCGCTGATATCCTTGTAGACAGTTTTAGTGACTTCTTCATATTTAACAACCGGAGCTCTTTTATGTTGATGGTGAACGTGCATTGTTGTAGTACAGCTTTCGTCTACTTCATCTCTCTTTGCATACGAAGAACCACTTGGATAGTAAACCCCAAATTGTTTTAATTTAATAGGACCTCTGAAATGAACGGAAAGTTCTTCATCGAGAGGTGCCATTGACCCTGAAAATGAATATTCACTTTGGGAGCATTCACATGATGATTCATCCATTGAGGTGACATCCATGTATGAACCTGCAAATCCTAAATTGTCATATTGAACTGCGCTGACTGAATTACAGTATGTGTTTCCTGAAATATATTGACACCCGGCGTTAGCTGATGGTGTAGAAATAAGTGTACCCATTAAGGTTGCTAATACTGAAGCTGAAAATCTCATATTTTGCTATGTTAAATGGATAAAATGAAGGGATGGGATAAGCTAGTTGATTGATAGACCTTTATAAAAGACAAGTAAGGGATTATATTTGTTATATAAGCGTTGTATTTGTCAATTGGAATGAACTACCAAACTAATTCAAAGGACGGATGAGGTAAGGAAAAGAAGAGCAAAGCCTTCTATATTAAATATGAAACGTAAAGGTAACACGCTACCAAAAGATGGCTGACCGTGTCGCGTTTTCCCAAAAGGGTAAAAGGTAAATATTAAGGAACATAAGAAGGGGCGTGATTTTGGACCTTAAAATGGCTGAAAAGTCTATCAAAGGCTTTGAGACTACAAGCCTTCTGAATGTGCACGTAATAAGAGTTGAGATACAATTACTACGTTCTTATTGGACAAAATAGCACCAATTTTCAGTGAAAAACACCAACTTTGCTCTTATTCCAAAACCGTTTTTTCTTATTGTACTAACAATATACTTTTTGGACACGAACCCGAAATTGACCTTTCACAAGCTTCGATTCCACAAAAATGTAGAAATGTTGTGCTTGTTTTATGCGCCCTTTTTTCTAGAACATATTGAGCTCACTTAACATAAACATATGTTATAAATACGCATATAATAAGTGAAATTGATAGTTAGGACCCTTAATCGAATAGAATGCGCAATTTCGTAAAAACAAAACATGGATTACCTCATCTGGAGTTGTCAAAACATCCCTGAAAATGTACCCTTAATGGGGAAGTTATTTTTACAATAATTACAGGCGTCGCACAGCAATGTATAAACAATAACGAGGCGTTTATTTGTTTAATTAATAAACGAGCAAAAAAGGTAAGTTTGGAGTACAAACAAACACAAAAATCATAATAACGATAGGCCTATAATCATTTCATGTATGATTTTTACAAATTCTTATCAAAAGACAACTTAAGCATCAAAATGTTATGATGAAAACAGCAAAAAAGAAATTGAGCAAATGTCACCTTTTACAACAGGAATTTCAGTGGTGACATGACGGGAAAAAATACATTCATCCTTAGATGGAAAAAGCCATTTGTCAGAAACGAACTTCAGACTACAAATAATGAAATTTATACATTCATGAGCAAAGGAATTTTTTCATTTCCATCAATTAGAACTTTCAAATTCAGGAATAAAATGGCATCAGATCCATCAGTAGAGCTTCAGCCTTCAAAGTTAGGAACCAAAAAGTATTGGGATGACTTCTACAAATTAGAAAAAAAAAATTTCTTGGAAAATCCAGAAGATTTGGGTGAATGCTGGTTTAATGATTCAAATGCAGAAGACAGAATGTGTGAATATATATTCAATGACATCCAATTAGCACAATATAAAGTATGTGACTTAGGAACTGGTAATGGACATTTACTATTTCAATTATTTGAAGAAGGTTTACGGGGAGAATTGGTTGGTGTTGATTATAGTGAAACAAGTGTAGAATTTGCCAAACAAGTTGCGCAAGATAAAGGATTTGAAGTGGACTTTTTCCAATCTGACCTGCTGATAAAGAATGACGCTTTTATTGACTCTCATCTGGGGTCATTTAATTTGGTTCTTGATAAGGGAACGTTGGATGCAATTGCTTTGAATGATACAAAATATGAAGATGATAAATTGGGCATTCAAGTTTATCCATCCAACGTTGCAAAATTAGTTGAGAAAGACGGGATTCTGCTGATAACCTCATGTAATTTTACCGAAAACGAGTTAACCGATATGATAACAAAGAATGGGGACTTTGAAAAATGGGGGAGAATCGATTATCCAGTTTTTGAATTTGGAGGCCAGAAAGGTTCTACTATCTGCAGTGTTGCATTCATTAAAAAGTAGTATATTACATATAAATATGATTGTTTCGATTATTTAGTTATAGATTTGAATATATGTTTTTGGATAGAATCGTATAAGTTTGAGACGTTGTCGACCTGTAGTTTCAATGCATATTGAATTGGTTCTTTACCGTCAACGGTTTGAATACGTAAAAATTTATTAGCGTGGAGTGAGGATGGCATCCCTTTAACGATGTTAAATCCTTCGATCAACGGTAAATTCAAAATCAATTTATAATTCCCATCCTGACGCATAACCAATCTTGATGTATATAACTTTGAAGGAGACTCGTCATATTTATTCACTTTAATAATACCAATACCTTTTTCTTTCCATCCATCATTTGCCTTGGACAATTCCATATAATAGAGCTTTGCTTTGGCTTGAAATATCGTGGTTTCATTTTCCTCTCCCGATTTTATATCTTGCTTTTCCAGATGAACTTTCTGATAAACATCCGGTTTTTCATCCTGTTTAGCGTCATCTGATTCTTTGTCTTCTTCACTTTCGTTTTCTTCTTTATCTTTATCATCTTTTGAAGGTTCATCAAAAATTGACTTCTTATTCAAAGAATTTTGAAATGCGTTTCCAAAAGAAGCTCCACCACCAAACACTGATGAAGACCCAAACACCGATTCATTGTTTTTCACCTCTTCCTTCTTTTCCTCCTCTTTTCCATCGCTTTTCTCATCTTTCTTTGAATCCCATGAAAAGCCTTCGTTGCCTGCAAACATTTTGAATCCATTCATCTGACCAAATCCTGTTGATGACCCAAACACATATTTTGGCTTTTCTTCTTTTTTCTTTTCTTCCCCACTGCCACTTGGAACTTCACTGCTAGTGATTGTGGTATTAGCAGTCGATTCTGATTCTTCTTTGACAGGTTTTTCCACATCCTCTGTTGCGGCAGTTTTTACCTTTTTGGGAGTTTCTGTTTCATTGATACTCTCTTCCTCAAGTGGCCTCTTCTTGATCTCCTCAGTATCCTTCTTGGTATCTGACATGTGCTGTTTTTTCTATCTATTTGAGAATAAACCACTATAAATTACAAGATATATAAATTTGACGCGAGAGTTGAATATGTCAAAAATTATTAAATTCAATTTAAACTGCTGTTAGTGTCTTACTTTTGTCAAAATAATCTCTACATAAAACTCAGCATGAGTTAGAGTACCATCAGTCTTTTTTTTTATTGAATTTCAGCCTATTTTGGCAAAGATTTATTAGTTAACTCAATCATTTTACTTTTTTTGTCGGGGTTTATCATAATATTCAGCTATTTATATGACTCTGACATTTTGGGGAGCTTGATTGAATCTTTTACCTATCTTAATGGTCATTTTATGCAAGATTAATATTCAATGTTTACCTTTTTCCCTATTGGGAAATTTATTTGTTGTTACATCGATTGTTAATCATATTGTTTTCATTTGAAAACATTCTTTTCTTGAGTGAAAAGTCGTCAAAAGGTTTTATGAACACATATTTAGTCTTAAAGGAGTCTCCAGAAAAGAGAAGTGATCCTTTGTTCAAAATCCCGGGGGAAACCCCAAATTCTATTGAGTTTGCCAAGAACAAAACCATTTTTGACTTTAATAAGGTATTGAATAACTCATCTCGTGATGAAATCTTTGATGCCACAGCAAAGCCATTAATTGATGATTGTCTTCTAAAAAACAAGGACTCGCTTCTATTCACTTTGGGACCAACAAATTCAGGAAAAACACACTTGATGTTTAAAACGGATGATTCATTATTACACAAATCATTAAACTATATCTTCAATGAATTACAAGGTCAACTAACAAACAACTTTTCCATGGTTAAAAATCTTATTGCAGATGTATATGATAAAACAGAAAGTTTAAATGATACACAAAACACCGTCACAGATGCAGACCTAGCAGTCACGATCTCTATGTTTGAAATACATATGGATAAAATTAATGATCTATTGCCAGAAACTCAAAGTAATCAAAGAGTTGATCTGGGAATCATAAATGACAAAGTCGATGGTAAATTAAGACCACATCATATGACACGTTTTTTGGTTAATACATTTAAATCAGCAAAAGATTTGGTAAATCATGGGTTATCTAATCGATGCACTTCATATACAAACATGAACGCTGAATCCTCAAGGTCTCATTGTTTTATCTTTATTGATATTCATAAGTTTTATGGAACATTTAGAAAAACTCATAGATTAACATTGGCTGATTTAGCTGGATTGGAAAGAACGAAAACAACAAAAACAACAGGAAGAGCCTTTAAGGAAGCTATTTTTACTAATAGTGGGATGACTTCACTTGGTCTTGCGCTGGAAACACACGCTAAAAAAGAATTTGCGATGTCCTCTTTAAGAGCAAATAAATTAACAAGATTAATTTTAACGGATCATATCAAGTCAAATACTCCTGTTTCATTAATTGTTGCTGTAGATCCATTTGGAGAGCAGGGTTTAGTTCATCAAACATTGAAATATATTGATCCAATAAAATATCAAATTTTGAAGAAGAAAGCCAACCAACCATTGATAGCTGGAAGAGTTTGTATGTCTTTCCACAAGAACAAAGTTGATGAATTGACTATTTATGCAGATCAATGGAAGAATAAATACAATTCGGCAAAGGAGAAGTCAATTTTATCTGAAAGTAAATGGAGAGAAACAGCATACAAGGTGAAAGAAAAAGAACGTCAAGAAATGGAACTTTTCTATAAAAAAGATATCCAACGCCAAAAGGAGAAACATGAAAATGATTTGAATCACAAACTTGATGAGTTGAGTAGCATTCATGAAGAAAAGCTAACCGCTTTGAATAAAAATTTGAATATGCTTAAAGAAGAATCAACTGCTTTAAAGGGAGAATTGGAGGACGTTTATAGGAAGAAACTGATATTAGAAAATGATCTTCAGAGTGCAAAAGAGGTAACACTTTCAAAAATGGAAAAATTAGAAACTGAAAATCAGTTAGCCAATGATAAAGCCGTTGGTTTTCAAGATGAGATTGCTGTGCTTAAATTAGAAATTGAAGACTTTAAGAAAGAGTCTAATGAACTAGCCGAGAAAATAAATGAACAGAACCAAATTATTGAAAATTTGAAATCAGAGTTGAATGGTAAGCTTGAGTTATTGGAACATATCCAGAAAGAAAAGTCCACTTTGGAAAATGAAATTCAAAGCATGACTTTGAAAGAAACTGAAAGAAATGAAGTCAATAACAATTTAGAAAACAAAATTTCAGAGTCTTTAAGCTTACTGGCTTCAAAAGATGACGAAATAAATACTTTGACAAATCAAATTCAAGTGAATACTCAATCAACAACAGAAACTATACTTAAACTTGAAGAAGATTTAAAGATGGAGCAATTTAGAGTGGAGTCGCTTGAAGATATGAAGTGCAAGCTTGAGAATCAATTGAAGGATTCGTCAAATAAACATCAAGATGTAATGAAAAATATGAAGGATGATTTCAACATGAAATTGGACCAGTTTAGAGAAAGTATTGAAAATGTTGAGGAGGAAAAACATAACGAAGATCGACTAATATCTTATGAGAAGACAATAAATCAGCTCAATGAAGAGATTGATGGTCATTATATTGCATATAATGAATTGACCTCCAAATTAGATACCCTGGTTACTGAAAATAATACAGTTATTTCCAAGAAGGATGAAGAAATTTTGGAAATTAAAAACATCATGAAGGAGAAAGATTCTAAGGCTATTACTGAAATACAAGAAGTGAAAACACAAATGGAGAATCTTAAGGAAAATAATGATATCATGACTAAAAAGAACTCTACACTGTTGAATGAAATCAGTTCATTGAGATCTTCCCTTGAAAAGCAAAATCAAGCTCATGCAGTCAAGGTGAATAAATTAACTCTTGAGCTTGAAGAGATCAAGAAAATCAAGAACAATTCTAAAAGAAAGAGTTTGGTAGATGCCAATGCTTCTCTTTTGGATTCTGATTTTACTGAACCTTTTAATATAACCAAAGAAGTCAAATCTTCTCCTTTGAAACCTGCTTTTGAAATTCATCATGATTCTCCTTCTACTCCTACAAGATCTAAAAAAAATTCAAAGTCTAAAAGATCAAAATCTGATATAGTACAAAGCAAACTGGATTTCGCCACTGGCAAAACTTCCCATGCTTATTCGGCCACTCCAAGTCCAAAGAAAACTCCTCTTGGTAAACTCAACAGCTCTTCATTGAACCGCAAAGAAATGCAATTGGAAGGTACAAATCTCATGGACAAATTCCCCCAAAAAAAGAGAAAATCTTCATCGCCTTTAAAACCTAAAAACAAACTCCGCAAAATGGAAGCGTTGGACACTTCATTTGATAACCTCGACTAAAATGTATAGCTTTGAAAAATAAAATTAATTTTCGCATATTATCAACAATTTCTTAATATATTATTGATAGTGTATTTTTGATAAAGATGGCTAAAAAAGGGGCAGGTACCCTTATTGGTAAAGGGGGGGTTAAACGGCGAACATTCACAGGATGTGAGACATGTCGGAAACGAAAGATCAAATGTGATGGGATGAAACCTCAATGTACCAGGTGTTTGAAATCAAACATTCAATGTGGCGGATATGGGATTAAATTGAAGTTCTCCAACCCTTTGGTTATTGGTAAAGAGGGAGAATTAATTACATCTAAAGACATCGAAGATGGTGGTAAAGAGAATTATCAGAGACGATTGATTCCATTTATGAAGTTTATAAAAGAAAGAGAGATTTATACAACATTCCAAGAGATGGATCCAGATTTGAATGACTTAGAAGATATACAAGTTGGTACAGAAGAATTAGTAAAAGGCCCGTTTAGGGTAATCCGATTGGTAGTTCCGACATCAAAAGTCAAACCATTGTTACCCTCAATTTCCAAGATCATAAAACAGCCATATACTAAATCAGAATTCTCTGCTCCATTGATACTGAATGAGGAAAACAATTTGGCAACTCATCAGCTCAATATGGCTTATTCTATGGCTGAATTGTGGAGCTCCTCAGATAGTCAAAAGAAAACTGACGTTGTTGTTCCTAGATCTCTTTGGATCCATCCTAGATTGAAAATTGATGCAATTTTAACCTATCAAACCTTAATTGGGTCTTGTGATATTATTACAAATGACTGGAAGCTGGTGGAGCATTCAGTTTTTAGTGAGTTGTACAATACTACAGGAAATTTGAAAAATCGAATTATTGATAAAATGAATCTATCTGAAGATAGTATCAAATCTCAAATTTCATCAAGGTCAAATGATATAATTAAAGCTTTGAGTGTTTCGACACCAAATAATTCCTCGTGGTATACTTTCACTGGACTACTCAGACTTCATAGAGTCCAGGAATTGGTTCGACTATTTGTGAAATCTCAACCTAATGTGATGTATTTGAGTTTCAACGGTTGTTTATTTGATACAATACTGATTCCATTTTTATATAAAACAGTGGGGGAATTAATGGTCTTTGAATCTTCGGTAGGACTCAATAAGGTGGATGATACCGAATTCAATAATTATTGTGGCATTCTGAAAAAAACATTCTGTATGATTTCATTATCAATTACATCATTTTCTCAATATAAAATCCTATTTAGTGCACATTCAATCTATGATGCCTCATTGTGTTATTTTAAATCATTTATTTCTTTCAGAGAAATGTCATTGATTTATTTGGCCAGTTTATTAAAGCCTATAGTTCAGGACGGTAGATCAAACGAAATCATGATGAAATTATTCAAAGCTGGCCATCTGAAAGAATTCGCAATTACAATTATCATGGCAATTTACCAAAATTCGTATGTTGATATCATTCATGATTATAAACTATTGTTTGGAGTTTTGAACGACATTTCTGATTATTACAAAGGGTTAGAAGTTGTGGATGAACAAATGGAAGATATAATATTGTGGTTCCGCTATATGAATGTATTTTTCAAAACATGTTCAACAATTGATTTGGACAATTATAAAATTGATGAACCTGGATTTGAGGATATAGACCCAGAGTATAATTTAGCTGAAAACTCCAGTTATGGAGTAAAAAAAAAAGAGACAAGGAATATTGAAATTAAAAAATCTACTTCTCTTGATAATGAAAATACTATAATCAAGAATTACAAAATGAAAATGCAGAAGGGTGATAAGCCACCAATAACGTTTTCCATAAGAGTCGATTGTGATACAAAAACGATTGCTAAAGAAGAAATGAAAAAGCCATTAAGCAACTTACCTGAAGGATTAAACAATAAATCCGTTCATATCAGTAAAGGAAAAAGAATTGCATTTAATGATAAACACGAGAAGGGTGCGCAAATTTCCCTACCATCAGATTCCCAATTTGGAAAAAATGGAATATCTACAGTAGAACTAAGTTATGGGATACCTATTTCATTGCTTGAGCTGTTGGAAAGGACTCTTGCAATTGCGGATTGTCGTAATTGGTGTTTAAGAAACAATGTACATCCGAGAAACTTTCCAAAATTCTGTTGTGATATTGAGGAAGAATTGATGAATTGGAAACTTCCATGGGATCTTTACGAAAATGATGTAAATGACCAGGGGCCATTAAGGTTTCACAGTTTATTTCATAAAGCCATTTATCATTTGACCATGTCTGTTTACAATACAACTCTATTATTCTTCTTTAGATTAATCAAAGACATTGATCCAAGTTTATTTCAAGACAGGATCATATCAACAATTGAACAATTAGAAGAATTGAAAAGACTCAGTAAGAACGGTAACTTTTTGCGTGATATGAAGATTTCTCCCCCATTTTGGTGTTTTTTCATTGCCGGATCAGATGCAATAGATGTTACTTTACAAAAAAGATTCGATGAACTTGGAAGAACGTGGTTTGTTGCAGGTCATAAATGGATTGGTAAGCAGATGATGATGGAAATTTGGCGTGGAAGAAATGAAGCAAACAATGGCTACGAATACGATGATGATGAAAAGGAGACTTCTTGGTTAGATATGATAAAAGGGTGGGAGATATCAGGTTATAATTAAGCTTTATATATGAATAAAAGAATTCTACCCTCAAGCTACTGATTATATTAAAAAGAAATCGAAATAACCAAGGAACAGTGTATAACTACAACAAGAAGAGCAAATTTAAAAAAATTAATGAAGGAAGCGGGGTTCGAACCCGCGCGGGAGTAATCCCAGTAGATCTTAAGTCTACCGCCTTAGACCACTCGGCCATCCCTCCATTAGATGTTTTTACAAGGTGTTGGCCTAACATGAGGTGAGGCTACTTCATAATAGTGCAATGTGGTTTCTTACTTATCAACCTGGGTGATATCAAGATTTCTGTTAATGTAAAGTTTACACCATTATAGCGTAGAATAGAAAACCTGTTTTGTATTATAGGAGAAAATTTCAAACCATTATAGAGTTTAGAGTGCCAAGACGTTTGCCTTAAAATAGAAATTTGACAGAATAGCAGTATTTAACCATCTTAAAATAGTAATAAAATTGAATGAGTATAAGCAAAGAAGTTGAGATACACTCAAGCCGTTTTAAATTTTTCGTTTTTTGCAGCAAAAACATAATTATATTCAACTATTTAATTTTGGGAAAGAAATAGTTTCAATTTGCTAATTGGTTAACAAGAATCAATGTAGTGAAGTAAAAATAGCAGTAAAATAGCACCAAATTGGATCAACTTGTTTTGTTATATAGTTATTAAATATAGTTCTTTGAAGCATTTTATAATGCAACAAAATGTGATGCGGTTCCCACGTTAATTCAATTTAAAGATATATAATATAATTTGCTGTAATACCTATGAGTTGATATACGGTTTGATAACAAAACTTATTCATAAAAGAGCCACGCACTCTCTTATTATTTACAATTTGTTTATAAAGTTTTTCTTGCAGAATCAAGAAATCGATAACAATGTGAGATAGATATGCTTCAGTTTATGATTCTAACATGCAGCATTAATGTGGTAGATTAAGAGTTTGGCAGACCATATTAGTTAGAGAGTCCAAACATACAACAAGTGGCAGTTTGGCCGAGTGGTCTAAGGCGTCAGGTTAAGGTCCTGATCTCTTCGGAGGCGAGGGTTCGAACCCCTCAGCTGTCATTATTTTTTTATGTATAATATTTTATTTTTGTTTAAATATACAGTTTATTGTTGAAAAATTTAAACTGTTCAAGTTAACGATATAAAATTAATACAAAATTGCCAGCTAATATATGATATTAATGTAAAAGAAACTGTGTGATAATAATCATTATAAAATAACACATTTTTTCTTATTTTTCTTCTTTTTTGAAATTGGCTCTGCAGCTATTTTTTGAGAGCTAGATTTAACATTTGGTGTAGGTTGAATAGGTTGTTGATTCAATTTCAGACTGACATTGGCAGATTTAGTTTCAACTTTTTGAGTTTCTGCTAAATTTTGAGAGTCTTCCACCTGTTGTTGCTGTTGAACTTCTTTTCTTATGATCTGTCTCACAATATCAATGAAAGAGTCATCAACATTCATTCTGTACATTGCACTAGTTTCATAAAATGGTACTTTATTCCAAGTTTTTGAAACTTCAATTCCATCTTCTGGTTCTAATTGTCTCTCATCATTTAAATCACATTTGTTTCCAATTAAAACCATTGGAACATTGGAGGTTCCCTTAATACGTGTAATTTGTTCTTTGATAGCTAATAACTCTTCCAAGGACTTTTTATCCGTCACTGAATAAACTAATAGAAACCCTTGTCCATTTTTGATATACAGTTCTCTCATAGCTGTGAATTGCGCAACACCGGCAGTATCCAAAATTTCCAAATTGCATGCTCTACCATCCACTTCTACCTCCTTATTATATGAGTCTTCAATTGTAGGATCATAAGCATCCATATAAACACCTTGAACGAACTGCACAGTTAAACATGACTTACCAACACCACCTGCTCCTAAAACAACCAACTTGTAGTCTTTTCCATATATATTATGTTAGTAATCTGTTTGTAGCTTCAATGAACTTTGTCTTGTTTTCTCACTTACCTCTCATCAGCTAGCAATGATCTTTTCGACTATTAATTAAGATCAAGAGTTCGAAAACAGAAAAAAAACATATCATTTAAAAAATAGTGTTTACATTTACATTTATATTTATATTTATGTTTACATTTATATTTATATAATCTAAAGATGCAAATAGAGAGATTCAAACGTTGATTGTTATAGTTTTGAATAGTTATATATCAGTATTAATATTCATTAAACAATAGAGGAATTATTTCTCTTTCTTATCTTCAATCAAAAATTTGGAATCATCATCGAATTCTCTAGATGCAATATCGGAAGCCTTGAAATCCATGAAGAAGTGTTTTAAAACCAATTCAATGGTCCAAGAAATAACAAAATCAAAAAGAATGGTTGCAGTCAACTTGAATTTGAACAAATCTGTCATTGGAACAAATTGCATAGCTTCATTTAATTCAGGCATGAATTCAGTAGAACCTGAAATACATAAAAATGAAACTCCCAATAAACCGTAGTACATCCCCTTGTTTTCAGTAATACCCTCTCTAAATGGTCTCCCAATGTAGTTAACAGCAAAAGTACTAACCTGTTGTGCCAATTGTAACAAAAACATGGCAGTGTTCAATAAAGAAGGGGTAAATGTCTTGTCTAAATCAATTTGAGGTTCTCTTGGTTCCAAAATGTAAATTTCTCTTGTGATATAGATAAGAGTTCCCAAATGAACAGCAAATTGACCAAGAATTGATCCCATAATGTAAATGTTGAAAATACCAGGTTGAGGTCTTTCCTTCGACAACTTCTCAATGGACTTACCTCTGGAAATTGACATAAAACAAACTGATAACAAGATACCTGAAACAGTAGCTTGAGCATCACCAAATTTGATACCGGCCAAATATAAGACTGACAATGAATATGCTGAAATCAAACAATTTAATGCCAAAATTTTGTACATTTGGATAGTTGAAACCAAAGCACATCTACCTTGTCTAATAACATTCACAACTGCTGAAACATTTGCCAATTTGGAGGTAAATGGAGCTGCAACTGATGCATCACCTAATTTCAAAACTGGTGCTTCGTCATCCATCTGTTGTTCTTGAAGATTAGATAGCAACGACTCTGCCATAGCATTAACATTTTGATTATTGTTGTTAGTGTTTGAATTTGTAGTTGGAAGTGCTTGTTTATTTGCTACTTCAACTTGTAAACGGATCTCAGGTGTGATTTCGGTACCTTTAGCTTCAATAGCTTTCAAATAATGTGGATTCAATGGTCCTGGTGGATACAAGTGAGCAATTGGTAAAGGATACTTTGGTTGAGGTTGATTCCATCTTTTCATCAATTCACATTGCTTTTCGTACATCTTTTGACAGTTTTCAATCTTTTTGTTTTCTTGAATTTGTTTCAAAGATTCTTCTGTACCATTCAAGAGAGCAATACCAACATTTGCTTGCTTCAATGCACCAACGTCATTGGTACCATCACCACACATTAGTGTATTATAGCCAAGTGATTTATAGGTGTTCAAAACAAGCTCTTTTTGAGATGGGGATACTCTAGAATAAATCCAAGTGTGTCTGATCAATTGAGGTAATTCGTCGTGTTCATTAAGAGCAGAAAGTGCATGACCAGTAATACAAAGATCGTTTTTCTTCAAAAATTCAATGTCAAACATTTCCGAAACATCAAATGGAATAATTTTTGTTTCTTGAACATTTCTCCATTCCAACTTATCAGAACTTCCGTGCTTATCTAAAATTAATACATCCTTAGTAATAATTCCAACTTCTTTGGCAACATGACAAGCTGTTAAAGGATTATCACCAGTAATCATGACACATCTATGAGAAGAATGGTTCAACATTTGGATTGTATCAATAGCATCGGACTTCATTGGACAGTGGAAAACAATAAAACCACCAAAAGATAAATCAGATTCAATTTCTTTTCTTTCAAACTTGTCAATAACTTTTTCATTAGGTAAATACTTGTATGCAAGTGCCAAAACTCTGGAACCAGCTCTTGTGAACAACTTGTAAGTTTCTTCGTAATCGGCTGGCATATCAGCTAATCTTTCACCAATGGTTTCTGGAGCACCTTTAACACCAACAAGAATCTTCCCGTTAATTTTAGAAACGACAGATGATCTCTTCAAAGCAGAAGAAAATTGAAATCTCTTTAAAATTTGAATCTTTCTGCCATGACCTTCAACAACATTCTTAGCCTTTTCTGCCAATTTCCAACCAGAAACTTTAACAGTTTCCTTTTCCATTGGATCACCAACAACGTCACCATCATCTAATCTGACTAATGCGTGAACAGAACCCAATAAGTCAACAGTAACCGAAGGAACAGAGATATCATCACACTTGGCCAATGAAGCTTTGTCATCCGGACTAAAACCAGCCAAACCTTCAAAATAGAGATCTTCTGCGGTTAAAGTACCAGTCTTGTCAAAACAACAAACATCAATTCTACCAGCAACTGGAATTCTGAAAGGCTCAGTACAGAAAACGTAATGCTTACCCAATGCTGCAAGTGATTGGTTGACAGCCATTGTTAATTCCATTGGTAATTCAGGAGGAACAACTGAGGTAAGAACAATAATACAATCAAGGATCAACTTTGATTGAACTCTACCCATCTTAGTACCTTCAATCCACACATATCTAGAAGCAATGATTGCAAATATTAATAAGAACAAAATGAAGAAAAATGCTTCTTTATTTGCAACAGACATTCTTTCACTTGAAAAAATCATCACTCTGACAAGAGAACCTTGAGTAGTTTCAAAACCAGTTTTAGTAACAAGAGCAAGGGCACCATTGTCTGGAGCTAATGGAATGGACGAGTGTTCAGAAGCTGTGACTTGCAAACATGAAGTACCACCATGTAAAAGAGAACCCTTATCTAAAGTTTCAGGTTGATAAGTTGAATCATTTTCTCTATTTTCGATAGATTCCTTTAACAATGGGGTTGATTCACCTGATAACATAGCCTCATTAACAATACAAGAGCCTTCAAGCAATAACATATCACATGGGATTGATAAATCTTCATGTGGAGTTCTAACAACAGAAACAAGATCTCCTGGTAACAATTCATCGGTTAAAACAGATACCCATTTTTTATTTCTGAAAACCCAAATATCATAAGGCTTGATACCCATACTTTGAAATTCAGTCATAGTTGACTTTCTTTGGAAGACTGTAGTAGCTTCAAATGAAAATAACATTATCAATGAAAAAATTGAAAGATACCACATTTCATCCATTAACCAGAGGGAAATTGAAAACAGTTGAAAGATGAAAAATGGAGCAAGCATGTGTTCGACGAACAACTCCACAAAAGTTGGAATTGGAATATCAAAGATATTCTTTCCATAACTTTTCACCAATTTTGGAATGGTTGCATCTGATAAACCCTTTGAAGATTTCAACTCTTTAATTGTCAACTTTTCATTATCAACCGCAAAGATAGGAGGGGAGAACTTTTGTAGTTCTTTGTTCCAAGTAAACTTTCTTTTTTGATACTTGAAAGATAATTCACCTTCTGATGCTTCAAAAGCTGAAATTTCACTCATACCATGAGTACTTTTCGCTTTCATTAAGATATGAGTGGCTTCTTTCAAAGTGTCTACTTGATGATATTGGAATAAAACCTTCATATCCAAATTCCATCTTGGCAGAAGCCAGATGATTGCATGGACTGAAACAAGCAAAAGCGTGTAGATGAAAACCCATTCTCTACCACCAAACAATTGATCGTATTGCTGTGAGTAGAGTTGATAATAGCAAGGATAAATGAAGAGAAACGGAAACACATAAGGCCTCTGCCACATATGGCGAGGGATCAGAAGCTGGGATGCTTCAATGGTGTCACTTATCACCAAATCCTGTGCCATTTGTAAAGAACGTGGAACATTTAAGTGGCGAAAACTAATTTGTCGAAAATAGTTGATTTCGACAAAATATTTAATTCAAATAAAACAAGTCTTTTATCTTTTAAAATTGTATAATGGACCTTTTATTATTGTAATAGTAAGAGGTTAGGTTTCTTAAGAAAAAAAACGGAACAAAAAGAGTTCATTTTGGGCCCTTAATTGAATTTTGTGTGTTAGATCATACTAAATGTCTATAATGAGACAAATAACGCGTCATATTGTAAAAGATAAGCTTAATATTATGCAGTAGTGCAAGAAAAGACAATAAATTATATGCTATTATATATGATGAAGACAAAAAGTCCGGAAATTGAAAAATAGGTCAATTGACCATAATGATTTTTGCAAAAGAACAGTATGACGGGCGAAACGTATTGATATGAAAATACGCTTGAGTGGAACTAAAGAATGAGATAACACTTTCTAATTTTTTAGAGAGAAAGTTGAGTTTTAACTTCTGAGTTCAAAGTAATAAAATCTGAACGCTTTCTAATCGTAAATCATATTAACACAACTCATTAGACTAAGATGAAACAAGTAAAAAATGTTATCACCAAATCTTTGTTGAAACATTCTTGTCTAACGAGAACATTTGAAATATGAAACTGAAAGAAAAATAGTTGAAACAGAAATTGTTTGAGATTGATTTGATATCGGTTTATTAGAGAGCAAAAAAACAATGTGTTTTCTTTATTGATGAACACACAAACTTATTTTTAATAACTCCTTGTCCCACATCTTGATTTTGTTCTGGTAACAAAATTTAAAAACATAATGAACCTTAAACCTGTAATAGTTCTAATGTTTTCATTTTTGACAGATTCTAAGCACATGAAATTGGTAAACGGAAACACCAAAGAAATTATCTTGTTAAAGAAAAGGGGTTCAAAGTTGGTAGGAATATAAGATTCAGATGGAATGAAACAGAACTTAACAAATTCAGTTATTTTCATTGGAGACTCAAGAAGATTCAATCGGATCCATTTTGAGATTGAACAGCATTAAATGCGTCAATGATTTCTTGAGGGGAATGTCCCCTGACCAATTCAGCAACAAATTTACAACAAATTTGAAGCAATGGCTTTATGTTAAGGAAATTGGCTGCCATAATAATTTGTTGAATTGTTTTGGGATCAGTATCTAGAAATTCTTGTTCCCAAGAATCTAAAATGACAGGCAGGAGATCATCCTCATCATCCTCATAAGTGGCATTCTTTTCATTAAATTTATCATCATCATTATCATTTATCAATCCTTTGGCTAATTTTGAGTTGTGAATTTCATAGTAATGATCACACCACAAAAGAACCTTTTCAAGAATGTCCGACTTGATCCCTTGGATTGGGATCGTGCGATCTGTTTCCTCATTGTCCGAATCTTCTTCCTCACTCTGTGGAGCATCCAGTCCAAGATTCTTGGCCAAGTTACCAATATATGTAGACACTTTTATTACGTCCAATTCAACTGGAAAGGTTTTTCCTTCCACAAGAAGGTAGAGAACAGTCATCTTATCAATAATAATAAGAAAGACGGGGGCAAATAGCATATAATATGAAATATAAAAACGCGAGCAGTTGTGCTCTGTTTCAGAAACAAGGCTGTGCAAAATTAAAAAGTTCCAATTTTTCACTTCAACTAATTAGATATCATATTGTATCATATATGAATCGTCTTCAATTCTTTGGATGTACCAGTTGGTGTTTTTTTTATTAAGAAAAACATAAATTTAGGTTATTTACATTTTGTAAATATCTCAAATCATGGCTTTTCTTTTTTTTAAAAAGGTTAAATTAATCTTCCATTCTATCTAAATCTAATGGTATTATTTTCATTACAATTGAATCTTTCTAACATTATCAAAAATCATTAATCATGTTTTGGTCACGTGATTTGCCATCATTTTCTATTTTGTGGCTTTTACGGGGTTTCGGAGTAAACTATTTAATTACATCTTGTTGCTCTACAAAGGAATAAATCATACCATGCCAGGCGTTTGTTAGTGGGGAAACAATGCAGAACATAGCAGCAGTAGTTAAAACACAGACGTCATTATCGTCACCCAACTCCTCAGGATCATCACCCAACTCTCTATCAAGCTCAGGGTCGGATTCCGAAGATAAACAGATAGGTAAAAAACTCGTACAAGGAGTAACCAAAAGCAAGCAAAAGAGCTCGGAGGCCAGTGCTCGATTTAGAAATAAAAGAAGACTTAAACAACAGCGTATGTTGGATGCAATCGAACGAGAAAACAGCAAAATTGAACAATATAAAAGCAAAATGAGGAAATTACAGGTGGAGAATGAATTACTAAAGAAAATGGTGTTAGGACCGTCAATACCGACCCCTTCTGATAATTATACCACAGATATAAAATTATCATCTGACATCGGAAGCAATATAGGCAGTATGTCAAATTATGAGCTCTTAAAAAGGCTGAATAGAGACGATTGAATAGAGAAATGTGTTAAAAAGGCTGAATAGAGACGATTGATCACCCAGAGAAGTGTTTTGAGCTCTTAAAAAGGCTAATACTCACCCAGAAGTGTTTTGAGCTCTTAAAAAGGCTAATACTCACCCAGAAGTGTTTTGAGCCTTTAAAAAGGCCGAATAATGAATATTGATCACCCCGAAGTGGTTCAAGCTCTTAAAAAGGCTAATATTACTCACAGAGATCTGTTTTGAGCTTTTGAAAGGTTGAATAAAGAAGATTGATGACACAGAAGTGTTTTTTCATCTTCATTTATGGTATAATATATGTATAATAGTCAGTGACCTTACCAGTTATCAATAACAATAATATATTTTCTCTAGTAACGAAATTATAAAAATAAAACCACCTGTGAACTAATTTATCTCGGAAATAGGTTCGACATTCCAAATGTTTTCCGCATAATCTTTGATACAACGATCGGAAGAGAAAAATCCCATGTTGGCAACGGAAATAACAGATTTCTTAGTCCAAGCAATTTGATCAGTGAACTCTTTATCGATTGTAGATTGTGCTTCCAAGTAACTTTCAAAATCATCCGACACTAAATAATGGTCTGAATGTATTCTAACATTGTCAACCAGATCTCTGAATTCATTGTAATTGCCAAACATACCCTTTTCCAACGATTCAAAAACCAGTTGAAGGGAATCAGGTATATTAATTCTACCTACTTGATGTTCATAACGCAAGTCTTCAACATCCTCGGATAGATTACCAAATAAGAAGATATTATCTTCACCAATTTCTCTGGTGATCTCAACGTTTGCACCATCAACAGTACCAATAATCAAACCACCGTTCAAAACAAATTTCATGTTGGAAGTTCCTGATGCTTCTGTCCCTGCAGTAGAAATGTGCTCAGAAATGTCACTTGCAGGACAGATGATTTCAGCTTTGGAAACATTGTAATCAGGAACAAACACAATCTTCAACAAGTCACCAATATCAGGATCATTGTTCACAACGTCTCCAACAGCATTGACCAATTTGATAATCTTTTTAGCTGCATAATAACCTGGAGCAGCTTTACCACCAATAACAACAACTCTTGGGGTCCATTTAGATCTTTCTTCAATTGGAGTATCTTTGATTTGCAAGTATCTCCAGATAACCCCAAAAATGTTAAGTTGTTGACGTTTGTATTCATGAATACGCTTAACTTGAACATCAAATAAATTAGCTGGATTAACCTCAATACCAGTCAGCTTTTTAATTAAAGAAGTCAATCTTTTCTTGTTATGCAACTTAACGCTCGACCATTCATGTAAGAAGTCTTTATCCTCAACAAACTGTTCCAATTTTTTTAATTCTTTTGGATGAGTTAAGAAACTTTCTGAACCTAATTTTTTAGCAATCAGTTCTGTCAATTTTGGATTAGCTTGCTTCAACCATCTTCTTGGTGTAATACCATTGGTAACATTGGTAAACTTCTCTTCACCGTAAATTTTAACGAAATCTTTGAAGATTGTCGTTTTGATAAGTTCAGAGTGCAGCTCGGCAACACCATTCACTTTATGGGAACCAACAATAGCCAAATTAGCCATTCTAATGTTTTTTGGGTTAGATTCTTCAATTAAGGAAACGCTTGACAGCAAACCTCTATCTTTAGGGAACAAAGATTCAACCATTTTCAAAAATCTAAAGTTAATTTCATAAATGATTTCCAAGTGTCTTGGTAATAAATTACCAAATAAGTCGACAGGCCACTTTTCTAAAGCTTCTTGCATAACAGTGTGATTTGTGTAACCAAATGTACGAGTGACAATATCCCAAGCAGCATCCCATTCCAAACCTTCCAAATCAATCAAAATTCTTTGCAATTCAACAACAGCCAGGGTTGGGTGAGTATCGTTCAATTGAATGGCCACTTTATCTGGAAACTCAGCCCATGGTCTTTTATCTTTTAAGAATCTTCTAACGATATCATGAAGAGAGGCAGCAACCCAAAAATATTGTTGTTTCAATCTCAGTTCTTTTCCTTGATAGAAATTATCATTTGGATATAAAACCGCAGTAATCGATTCAGCTCTTTGTTGCTGAGAAACAGAATTAGTGTAATCACCTTCATTAAATTTGGCAAAATCGAATTCTCTTGTTGGTTGACTTGACCATAATCTTAGATTATTCACATTTTTAGTAGAAAATCCAGGAATAGGGAAATCATAAGCAACGGCTAATACACGCTCACCTGCATTCCATTGAACGGTTTCTTTACCAGTTCTGGCATCAATCAATTTATCCACGGTACCATAAAAATCCACTGGGATTTGAATTTCCAGTCTTGGGATTTCCCATGGATTTCCGTATTTAAGCCAATAATCCGGGGATTCAACTTGATAACCATCAATAATTTGCTGGGAAAAAATCCCATAATTGTATCTTAAACCATAGCCCCAACCTGGATAGTTACCGGATGATAAGGAATCGATAAAACATGCAGCTAGTCTACCCAAACCTCCATTTCCCAAACCTGCATCCGGTTCAACCTCAATAACATCTTCCAAATTGAAACCCAATTCGTCGATGGATTTTGTGCAAATATCCTTAACATTCAAGTTAATCATAGCATTATCCAATGCTCTACCCATAAGAAATTCCAAACTTAAATAGTAGATACGCTTATTATCCTTGAAAGTCTGTAATTGTTGAGTTTTATTCCATTGAATAATTAATTGATCACGTAATGTATTGGAAAGTGCTTGATAAGCCGCCAATTCATCACAATTATACATTGATCTAGCCAATGTAGTTTCAACATGAGAGATGAATCTCTCTTCAATTAAATCGATAGTGGTGAACTCCTTTACTGCGTTCTTCTCCCATACTTGACGGCATCTTTGCGGAATGTTGGCATCGATTGACTTGATTTCTTGTGGGGTGAATCCTGTCATCGTTCTACGGTGAACACGGCGTGGCACATCACTTGACGTGAAGTCTGCTCCTGGAATTGGAACTTGTGACATTGAACTTATATATAAGTAAGAAAAGAAAGTTATCAATATGTGTCAACTAAATTATTCAATGCGATAACGCTTAAAACCAGCATTAGATAATTTGTAAATCCGTAAAGGAAACACCGGACAGGGGGGAAAGACCTTCACCAGCATAGGAAGTCAAAGGGGAAATTTCCAACAAACCTTTTGGTTCACCTCCGGCCTTTCTAACCCACTTGGTTGACCTATTAAGACAATCAAGTCTACAAGATTCTGGAGAAGAAGACGAAGCACCTGCACCATTTTTCAATGGAGAGAATTCTTCAGCTCGGTCCACTTCCAAACAACCAAAGCGGGAGAGCGGAACAGCAGGAAATACATCAAAAATGAACTGCTCCAATTTGATACCATTAATGTCATCTGGTTTAATATATTGACCCTTACTATCAGTATAAGGAATTTTTTTCTTTGCAATATGATAAGGCAAGTAATCAGTAGAGGAAATCCATTGAGGGACCATTTGACATAAGAATTGAACATTATAATAGTGATTGACAATATTAGCAGCACGTAAAGTCAATAAACCGTTGGAATCTGTTTTTTGGGCTAATTCAGAAGAGATTTCACTATATTCGATAACACAAGGAGTATTGTTTTGTTGATCCATCACAATTAAACCCACCTTCTCATCAGGATGTTCTTTTCTAACAACTTTAGTAGCAATTTGAAAGTCGTTGGAAGCGGAAAATCCAATAAAAACAGGATCTCCAACTTTCACCAAAACGTTATCAACACAATACATATGGATATGTTCAATACCCCTCTGTTTCAAATCTTCTAGAATGCCATTATCATGAAGAGCCCTGTAAAGACCACCATTTCCATCAGGAGATTCAACCAACGAACATTTGTCTTCACCTAACAATAGTTTTTTCCCACTCAAGTCAAAAGCTGGTAAAGTCCCTTGATTGAAAAATGTGATTCGGTCTTTTGACCAACCGAAATATTCATTGGATTCAAAAAATGATTCGGTTGGACCTCTTGTTGGGATTGAGGTCATAACATAAAGATGGATGATCCCATTTGATAGTTTTTCTAATTTTCTAATTCTTTCAATTTGTAATTGAAAAAGGGATTTATGTGATGGTAAACCAACATCATAACATCCCTTTGGAAGACTAGATCCTAGTCTAGTACCTTGACCACCTGCCATTAAAATGACCGCCATCTTACCGTTTTTAATTAAATCCAAACCAACTGATTTCCAATTTTCCAATTCCGATGGTTCACAAGACAATGTAGATTTGAATGACGATTCTGGTAATGGACCGAATTTTCTGCCCTTGGAAATATTACTAGAGTATTTAATAGCATTTTCAACGTCTTCGAATAACGATTTTGGGTCTTTCAATGACTCAAGTTTAGTCAAAAACTTATCAAATTGGCCCTGATCCACTTGTGATTCAAATTGAAATAAATGTGTTTGACCTAAAGATTCCAAAGTTTGTTTGACTGACATGATTTTTACTCTTCAATTGAATCCAAAATGCACAACAAACAAGCAATAATAGCAAATGAGACGCCTTATTAAAAAAGGAAGAAGAAGAGTGTAATGGACATCGGTGATGTATAAAAAAGGAAAAAGTGCTCATGAACTACTATTTTGTCCCAGATACTGCCGTGTATTGTAAGTTCAAAGGAGAAGACAAGAAAGACAATTTGCAAGTTGCTGGAACAAAAGAAAAGCAAAATTACCATATATAAATTAATTGAATAATCATCAATTTATAACTAGTAGTAAAACCCTTTTTTGTTTTAGTTATTAAACAAGTTACGCTACTAATGATAAGAAAGGAAAAAGGTGAGCAAAACACAAGTCTCTTTTTATATCTTTCAATGGATTTTCTATTAATAATGATATCAATAGAATGAATTATTTGGATTGTTTTTCTAATTAGTCAATCAAATTACGTATAATATGCAATTGATTCCATTTGTTCTTGAATTTAACAAAATCTTTTTTATCAATAAAGGTATACAAATTGTGTATCTTTGGACCGTTTGTATTTTCTATTAATAGAGGGTTTTTTCTTTAATTGTAAGTCTTTTCTTTCTATATATTTACATGGTTAATTTTTATCTTTTCTTTCTATATATTTACATGGTTAATTCTTGTTTTTTTTTTTTCAATTTGAAAGAATTGAACAATAAAAACTATATGATATGTCAATGAGGAACATCAGACGTTTTAGTCTTTTTATTCTCGATTGTTATTGATTTATTTGATTTTTGATTTTTTTTTGTTTATTTCGAATCCACAAAATTGGAATTTGTTCTTTTTATGTTATTTTCTATTAATTCAAAACATCAAAAAGCCATTCTTGGTTTCTTTCAGTTTCTTTTCATATATTATCTATTGAATTTCCTTTTTTGAAAATTCGATTTCGTTTTTTATTTATATCCTTGTATAATCAACTTTTGAGCTTGATATAAAATTCATTACAATCAGACAATAGTCTACTTTTCACCTAATTTATCAGTTATGTGTTTCCTCTTGTATTCAAAAAGTTATTTTTATTTCTTTGTTATTTATATTCTATTATGCATTACGTCAGCAGCTTATTGTTGGGATCCCCTAATACTTTTGCTGTTATTATTGAAAAAGTTTTCCACTTTTGTATTCCTCATCCTTTTCTTTATCTCAAGACTCATTGAATCAGTGAGTTTCTTCCACAATGAGCGTAGGTTTGGACAAGAATGACATGATAAAAGGCAATTGATTACTAACAAGAAACACAAGATGCAACAGCAACAATCTGTGGAGGAATATCGTTTAGTTGTTGTAGGGCCACCAGTCGTGGGTAAGTCAGCATTGACCATTAGGTTGACCCAAGAAGAGTTTGCGAACGAATATGACCCTACGATTGAAGACAGTTATCGATACTATTGCGAGATCGGAGGCGTCAAAGCGTCATTAGATATTTTAGATACCGCGGGTCAGGAAGAATATTCAAGTATGAGAGACATGTACATGAAAACAGGAGAAGGGTTTATGCTTGTGTTCTCCCTTACAGACCGTGCGACATTTGAAGAAATTTCCTCTTTTTATAATCAAATCATGAGAGTTAAAGGAGAATCTGTATCCTTTGTTCCAATGCTGATGGTTGGTAATAAAAGTGATCTAATTGCAGAGAGACAAATTTCCCAAGAAGAAGGAATTGCTTTAGCACAGAAGTTCAATTGTGCATATATTGAGACAAGTGCCAAAGTTGATGAAAATGTTACGGACGCTTTTCATAATGTTGTAAAAATGATCATGGGACAATCACTAATGGGAGTCAGTTTAGAAAATACTCTATACCCTAATAAACTAGAGCAACTGCAGGCCAAGGCTTCAACACCCCCAAAACATGCCATGGCCTCGAATTCAAACTCCCCAAATTCTCCAAATCAAAAATCTAACAAATCAGGTAACACAGATTCCACTGGTGGATGTTGTGTCTTGATGTGAATTGCTAATACTAAATATCTACGTTCTTTTACTTACTATCTTTATAGGTTTTTTTTAGTTATAAAAAAAAAACTCCATTATAAAATAAAGGTTGACGTTCGTATTAAAAGGAACTAAAATAATGAATCCTGTCATGTTAAATCAAGAAAGTTTAGTATCAATCTTTTCTCTTGAGAATGGTTCAGCTTCTGCGACTTTTTGTTCCGCTTCTTTTTTGAGCTGTTCACCTAAAGCATTGAAATCGACTTCGGTTTCTTGCTGGGCGGATTTATTGACTTTCTTGATTTCTTCGGTAACGTGAGAAGTAGAAGAAGTGGTAGTAGCAGCAGTAGCTTCAGCAGGAGCAGAAGCAGAAGAAGAAGCAGTAGTAGCGGAAGTGGTCTTAACAGTTGAACCTGCAGTTCTGATTGGTAACTTAGATTCGATCAACTTGATAATTGGAGCAGCAGCTTGTTTGGCCTTTTCCAAGTGGGGACCTACAGAACTTTCAATAGTCTTGAAACCTTCATTGGACTTTTCCTTTAAAACCTCAGCATATTTTTCAACATTGCTATCAACCAATTCTTTGTTTGAGTTGTAAAGAGGTGGCAAACCAAAAGCAAGCAAAACTGAAATCAAACAAAAATTCCAAATTGGGACCCATTTGAATAACAAATAGTAAATATAACACACAAATCCTACTTTGAATGATGAATTCACGTCTTTAATGGTGATTAAGTCGATAAATTTGCCTTCCAATTTTTTGAAGATAGTAACGAAATGAGGCGCATAGTATTCAACAGATGCCCCCAATTGACATTTGGAAACGTGTGGTTTGACATATATATCAATAACTGATTTCCCTAAAACCTTTTGACCAACATATTCAACTAATGATCCCAATAAAAGACTTAATGATAATGTGTAGAACAACAGGGATAGAATATTAACATACTTGATCAATAATAACCCCCCGACGATCGCTCCAAGCGCAATCCCTGACTTCTTAGGGTCTTCCCACTTAACTAAACTATTTGAACCTTTAGTCATACAGGCTCCTCCACAACAAACGTTTTTAGACGACATTTTATTATCTTGCTTATAAAGAGTTTCTTCCTTATATAAGAGAGAGAAAATCCTCACTTTATATAGTGTGATATATATAGCAAAATTTTCCGCTTACGTAACCTTTTTTATCAGTAAAGATGCTTAAAACGCTCCAGTCCGGGGATGGGAGACTCCGAAAATGGGCCCAGATGATGGAAAGGGGGGCTAGACAAAGTATGCCTAAGTTGAGCGATGAAATTATCGTTTCTATGTCATCGGGAGTGGATTCAAGTGTTACAGCATTGATGATGTCGCGTGTGTTTCCTAATGTGCGAGGGATATTCATGGCCAATTGGTCGAATGATCAAGTGATCAGAGGGAATGAAAAATGTACAATTGAAGAAGATTGGAATCAAGTACAAGAGACATGCAAACAAATTGGAATTCCTTGCTCAAGAGTGAATTTCGAGAAAGATTATTGGAATAATGTGTTCGAACCAATGCTTTCACAATACGAACAAGGATATACACCAAATCCTGATATTGGATGTAATAAATATGTCAAGTTTGGGAAAATGATCACACATTTAAAAGAATACTATGAAAAAAAAGGGAATCAAAATCACAACTGGTGGCTAGTTACAGGACATTATTCAAGAATATTGCAACATGAACAAACAGGAGAATTTAATTTATATCGTGGTGCTTATAAACAAAAAGATCAATCATATTATTTAACATCCATGCCTCAAAACGTATTATCGAAAGTTCTGATGCCTATTGGACATTACACTAAACCAGAAATCCGTCAAATAGCACAAGATTATAACTTGCTCACTAAAGATAAGCCAGATTCTCAAGGTCTTTGCTTTGTTTCACAGAAAGGGAAATTCAAAGATTTTTTAAATCAATATATTGAACCGAAACCAGGAAATATTGTTGATAGACAAGGGAAAGTCTGGGGCCAACACCAAGGATTATGGCATGCAACAATTGGACAGAAAAGTGGGATTTCAATGCCTCAAGGAGATCCAAGATATAAGGGCGTTTGGTTCATATGTGACAAGAATATTGAAACAAATGAGTTGGTAATTGCTCGTAAAGTAGAAGATAGAAGTGAATTTTATAAAAGGGGAATAGTAATAGATTTGACATCATGGTATTGGATGTCTCCATCAATGGATTGGGATAAAATAAAAAATATTGATATCACTCAATTAAACTGTCAGATACGTTCGTTACAAGAACCAAACAAAATCCTCGAAATCGAATTAGATCAAAATACCCAAAGTTTAAGATTTGTTGTGGATGAGGAGATTTTCGGTATAGCTCCTGGCCAAACCTTTGCACTTTATCATTTTGATAAATTGCTTGGATCTGGTCAAATTTCCTCAAGTTTCCCCGCTTCCAATTAAAATCTCTTGTTTATAGCGCAATGATATACTTCTTTGAAGTACTTTTATAAATTTAATAACACAACAATGGAAATGTACATTCAATCTATTGAATTTTATTATAATCTGTGAATAATCTTGTTTTGAAATTATTAATGGGACAATTGTGCTATTAAATTCATCAATTTTTGGTAAGTATCTTACAATTTCCTCCATTATATTCAATTGATCTTTAAACGCCGTCATTTGTCCCATTATGACCTCCCTTTCAACAGAATTCTCTGTTTTTCTTTCTTTATCAATAAACCTTTCTAATATTGTTACCACTGCTCCAAATTTCTCCATTCTTTCCCTCATATCTAGCAATTGGCCCTCTGCAGACTTCTCAACACAAAGCTGTGTCTCCAATATCGTTAATCGAGCTAATAATTCATCCATTCTATTTAAAACACGGTTATGAGCACTGGCGCTTTTTAATAATTTGCCTTCAATATTATTTTCATTTATTATTAGTATACAAGTGTCTTCTTTCTCAAAATAAACGGAAAATAATCACAAAAAATGGTATGTAAGCCTATGATAAACCAAGAATGATATCAATTGAATGCGTTACTAACATTAAATGAACAGTCAAGATCAGGGTATGTCAATTGGAACATATATTGAAATAAGAATTCAAGGAGTTTTTTTATGAATGATACTAACTTAATATTACAGTGTAGCAGTTTCAGATGAAGCCCTCAAGGCATTCAATGACTTGAAGTTAGGTAAGAAATACAAATATGTCATTTACAAGTTAAATGATGCTAAAACACAAATCGTTGTTGATAAGACATCAACAGAATCATCATATGACACCTTTATTGAAGAATTGCCAGAAAATGATTGTAAATATGCAGTCTATGATTTTGAATACGAGATTTCTCAAGGTGAAGGTAAGAGATCTAAGTTGGTTTTCTACCAATGGTCTCCAGATACCGCTTCAATTAGAGCCAAGATGGTTTATGCTTCTTCTAAGGATGCTTTGAGAAGAGCTCTTAACGGTATTTCTTCAGATATTCAAGGTACTGATTTCTCTGAAGTTGCTTATGAGTCTGTTTTGGAAAAGGTTTCAAGAGGTGCCGGTTCCCACTAATTATTACTTTCTACCCATTTTTGTTCTCTACTAAAATATTTGTAAACCCCCTTACAATGTATAAAATTTAAAACCCCACAAAGAGAAATCGACTCAAAAGGCTTTGATTTGTATAAAATTTAAAACCCCACAAAGAGAAATCGACCCAAAAGGCTTTTAATTTGTTCGAGGATATAAAGACGGACATTTGGATTTTAAATCCGCAGCTCGGATTTGAGCCGGGATCTCGGATTTAAAAAACGCTTTTAAACGCATTTGTCGGATTTACAAGGCGATCTGTCATTTCTCTTTTTTGATTATATATACACCCATTTAGTCAACCTTTTTTCTCTCTGCCAAGCTAATTTAACCTTATTGAAGGGATCATTATAGAATAAAATGAGTGGACATTCAATATCTTCAGATCCTAAGGAAAGTGGAGATACCAAGAACTCGGGGTTCGACGATGAACAACCTATCCAGGAATCCGAATTGATGAGATCAGTGACCCAATATACGGAATATTCATTAAACTTGGGACAAAAAGTGGGAGACGATGAAGGAGATGAAGAAGATCAACGATGCCTTGCAAATGATGGAGCTGTTCCAAAATACAAATTCTTTTCAAAACATAACAAAAACATGAGGTTGACGGCATTGAAACAATATATTATTGTCATTATAATTCTCATGAGTTTTGTTCTTGGAGTTTGGTCGATTTATTGGGGGTCAATGTTCAATAGACAAGATAGATATATCAATTTGAAGGTTTTAGTTGCAGTTGAAACAAATACGTCAGCACCAATATCAGAGGCATTGATTGATACAACTAAAGATTCAAGATTAAACCAATTAGCAGGATGGACTGTCAGATCTGGTTTAAACCCGGATGATATCGTTGAAATGGTCCATGATCAACAATATTGGGCTGCAGTTTATGTTACAAATGATAATGTATCAGAAATTATTAATCAAGGATTCCAAACAGGATCAAGCGTTAACACAACAGGACTTATTGCTGCATTTTATGAATCCGGAAGAGACTTAAATACAATGACAGCTGATATGATTCCAACTCTTTTTGAGTTCGGAGATGTTTTTCAATATTATTTACAAGTAAAGGCATACCCTCAATTTATTGAACCATTAACAGATGATCAATTCACTGCATTGAGAAACACAAATTTGTTAAATCTTCCAGATATCTCATACACAGATGGTGCACCAATTGTTAGTTTAGTTGTTGTTGGTCCATTACAAGTTGGATTAATTTATATTATCATTATTACATTCTTCCAATTCATGTGGTTCATCAAACTGAATACAATTGTAGGGAAAGCTACATCTGCAAAGGACTATATTATTTACAGAATGGTGGTTTCTCAAGTTACTTTCCTTTTCCTTTCACTTTCTTTCACGTGTTTAAATGCAGCTTTCCAAATCCCGCTGAACAACACATGGAAAGGAGGGTTTGGTGTTATGTGGATGATTTCCTTTTTGGCAATGTCCGCAGTTGGTGGAGCTAATGAGAATATTGCACTATTGACATTTTCCACCTTACCTCCATTATTTGGGTTTTGGTTATTATTCTTTGTTATGATCAATATTTCAGCTACTTTTGCTCCTTTTGAACTATGTCCTCAATTTTACAGGTTTACCTTTGCTATGCCTATCAAGAATGCTTATGAATTAATGAAGATTTTGATTTTCAATACATCAAAAAAGCATATGGGACGCTATTTCGGTATTTTGGTCGCATGGATTGTTTTGAACAATATACTTCTACCTTTTTGCTTGATTTTCTTTGCAAAAAGTATGAAGAAGCAAGCCATAGTTGAACAAGAAGCACATCAAAAAGCACATTTGAAAGCTTTACGTGAAAGGAAAAATTGATTCTAATTCCAATTCCAATTCCAATTCCAATTCCAATTCAAACTCAATTCAAACTCAATTCTAACTCAATTTCTTTACTTATAACCCAATATTAATCTTCTGCTTTCATGGATCTTGTCTTATATTTATATATAATAACCGTCTAATTTGGGTCTATTTTGTTAGCGTCTCTTTGTACGACAAAAAAATGGTGATAATTTTTTATACATGTGATTAAAATCATCCTTCTTCTTCTTTTGCACTAGTGCGACTTTAACCATGATTGATTTGCGAGATTTGCACGTGGACGGAGAGGATGACATATATGAATTGATCCATCGAGTATTCTCGTGGAATGACAAGGAATCGCTTGTATTATCGTCGGTTTCAGGTGGAATCACCAATTCACTTATGATGTGCAATAATACCAATACTAAAGAAAAGATCCTGATTCGATTGTATGGGAAATCAACTGATTCAATAATAGACCGAAAGAGGGAAGTCGTCGCCCACGAGATGTTGTTTGAGTTGAATCTAGCGTCCAAATTATATGCTAAATTTAACAATGGAATAATATATGGATTTATTCAAGGAAAACCATTGACATTTCAAGAACTCCCTAATTGGTGTGAACCTATTGCTAAACATCTATATACAATACATTCAAAATTGGATATACACAAATTCAAATCAAAACTTGATGATAATACTCTTTACGAAATTTGGCCAATTTTGAATAGTTGGGTAGATCAGTTAAACAATCCAGACTTAAAAGAAGAACTTGAATGGCTGGAAAAGAAATTATCAAATACTTCGAAAATAGTAGCATGCCATTCTGATTTACTTGCAGGTAACATAATAACTTCTCAAAATAGAGGTGTGAATTTTATAGATTATGAATATTTGATGTTGGCACCAAGAGCTTTTGATATTGCTAATCATCTTATGGAATGGCAAGGATTTGATTGCGAAACTTTTAGGATACCTAATGCAGATTCAGAAATAGTTAGAAAATGGTGTGAACATTATCTGAGTGAAAGTGAAGGTCAAAAGGAAGATGTTGACATATTGTTCAAAGAAGTACAACTTCATTACGGGCTCCCTGGCTTTTTCTGGGGTGTATGGGCCCAGATTCAAGCCAATATCAGTGAATTGGATTTTGATTACAACACATATTCAAATGAAAGATTGAAAGAATACAGGTCTTGGAAAGAGAATATATATGAATAGGCTTATTATGTTAATCACTCTATTACTTTATGTATTTTATGCATCTCTATATATATAGTCAAAATTTCTGCTTAGCATTCCATTTCAGACAATACTGATTTAATGATCTCTCCCTTGATTTTTGTTCGTATTTGCGATTTAGACCTTCCGGTAGTTGAGTTAATATCATTTTCAAATTTGATACCCTGAGGCTTTATAACCCATCCTCTTTTTTTGAATGCATTCATGATCAAAGGAATTTCTCTTTCTATCAATCCCTCATGTCCGAAAACGATTAATTTCCGTTTTGCTCTTGTCATTGCAACATTAATTCTTCTGATTTCTTTAAGCAATCCACCAATTCCTTCTGTTCTTACTAAAGATATGATAATAACTTCCTTGTCCCGACCTTGAAATTTATCCGCAGTGAGTAATTCTAAGTCTTCAAGAAGATCATCCGGTAATTTTCTTTTGAATCTCATTAATTGACCATTGTAAAATGACATGAGTCCGATATTTTTCGCTTCAACTCCACTATCAACCATGCATTTAATTAATTCACTAATCATTTCACTTTCTCCTTGGTTCTCAATTTGATCACCGTTTTTGTTTTCTTTGGCACCTTGTATATTCTGATAATCAACAAATGAAACGCTTCGTTCCGGTTTCAGAACTTCTTGAATCCAATCACTGTACTTTGTAACATCACTGGATTTAATTTCTAGTCTACGAGTAGCAACTTCATGGGTTCCACATTCTAATCTACCTCCATAAACTAATTCGTTGGATATTGCCATGATATCCTCGTTCATTCTGTACTGTTTTGTTAATTCGACAACAGATTTTGGATGGCATTCACTCAATAATTGGAATAGTGATTTGTCAAGGCCACCGGCTTTTGCGTCAGGATTTAAAACAAGAGGAGGTAGTTGATAATGGTCACCCACTAAAACGAACTTTTCTGAATATTGTATAGGCCCTAAAACAATTGGTAGCGCAACTTGAGAGGCTTCATCAACAATGCAATAATCAAAAACCCTGTTAAAAATTCCATCAGTAACACCGAGACATGTAGCAGCAATTATTTTTCTGGTTGAAACAATATTTTGATATGATTCTTTTGAGCTCAAATCCCCCAAAAATTCGTCTGAATATAATGAGTAAGGCTGAATTTTCGGATGAATTTTACTTGAGGAACCTATACGTAATAGGGAAACATCGGGCCCAATGATATCGATAATTTTTTCACATATATTGTCAACTGCTGAATGTGTATATGACGTAATCAATACACTTTTACCACTTTCTATCATTTGCTTAATCATATGCGAAATCAATGTTGTTTTTCCTGTTCCTGGCATACCAAGAATTAACGAATAATCTTCTGTTTTTGCTATAATATCCAATGCTTTCTTTTGATCTTCATTGAAGTTTTCATAGTTTACATTCCAGTGAGGTTGACTAAATATTGGTTCCCTTAACTCAACAATTAATTCTCTTCTTTTGATATCTCCACCAGGCAGAAACAAATTCAATAAATTCCACCTTGCAGTACCAAGTCCCATCTGAAATAAATTTTTGTCAATTCTAAATGACTTTTCCTTTACATATTCGGGAATTGATACAGAGTCATTATCGAATGCTGATCTGAATACTTGATTGTTTGTGGAATCAAATCCATCTTCTTTGACTACAGGATCTATCCTTTGTCTAGAGCTCATAATCACGCAATCTGAATCAATATATTTTACCGAACAATCAGCAATAGAAATTTTACCACCGTTATCTTCACTCAGCGTCACTGAGTCGTATTTGCTTATTTTGTTGTTAGAAACACTATGATATGGCCTTTTGAATTCATAAATATATTGAGGTGGATTAAATGATCGTTCACATTTCAAAAGCTGCAACCCTCCAATACAAGGACCCCCTTTCTCCTCTCTTTGCTGCGCTGTATATTTCCACAAATCTGATTTTCCATACTTTAAATATCCTTCTTCTTTTGTTATCAGCATATTCCAATGATCAAAAAATTCTGCATATCTAGTTTCATCAATATGATCAGTTAATGTGGAGTAAAGATCGACATCAATTCCACTAGTACTCGCAGTCCCATTTTCAGTTAATTTGTTGATCACCATACATGGTTCCAAACTCATACACCGCTCGCAAGAGCTTCTTTGTTTTATAGGAGGTAATGATGTTTGTCCGTATATCAGGTATTGAGAGAGCGAATTTCTCAGTTGTACCAAATGTTTCAAATCCTGTAATTTTATTTGATCCAAGCGGTTTGTTTTCATTTTTGTATAAACCAAATCGGTAAATTTTGAGTCCACTTCATATCGATCCTTTAGCAATAATGTATACATCGCAACTTGTGCTTGATTTGATAAATATTCTTTTCCTGATTTTATTTCCATGGGAACTACGAATTTTCCATCAGAAAGTTCGGCTTCTATTACAACATCAATAAATCCCCTAAGACCAAAAATTGGGGATGTAATGTTTTCTTCTATGTCAAGAATTTTTGTAACGGAAAAATTTCCATTTGGTGCATGTTTGGCTAGGGGACTAAAGTATAATTTGATCCAAGTTTTGATGTAAAGCGCATTTGTTTCAATCACTTTTTTGATCTCTTCTCGAGAACTTGCAACAGAAAAAATATTCAAATTGTTATCATCAAGCTTTTGGTTGATAAATTTGTCAACATATTCATCATCAATAGTTTTTAGCTTTAAACATGATTGAAACAACGAATGTGTAATATTTCCTATTATAAGTGCTTCACTCACATCACCAGGACCCTTGAACTTATCTTTCAAGACAGCATCTCGTAGACAATAAGTAGCAGAACCAATTTTTGTTGGAGAGATCAGTTCATCAGGGTGCCAAATCAGAAGATTATGATCTTTGTCCACTAACTGAAAGTCATCAGATTCATTATCAATAATTATATGTATAATATCATAAGGTTTCAAATCAAGATCACACCAAAAGTCTCTGACAACAATGGTACTAAATGTATCATGTCTATTTAGACATTTCAAAACATTCTGTACTTTGATTATGGACCCAATTTGATATTGCTCAGTACTAATTTCTTTAATTTGAAATCTGTGAAATACCGAAGATTGAATGGCACATTTAGAAAGATTCTCGTCAGCATCAAAAATGTTGAATGAGTTCATCTTTGAAATCAAAGGAAAATTATTGTTATCATCATCATCGTCACTGAATGAATCATTATCAATCGACATATCCAAATTAGCCAATGCTGTCGTTTCAGTTTTTTTCACAGTTTCAGGGGCTATATCATCTGAAAAAAGCCCGCTATCATTGACATTGTTATCCTTATCATCATTATCTTTCGGTTCCTTATGATTATTCACCGGTTTTTGTGTTAATTGTAATATTAAATTTTCATTATCACTATCATCACTAAATGCATCCGATTCATGATTTTCAGATTTTTCGAACAATAAATTAACAGAATCTTCTATGGTATTGATTATTTGAGTTTCTTGTTGTGTTCCCTCGGGTATAAGCATTGATGTGCCAATTTGATGAAGTAAATTAGAGATGTTGTTATTGAGAGCTGATGATTTATTTTCCAAATCTTCGGGTCCATGGAGTTTTGTAGTTTCTTTGATTGTTTTTAATGATTGTAATATACTCTGATTTATATTATTAGCTTGAAAATCGATTGTGGAATTGATATTTTGATTCCTCAAATTTACAGGATTTAAATCAGCATGAAATATATCCGTCATAGATTCATCATTAATCATACTATCATCATCAACCTTTGATGGTGAAGAGCATACTTGTTTGACTCGTTTTTGACGAGGGCTTGCCTTCCAAAACATTGCAGAATCATCACTGCTGATTATTTTCGCCTTTTTAAGGTTCCTCGTTTGCGATGATGCTTCTATTTGATCACAGAAGTAGCTCTCTTCAATGCGTGTTTCCAAATCAGCGTCCAATTCTCCTATTTTCCTACTCTTTTGTTTAATTGCCTCCCGATTTGTGATGTGTAAAACTGACGCGTCAGTTTGGGGGATTTCAACCTTTTTTGGCTCTGAAAACTTCTCTGGCGTCGTAGAGCCGTTGACTAGACTGTCTACTGGTCCAAATCGATACTTGGGAGTGGGTTTGGACCGTCTAGACATCGAATGAGCCGCCTATATAATAATTAGGGAAAGAAGAAAATAGCGATTAATATATATTACATTCTTTTATCAACAATATGAATAAATATAGTGTTATAGCAAGGTATGCATATGACCCGAACGCGGAAAATGCGGCAGATGATTTGCCGCTTGTAGTGGGAGATGTGGTCGAAGTTTTGGAAGAAATTGACCAAGATTGGCTTCTAGGGGTTAAAAAAGGTACCTCAAAACAAGGATACTTCCCTAAAGCGTTTGTGGAACGTTTGAAAGAAACTACAGAAGAGGACAAGACACAAATTAAACCAATTGAGGTACCAATTGCAGAAAAGACGGAGAAAATTGAAGAAAAAGGACCCGAGGACGAAAGCAAAAGCAAAAGCAAAAGCAAAAGCAAAGAAGAAGTGGATATAATTACTGAAGTTAACAAGAGTGACATTGACACTCAAACAGAAGGTATTAATCATGAGTCCAAAGAATTCAAGTCTAAGATGAATACTTTTGCTTCAATGTCTCTACCACCGATGCCAGGAAATACTATGTCAAATGATTCGTATTTAGTTAAAAAGCAATTTTCAGGAATTGAACATAAATCATCATATGTTCCACCATCTTTGGGGACATCGAAAGCAAATACTGCTCAACATAATCTTGAAAAGAAACCCGATGTTATTAGTGGATCCTCACAGGTGGAAGAAATAGATGACGTTCCAAGAATGTCGTTGAAAGAACGTATGGTCTTATTACAAAAACAACAAGAAGAAGAACAAAAGGCAATTGAAGCGGCATTGAAAAGAAAAGAAGAAAGAAAGAAAGCGAAAAGGCCTGTATCAATTATAAGTGACTCTCAACAGTCAGCTACGGATATAGATTTAAGTAATGATCAATCCGTGGATAATGGTGAAATGCCAAAAAAGTCTCATGGTGATACAAATGAAAATAGGGAGTATTTAAACGTGGATGAACAAGTCACGCATGAGGCATCAAAAAATCCAATTGAAATGGAAGGGATGAATAGGGAAGAAGAAAGGGACGAGGTCGAAGAAAATGAAGAAAATGATAATGGAGAAGAAAAAGAGGATTATAATAATGATAATGATGACAATGGTGATGACGATGATGAAGAAGATGATGATGAGGATGAAGAGGAACTAAGAAAAAGAAATCTAGCTGAAAGAATGGCTAAACTTTCAGGTGGTATGGGTATGATGGGTATGATGGGTATGCCCATAATGGGCTTCTCGAAATCTTCCAGTAGTGCTAAGAAAACTAGAAAGACTAACGTAGAGGAGTCTTCAACAACTGATCAGTTACCTAAGGCCATTCCAATTTTACCCTTTGCAACCCCTTTACCACCACAATTATTTGGTGACAAAGCCAATTCTGAGAATTCTGAAGGAGAAATTGATACTAAAGTAACATCTATAAAGGAAGATGAATCAAATGACAAGTCCCAGTTGCACACTAATGATGTGGAAGACGAAAAGCTTGTCGAAGAACGTGAAGAATCCAACAATCAACAAGATGAGACTGAAACTGATCATCTTCTCCAGGAACCAAGAACACAAAAGGAAGAAATGGAAGAAGAAAATGATGATGATGATGATGATGATGATCAAGAAGAATACCAAAAAGAAGAATTCAATGAAGAGAATGAAGAAATTGGGAACACTACAGATTTGGAACAAAACTTACCATCATCAGCACCTCCACCAGTACCTTTTGTTCCACCGGTTCCTGTTGCCAATCTAGTTTCGTCCCCAAATTTGAATGAACAAGAAATTTATCCGTCAGAAGAAGTCCAAGCAAGTAATCCACCGAGCTTACCTCAAGATATACCACCACCACCTGTAGAAACAGATTTTGGAATGGCACCACCTATTCCAATTGCTCCTACAAAATCATCGATTCCTGCACATCCATACAAAGATCTATCATCTTTACCCCCTCCGATTCCTGGATCAACTCAATTACCTCTTCCGGATGAAGGCAGTGAAAGGGAATCATTTGTTGACCCATCTTTGTCTTCGCTTCCTCCACCACTACCACCAACTTTACCACCAGCACCAACTTTACCACCAGCACCAACTTTACCACCAGCACCAACTTTACCACCAGCACCAACTTTACCACCAGCACCAACTTTACCACCAGCACCAACTTTACCACCAGCACCAACTTTACAAGCGCCTATTCCAGGTTTTGAACAAGCTTCACCAAGTGCACCAAGTTTCATTTCACCTGTTGCAAGAGCAACCACAAATACCAGTGTAGATTACACGCCAGTGACAACCAATAAATCTTGGTGGACAAAGGGATCTTTGCCTGATGAAATCATAGCTGAAAACGTATATTTTGAAGTTGAACAAACCGTTATTAAACGTCGTTCTATGACAAACATAATTTATCTGATCTACTATATTTTAGATGTTGCATTAACATCCCGTACATTAGAAATTGCATATGATGAGGGATCACCTGAACATTTGATCTATTTCAAAGACACAAAGTGCAAGCACAAACCTGAAAAGTCCGTTTTGAAATCTCAATATATTAAATATGGATCTCAAGTTTACAACGAAGCTATGCGTTCTCTGAAAGGAAATTCCATGAATGGTTTGATTTCTTCTATTTATCAAAATCTCGATATTCTTCCACCCGTTGGTGGTAAAACATTTGGTGCAGTTACCTATAAAAATAATGATAATATGGATATCAAGACTATCGATGACATTAGAAAAGGTGACATATTAGTTTTGGTTGATGCAGTATTTGAATCTCATTCTGGCCCATTAAGAAGAGGTAAAAACGTTTCTCTTGGCGTTACTTCTCCTCATGTTTCCATTATAACTGCTTGGGATAAGGAAAAGTCCAAGTTATCTGTTATTGAAGAAAATCCTCAAGGTGGAACTCAAGAAGCTACCTACAAACTTGCAAAATTACTTGAAGGGAAGGTTCGTATTTTCAGGGTTGTTGGAAGGGACTATGTTGGCTGGTAAACGAGTTTATTATGATGATTTCTTGAATTATCGTTGGTTTGTTTACTTTTCATACATTATAATATTTTTATGTATAATTTTTCCTTTTCAGTTATTTAAAAACCGACGACAAAATGGGCATCAGCGAGTTATCGAGCGATACAGAATGGGACCCAGCGTCACAAATTGATAGTAAAGTGATGGAATATGTCAAAGAAGGAAAATATAATTCATTAAACTTCTTTTATCAATTAGTCAGTTTATTGAAAGATCAAGATCGTACAGGATGGGTAAATATGGGAATCCCTAGACCAGAGCATATTGGAGATCATATGTACCGTATGGGAGTGATTGCTATGACATTAAACATCCCCGATGTCGATATGAACAAATGTATTCAAATTGCACTTGTTCATGATATAAGTGAAGCTTTAGTAGGGGATATTGTTCCACATGATAAAGAAGTTGACAAAATTGAAAAATCCAAAAGAGAATATAAGGCAGTCCTTTATTTGAGTGAAATCGTTAAAAAGTATAATGAAAGTATTGGAGATAAAATTTTACAATATTGGTTGGATTACGAGCTTCAAAGGAATAAAGAGGCCAGTATTGTGAAAGATATAGATAAATATGAACTTTTATTGCAAACTTTCAGTTATGAAAGAATGCATAGTAGAAGAATGGATGAGTTCTGGGGATGTCGTTCAGTTATTAAAAATGTTGAAATACAATCACTGGCAGATGAATTAATCATTCAAAGGGACCAATATCTGAAGGAGAAGAACTTATAAAACAATAGAATATGAAAAAAGAGCAGTTGCCTATAGTTGGCTCACATATTCAACCAAATATTTAATAGAATCTATTTAGCATATTCCAGGAATTATCAAAACCAAATATCAATGGACCTAAAGTATGTCTTAATATAAGCATAACTAGACCAAGTGCAAACTGTAAACCCATAATTAAAGCACATAAATCGCCTTCTTTTTTTGGGCCAAACCAAATAATAACTAAATTAATTAAAGTCATATTCGATGATGCAATTATAGTTTTATTATCCTTTGGATCTCTCCTCAGTTTGATTAGGCAGAGTTTTTCCATTATGTTGAATATTCTAATCATCATTGGATTTAGTTTACCATCTCCTTTGATTTCTCCATGAGTATAAATAGTCCATGAATTATACATGAGACCGTCATCCTTACTAAATTGTGGGAGTCTATGTCTAGGACAAGGAACCAAGCCAAACAATTGAGGGCTTGAGTAGATGAAATTCCCAATTTGTGGAATGAAGAATAACATCAACGTCTTGACATAATGAGAAGAAATCCCAACAACTGCAAACACCATTCCGGAAAAATAACACCATGTATCACCAACAAAGACCGTTGCAGGGTACCAATTTCTTTTGAATAAAGGTAAAGTCACACCAACGAAAGGGATTAGGAAGCACAATGAGTAAATATGCACCTGATAAGCATTTGCATTTAAACCTCCTGAAATATAGTATATATCATTGAAGATTAACAATATTGCAATGATTAAAGTTTGTCCTACTTCCAATCCGTTGATACCTGCTAATATATTAACTGAATTAGGACAGAATATTCCCACCGATGCCATATAAATGTAATAACCAAACTTTAGATCCATAGTTGATCCAAATCCGTATTGTTGTAAAAACCTGGGAATCAAAATGCTTGTATTGTTATAGTCCATTGCATATACTACTAGTAAAGGGATAGAAGCAATAGCAGGCAAAAAGAACTTATGTCTCCATCTAATGTCAAATAAATCATCTAAAATACCCAACAAAACCATCGATTGTATGCACAACAAACAGCCCAAATAAAACGAAAGTTTATAATCATACACCAATGAAATAATTGGTGCAAACACCATCATCAAAAACAGATAGCTAATGGCTGGAATCACCCCAATTGTCTCTGGAATCACCACTTGGTTTATTTTCGACATATCTTTCCCACTAAGCCCTCTAAAAACAAACGCTTTTTCCACACGTGGTATAACATAATCAACCACTCCATATCCAACCATTCCAAGTACAATCGCCCCTCCAATCACCGACATCTTTGCAATTTCCAATTTCCTTATGTGTATTCTCCAAAATCGGTGCAAGGATGTTTGCGCTCCTCTCTCTCTTTCTCTCCAATAGGAGGGCAAAAGAAAAAATTCGCCCTCTTATATGTTTCTTATTAGCCTTCAATGCTTAACGCGTGTGTCAAGTCCAGCAGTAGAGGCGTTCACCGCTTCCCATTAGTGTCCGATATCAATATTACCAAGTCGGGAAAGACCAAGATTGCCACGGGTCTTGGAGGACGTCATTCACGTACAGGATACCAAGTATCAGTTTTTGGAGGTACAGGGTTCTTGGGGAAGATAGTCACATCAAAACTTGCCAAACACGGTACCCATGTGGTTGCACCATTCAGAAATGGAAGATCCAAGAGACATTTGAAAGTTAATGGGGATTTGGGAGTCGTTAATTTCCATGAATTCGATATTAGAAATTTGAAATCAATCGAAGAGTCCGTTGCACACTCGGATGTTGTGATTAACTTGATTGGATCTGAACAAAATACAAAGAACTTTTCAATGGAAGATGCAAATGTTGAAGCAACCAATAGAATCGCAAAATTAGCAAAAGACTATGGAGTTGATAAATTCATTCAAGTATCCTCTTATAATGCGGACGTCAATTCGCCATCAGAATTCTTCGCAACAAAAGGTATGGGAGAACAAGTTGCCAGAGAACATTATCCAGATGCAACAATCGTCAGACCTGCGCCAATGTTCGGTAGAAATTCCCCATTTCTTAATGGATTATTGCCTCTGAAAGTTTTCGGTGGTAACATCATGTACAGACAAGAAGTT
Source organism: Saturnispora halmiae (assembly GCA_030563645.1). Lineage (NCBI taxonomy): Eukaryota > Fungi > Ascomycota > Pichiomycetes > Pichiales > Pichiaceae > Saturnispora > Saturnispora halmiae. The sequence goes on along the minus strand of JAJMJL010000001.1, from coordinate 936,600 downwards.
TACCCAACTCATGTTGAACAAGTTGCACAAGCTATTGAAAAAATCGTTTATGATGATTCAACCTATGGTAAAACTTACGAATTATATGGTGCAGAAAGATACTCCAAAGCTGAATTAAGAGAAATGTTGAAATACATGACCCACATTAATCAATATGGATTTTTCACCGCTGCTTCAGGTTATCACATGCCTGCTCCTGAAATTGTCGTTCAAGCTTGGTGTTTCTTGAACGAAAAGTTAAACCCAATGATGGATGCAAACAACTATGATTCTTACGTTAGATCTTCAATTCATCAACACATTGATCCTCAGGCTTTATCTTATAAGGATCTTGGTATCCAATCCGACGATTTAGCTGATTGGCTCTATACCTACGTCAAACCTCATATTCAAGCTTCTTCCCAAGCTAAGAACAGAACTGTTTACGACAGAGAAGCTTTCTTAAAATTAAGAGATTACGTTAACACGCCCAAGAACAAATTGGATCTCTTTGGTTACGGTGGTAACAACTAATTGATCCTTTCCTTTATATAATCTCCTCTCCTCTACTACTATCTCCAGTCATATAAATATTTATAGTATTTATTATTTTATTTATTATTCTTATTCTTATTCTTATTCTGTTACTTTTAGTAATTGATTTTTTTTCACCTAAATACAGGCGTTAATACAAAGTGTTTGATGGGGAAGAGATCAGATGAGTCTTTAGCAGAAGAAATTTCCATCAAGTGGGAATTTCCTAGTGATTATCAACCCAAGGGAAAGATCATTTCATCATATCATGAAATGGCAATTAAATCACAAGATAGTGCAGATCCGTTGATTTGGGATATCAAACCACATGACGACTTAGTAGAGCAAATACTGAAGTTACCAGATCAAAAGAAATGGGGGAAGTTATTAGCAAGGCATGGTATATTATATGACCCTTACAGAAAACATTTTGTTAAAGTATATGATTTACAAGATGTTTCCAATAATAAGGTTTTGTCTACAAATTTTGTGTCTTTCAGAAAAACATGGGTAACTGTACTGAACGATGAGAACGGATGGATCGACTTCTTGAAATTGAAAAATAATATACAATCAGTAGAATTCTTACCATTTTCAGAACCAAGTCCATATTTACCTCTGACTTTGGGTTTTATATGCTGCGAATGTGGGGCAGGCTATACGAAAAATCTTACAAGTACTGCTAAACCTCTGACAAGTTCATTAGTACAACATTATGAAAAAGCGCATCCTTCAATAGCAATAAGTGATCGAGTTTTCCCTGTTGGGTATGTTCAGCAATCTAATAGTACAGGGTTTCAAGCAGTGAAAATTGGAAAAACACAATTCTTAGAGCTTCAAAAGATGGAAGCGATAGCATCCAAGATATATGATAAATTGATTTCAGTTTCATTTATGCAAACCTATCATAAAGGTATTACAGATGGGATTGAATATCAGAAAGTTTTAAGTAAACTCACCAAATTGGTATTGAACTTGGCTGATAACCTTTCAATAACAAACTTCTTGTTTCCTGTGATAGAGAAAACTTTACAATTCATGGAAGGTATTGGTACCCATGAGGATATATATAAAGAACTGATTCAGGCAAGAAATCATTATAAAAATCACAAAGATAATGACAAGTTATTTCAGTATACTTTGCCTGATCTAACAGATGCGTTTGGATCCTACTTAGGTTACTTGTTGCAATGCTACGGGTTCCCAAAAACTTTGGAATTGCGAGACAGTTTCACCTTTATTAATAAGGGAGATTCAATCTTTGAATGCGTATTTGCAGAAGATGTCAAAGTCAATGATTTTAATGTGTGGATTATATTGATGCTACGAATTCTGTGCCCTGAATTAACCATATTTCCAATTGGTTGGCCTTCATGGAAATCCAGGGAGTTTAGGCTATTACAAAGTATAAAAATATTAGTAGGATCTGGTAACGTGGGTCTTCACAAAACGTTTTTGACTCCTGAAAATCTAAGATTGATAGTTCAAAGAGGACCTCCTGAATCTACCATATTTACAAGCAATGAGGTTGTTTCAATAACTGCTGACCTGGTGTTTGCTGCTTCAAAAAATCATTCGCCATCTGTACATACAATGTCAGTTACAACAAATAATCTACCAAATGCAAATCTGAACATATTAAAAACATCTACAAAAGAAAGCAAAGAAAATAAAGTCAATTCAATCATCAATAAAAATATGGACATATCTATTAGCGCAGATGAAATTCTATCTGACTTATTGAAAGACTTCAAAAAATACTTGGACTATGAACATAAAAAATGGACATCTGAATTGTACTCTTCGTTATTAATGTCTATTGAAAAGCTAATAATACACTGTTCAATAAAAGCTGTGGGTAGTGGCATTTTTAAAGATGTTGAACTAATAGGATTGGACCCTGGAAACCATTATGAATTGGCTAAATTTGATTGCGAAATTGATCCTCATTATTCAAAGTATGCTTCTCATTTCTTATATCTATGGCTTGTTGCCAAAAACCAAATTCTTGAATCATCTCAATCCAAAGCCCTTGATGTGTTTCCCGAATGGAAATTCGTTTTTGATAGTGGTGTTGAAACAAGAGGGAAAGAGCTTTCTATTGCAGCAACTGTCATACTTGTTGGGTGGGGTTTATCTGGGTGTTTCTTGAGTACTCACGAAGCAAGAATGATTGGCTATATCACAGCATCCAAAAGCTGGAAATTTATTTAAATGAATTCCTGTTTTTTCCTGTATTTACAGATAGAAACGTAAACTTTGAGAGACTTTGTTACATCATAAGTTGCTTTATATTAAACATAGAATAATAAATTAGGAATTTTATATGGAGAAGAGCATTAAAAAAATGTTGATATGTAAATTATAATGGGTAAATGAACTTGTCATTTTCTAAATCAGTCAAATCAAGAGCAGCAAGATTGACTTCGACTTCTTGACCGTCATCTTCCTTGATGATACCTTTGAAACTTTCATTTGATGATTCAATCAAGGCCAATCTTTTAGCGTTTCTACGTTTCAAAATGAACCAAATGACGACAGCAAGTAATGGAGCAATGAAGAATGAACAAACGATTTGAACAATCCAAGCTGGTAAAAATCTTGGAGCATCCTTTTCACGCCATAATTGTGGAGAAATAATATTAGAAACACCATAACCAATCATAACCATTGCATTTCTAGTTAACTTCTTGGTGTAACCAGAACATGAAGTGGAAGTCCAAGAAAACATTAAAATCCATGGAATACCAAAGATTGGTGATGCTAAACAAAGCATAGCAAGTAATGCGATTTTTCTATCCCATGGAATACTAGTCATAGCAACACAAGCAACAAAACTTGGAATTGACCAAAACACAACAGACCAAGCAGTCCAGTTTTCGTAGAAAAAGAGGAAAGTAGTAGCAATAATACAACAGATGACAGCAAAACCACCAGAGGCCACAGAAACCAAAGTAGAGTCTAAGTTAGAAATACCACCCATTCCAGTAAATAATAAGTTTTGTTGGTAAGTCAAATTGTTGGCCAGTTGTTGTAAAACAAAGAAAGCAACAAATAACCATGAAATTGGATCAAGAAGTGCTTCTTTAATTTGATATTTCTTAATAACTTTTTGTTCAATGGAAGCACCAGTAGATTTTTGGACTCTTCTGATAACCCAGATTCTTTCTTCTTTAGATAAGAAAACAGCATCAGTAGGGTTGTTTGGATAAACAAAGAAGACAACAATGGACCATAAGAAGGTAATACCACCAATAATAATGTAAAACAACTTCCAAATTGGAATAGATGACTTGGCATACAAAATACCATAAGCAATGAAACCAACAGGAATAGTGACACCAAGACATGCAGAATAGAATAATGGTGCAGTGGCAGCTTTTTCTTTCTTAGTAAGGAATTGAGCCATTGTTTGATTTAAAACTGGAACAGCAATGGACTCCACAAACCCTAAAAAGAATCTTGAAGCGTAAATACCTTGATAGTTGTAAACGGTACAAGTTAAGAAAATTAACACAGACCAGATGAAAATTGTAGCGGTCATCAATTTACCAATTGGAAACTTTTGCACAAGAACAAGGTTAATTTGACCAATCATGTAACCAACGTAGAATAAAGTTGAAGAGTTGTTGTAAGTATCTTGTGTTAAACCAGTATCTTCCCATAAATCAAAAATGGAAGCATATGATAAAGTTGCCTTGTCGGCGTAAAGTAACAAGTTAGTGAAGGCAGTTAAGAACAAAATAATTGCAACAACCTTCTTACCCAGCTTCTTTTCTTGTTCAGGAGTGATTTCAGGAACTTCGTCTTGATGTTGTTCTAAGTATTTCAAAGTGGCATCTGCATCTCTTGATCTCACAACAAACTGTTTGCTAGTAGAGACTTGAAGTTGAGACTCTTGTTTCTTTTCTTCTAATGAAGTAGTTGAAGACATCGTAATCGGATAAGAAAAGTTCAAGTCAGAAAGATGAACCAATACGATCTTCGTTACTCTTATAAGGGAATCCCTAGCATCACAGCCACAGTTACCATATATGATTCATAACACAACTTTTCACACTACTAACTTTTTATGATTTTGACATCATTAGAAGAACAATAGAGCGCCACACTTTGAAAATTTCTTAACTCCGTTGTGAAATGAATAATAAATGCATCTGTTCACAAAAATCCCATTTGTGGTATCATTTATTTCCGCAGAAACGTTGCCACAAAATTACTACTTGTTCCTAACAATTAAACGCCATAGTTTTAATGTTTTACACATTTTTTCCACAAAATTGTATTTAGCCGCCAATGCAAAACCGTTTTTTTTTCACCTTAACTCCGTGTTTGCCAAGCCGTGCCACCCCTCGATGTCTGGACCCCGTAGCCCAAACGACCTTCCTAAACTGCCCTCAAACTCGTCTACATCCTTTAGCCAAGAATGGGAGCATAAACTTCCAGCATCAATTCTATCTTTGGGTTGATATTGTAGGCCACACCTCAAAAACTTCCCCAATTCACTTGCATCTCGATCCTTCATGCCGTATTCTTCTTTTAGAACCTTTTCCAACGACCACATTTTCAACTTTGATATACGTTTGAATTTTGAACACGAAGAATCAAAGTAATCATGCCAGCCCATTGTACTTTGTAAATAATCGATTGTAGGCCATTCTTCTAACAATTCGACCATCTGTGCCAAATGATCCTCATCTTTTGTATATGATTTTGTTGATCTTGGATCGAACAAGTAATCACCTGAAACCAACTCAAATACCAAACAACACACAGACCAAATATCAGTAGAACATCCCCAATCGCCAGATAAAATTACCTCCGGTGCTCTGTATTGTCGGGTTTGGATGTCAGATGTGTAGTGCTTGTTATACCAACATGCGTTACCTAGATCAGCAATCTTTACACTAATGATAGATTCAAATTCATTCAAAATGGATTTATGCGAAGTTGTGGAAATTGCAGATTCCCTTCGTTTATGTACAGTTATACCATTTGATGGAATGCGATTAGGTGGAATTGATGGAATTGAATGAGGGGAAAATTTAGGTTCTACTTGCCGTGAATTGGGTGGTGGAGGCAACCTATTATTGATAGTTTGGGAAGACGAAGCTGTAAATTCTCTGGCATCAACGAATATATCTTCTGCTTCTGTAATTGATCCTATATCGGTGTCATCCCCTGTATCATAAGAAAAGCTTATATGTTCTTTCATTCCCTTATTGATATCGTTAGTCTCCTTTCCATCACTATCTTCTTCCTCTTCTTCAATAACAACGTCATTATATTCATCCAAAGAAGCAGTCTTAGCATATGAAACCGGTGGATAAACATTCCTTTTGATACTACTGATACTGCTGTTTGATGAAGATAGTAGATTAGCTGATGTTGAAGAAGACCTTTGAGAGAATGAAAAAGATCTAAAGAAATTGTCAACACTTGATTTTTCCAAAGGTGAAGTCAAAGGTTTACTTGATCTAACAGGAATGGAATTTTTCCTTGACTTGGAAATCGGTATAGGTATACTTTGAGGTCTTAAATTATTGTCGGATATTGATTTATTTGCTTTTCTTCTTTCCAAAATCTTCATCATCTTTTTATTTTTTCTTTCTAATTCTAATAGTTTGACTAATCTCTCAACATCATTTATTTCAACTAACACATTCTCTGGCTTCAAATCTGTATGTATAATACCACATATCCTATGTAAATAGTCTAAAGCTAATAGCATTTGTTTGGATATTTGTTTGACTAAAGATATTGGTAAGCCTCCATATGAATCACTCAATATTTGTAAATCAGCCAAATTTGTGGTTTTTACTGAATCGCTAATGATTTTCGGGGTCAAGGACTCGTTATCTTGTTCAGCATTCAAACATGCTTCGATTTCAGATTTTCTTTGTTCTTTGAAATCTTTATAACGTATCAGAAGATTTAACATATTTTCTCCTAGTACTTCGAATACCATACAAACATGGTCTCCATTAGGTCCCTTATGGATAAAATGATCTAGGAGTTCAACTACATGGCGTTTCCCCGGATGAAAATTATCTCCTTTGTTAACACATTCCAAAATATGTATCTCATCAATTGCCGCTTCTTTGTAATTTGTACTTGATCTAACAATTTTGATTGCTACGTGACGATGATGATCTTCATCCCAGCATAACCACACCGTCGAAAAATGGCCCCATCCAAGTTTTCGAATTATTTTATATTGATTATTTGATCCATATCTTTCTCCAATAAACGTGGGATGATAACCGCCTTGTTTATAATCATCAATACTCTCTTCTGATTTAACATTACCCTGTTTGTTTGAAGTTCCACTATCACTATCTGTATCGGTGTCTGTATCGGTATCAGTATCGGTCCCAGGTTCGACTCCCGTCTGTTTCATTTTGGTTTCCCCAATTTCTTTTTTTCCTCCCCCCTCTTGGCCGCTTTCTTCCGCCATTAAAGCCGTCGACAGATTCGATTCTTGTTGGTACTTGGCCTTACCAAACGGGAACTTCGAAAACAACGGGCTTTTCCCTCCATTTGGGCCCTTTTCCATTTCAACTATTTATTATTACTATATAATAAAAAGAAAATGAGACCGAGAGAAGAAAACCTGCACCAAAACAAAAAAATCCCCTTGTATTCCGGGGAAATTACCGACCGTCGCCTTTTTGCTCCTTCTTTGGGGTCTCCTAATAACGACCAATTAAACTTATTTATAAGACGGATTTATATGCAATTGTTCCAGTAGTGCTAGCAGTATTTAATCCGGTAAGGAAAATCCGATACTTTTTCATGAGTGGGAAAAATGACCACTTTCTCTTCTTTGTTGAACGCAAATGTTGGAAAATAACACCTTAATTTGTATCGTAACATCCCTTGCAGCTCTTGCATTAGGGTACCTACTTGTTTATAAAAATTCCGCAGGTAAAGGGGCAAGAAAGGCGCTTGAAATTGAAGCAGGTAAGTTTCAAGAGTACCCATTGATCCAAAAGGTAGTATTGTCACACAACTCAGCAGTGTTCAGATTTGGGTTACCTAGACCAGAAGATGTTTTAGGATTACCAATTGGACAACATATTCAAATTTCGGCCAATATTGAAGGTAAGGACATTCTTAGATCTTATACTCCAACATCAATTGACAGCGATGCAAAGGGGTATTTTGAATTATTAATTAAGGTTTATGAACAAGGTAACATTTCTAAATACATTGATAACTTGAAATTGGGAGAAAGCATCAAAGTTAAAGGACCAAGAGGACATTTCAATTATGAAAAAAATAAATGGAACCATTTATGTATGATTGCAGGCGGTACAGGTATCACACCAATGTTCCAAATTATTAAAGCCATCTGTACAACACCTGGTGATAAAACAAAGGTCACTTTATTATATGGTTCTGTTACAGAAGAAGATATTCTTCTTAAACAAGAATTGGATCAATTGGCTGATTCAAACCCAAATATTCAAGTTATCTACTTTTTGAACGATGCACCTGAAAACTGGAAGGGAGAAACTGGTTTCATCACCGGTGATGTTCTTGAATCCAAATTCCCAAAACCTGCTGCTGATGTCAAATTACTTTTATGTGGTCCACCTCCAATGGTTTCTGCTTTAAAGAGAGCATCAAATCAATTAGGTTGGGAAAAGGCTAAACCAGTTTCGAAGGCTGACGATCAAGTTTTTGTGTTTTAGTTTATTTTTCTCCTTTATTGCTTGTAACATTTTATAAAGCTATCTTCCATATTATATTTACATATATATTCCAATATCTAAGATCTATCTAATGACAGTGATGAAATATTATTATTCTTAGTACAATAATTGTCATTATTTTCATCATCATCATCTGTTTATATTACAATCTTTTTAACAATTCCTTTGTTCTTTATGCATTCTATTCTTATTTATATCCTCTTCTCCAATCATATTAAATTTCAATTTTCTAATGATAATTTTGATAATGGCTTTTCAGGTGTAACACCTGAATTGAAAGGCCTCAAAATTAAATTATCATGAAGTGCGTTTAATGCTCTGATGACATTGTCTTTTCCAATGACACATGAAATATTGATTTCATTGGCACCTTGAGAAATCATTTCAATGTTGACCTTTTCATCAGCTAAAATTTTGAACATAGCACCTGCTATGCCAATTAATTGCTTCATATGAATACCAACTAATGAAACAATACTTAAATCGTAAGTAATATCAACATCACCCCATTTTTTAAGATCATCCAGAACTCTGGTAATTGCTTTTCTTTTTTCTTTGGTGTAATGAACTGCCATGGAAACATGAACTTCAGATGTAGAAATCAAATCCACAACAATTCTATGACTATCTAAAATACCAAATACTGAAGCAAGGAATCCATGTGATAAAGTTTTCTTATTTGAATGGATATTGACTACTGCTATATCACTCTTAGCTGTGACGGCAGTTGGAATTTTCAATAATGCATTAAATAATCCTGATGGAACCCTTTGTGGAGCAGCTGGAGGATGAACTGGAGTTTCTTGACCTCTCATTCCAATATTATCAGGATAAATAATAGTACCATTACCCAATGGATTCATGACATTCTTGATTCTGATTGGAATTCTAGCATTTATAACTTGTTCCATTGTGAAAGGATGAATAACTTCAGAACCATAATATGTCAATTCTGCAGCTTCATCAGGTGTAACTGTACTCAACAGACGTGCAGTTAAAACTTTACGTGGATCAGCAGTAAAGATCCCATCAACTTCTTTCCAAATTTGCAATTCATCAGCATCAAGCCCCACTGCACAAATAGCAGCACATAAATCGGTATAACCTCTTCCAACACTATTTAGCAGTCCACCTGGTACTGAACCAAAAAATCCAGTGACAACTGGAACTGTATTTGGCTCTAAAGAAAGAATTTGAGACTTAATTTCTTGTGCAAGATAGTTGTAGAATATTGGGTCTAAAGAAACTGATTCAACGCCTGTTTTAGAAGAATCTAGTATCCAATTTGGATGTGATTGTTGCATTTTTAAAACAATATTCGATAGGTTGATATAACTAGATTTTAATCCAACATCATTTAACAGAGCAGACATGAAAAGACATGATAAACGCTCTCCACATGCCATTATTGAATCTTGTGATTTTGCAGAGATTTCCCCAATAACACAACAGGCATCTAATAATCTTTCAACATCTTTAACTTCATTTACAGAGTCTTTGATCAATTGTTCTCTTAAGGTAGATGATTTGATGTTATTTTGTGCATTAGATACATGATCGTCTTCAATCAATTTCAAAATACCTCTGAATTCTTCACCATCTTGGGCTTTCTCTGATGCTAATAACAATCTAGTAGTTGTACCCTCTGATTTGGTATTGGTAGATCTTGCACTACAAACGATTGCAACATTATGAGTTTTGGACCAAGGTTTGACTATATTTTGGGCGATATCAATTGGAAATTTCCCGACTGATGTCCCTCCGAATTTTTGAATAACCCATTGTGTACCTTGTGAGGCTAGTGAAGCAGATGATGATACCATTTCTCTTGATCTCAAATAAAGTACAAAAGAGATTGTAAGAACAATAAGAGTGAGTCATTGAAAATTCTTGAAAAATCTTTAAAATAACCAAATGAGACATCAATGACAAAGTTACGTCATAGTAGGATGCAAAAATCATAGGGTGTGAAGAGAAAATGAGGAGAACTATTAGTGAAGTTCGTAGGGGATGAAAAGTTGAGTTGATGGGGACATTTTTGGAATTTAAAGATTATCCATGAACTTATCATAGCAAGATTCAACATCTAATAGGAAATTTTCCATTTCATTCTGATCTAAGAGTTGATCTGCATTCAGTTTGTTGATTTTTATTAGCCAAGGAACTAAGACTTTTTTTCCAGTGAAAGCTTCTTCTCCGATTGCATCTTGACATTTGACTACCACCTGAACTAATAAAGGATGTAAATCATTTTTGGAATTTAAATTCAATTTAATAGCATCTAATAACGTGATAAAAGCAGAAGTAGCATCTGCAATTCTTCTTCGATCCCCAACAATCCCAGTAGACCCTTTTGTAACATTTGAAGAGGAATTGGAACTCGAATTGGAAGTGGAATTTGAATTCATCGGTAATCCCGCCTTGACTCGTTTTAAGCCCAATTCCAATCCATTAAAATTTGTAAAATTGAGTACCTCCATCAATGGCGAGGTCATTGTGGCTTGTAATGAATTATATTGCGTTAAAAGGTTTTGAAGTGATCCATAATAATCGTCGGGGTTTGTGTTGAAATAACCTTTAATCCATGCTCTTTCGATCTGATTTATTGACAACAGAAGTGAATATAAGTCGAATTTACTTTCATCTTCAATGGATATTGATTCATTTGCACTAGAAGAACTATTCATTGATCAAAAAGATTCGATTTATTTATTGTATTAGATGTGTAAACAGTAGAGGGAAATCACAAACAGATATTCGTATTAAAATTGTGGGGCGACACCAACTAAATTCGAGAACAGCGGCCGCGCTTTCGCAGTAAAAAAAGTTGATGGGAAAAAAAAGTTATTTAGTGGGAAAAATTGATTGGAAAGTAGGAAGCCAAAATATTTAGTAGGGAACTTAAAATATTTAGTAGGGAATCAAAAACTTTTAGTACGAAACTTAAATTAGTAGGGAATCAAAAACTTTTAGTACGAAACTTAAAACAATTAGTAGGAAACTAAAAATATTTAGTAGGAAACCAAAAATATTTACTTCGGGGACCCAAAATTTTTAGTACGGACCTATGAAAATTCCTCCCAAGCCTACAAAAGTGTTTTACCGAAAAAATACATTTCTTTACAGAATTCCAATTAGATTCAGTTTAATTTAGTTTAATTTAATTTAATAATAAAAAATGATGGTTTTAAATAGAAAGATATGATTGATTATTTGAATTTACGACGTCAAGCGTAAATTAACTAATTATTTATTTATTTATTTTGATTGAACTTGAGTGTAAGTTGAGAATGGGTTAGCATTCTTTGAAGCCAAGTATTCGTCGGATTTCAATTGCCATTCCTTGTTCATGGTCTTTGGAATATTTCTTTGAGATCTGTAAGCTAAGAATAAGGCCAAGGTTAAAGCACAACCGCCGAAAATACCTAACCAAATCTTCTTGATATCTTCGCTTGTTGTAAGAGGTTTTCTTGGGCCCCATTGGCCAAAAGAGATGTACCATGCTGCCTTCTTTTCTTCAAGGGATAGTTGAGTCCATGGTAATTGTTGTCTTTCTGCAAGGGAGGTGATAATATCTTGTTTGTCAGATTCTGGCAATTTTTCCCATCTTCCGCTCAAATTTGTGATAGTGGCAGGTGTCAAACTGACAGTAGTAGACATTTGTCTAGAAACGAAAGAAGATGCCTTGAAAGCGGATGATCTTAACATTCTTAATTAATAACAACACGAAAGAAGAGAGGGGATGAAAGCTTCCAAAAAATATGGTGAGAAAAATAATCGTTATATAAGAGAGAAAAAAAATAAAGCTGCGATTTCATTGGCTAGAGCGCCGGTCACGTGAGCCTGTCTCTAATAGAACCCAATTGGTCCTTAAAAGCCAACTGATCGCTGGTACGATCCTCGACCATGGCAGATAAACCCCATACACGCATAGTAGAAATTCCAGGCCTCATCTTTAACAAAGTCCCATCAACAGAAGATGGACCAATGATAACATACATTGACTCATACAAAATAGAACCCACTTTTTCCCTAACTTTACCAATCACATTACGAACTCTGATATTGAACTCGTTATCCAATTGAGGTAATTCATATTTCTCACAAGGAACTTGGGAAATATCTTCGACACCGAATATATCATTTAATAATTGAGGAACAGCATCTCCACCAACGTATAAAAATAATTCACTGCCATTGTTGATTAGATACAAACCATATCTTTCTAAAAAGATACTACTTGCATTAACTTTTTCTGGTAAAACAATTTCCCCAACTTTTCTTGTTGGGAAATGATAATCTTCCTCTTCGTCCTCTTCATTACCTGCATATGGTAAACCTGCATCATCTGCCATATCGTGAAGTGAATAAACACTTGGATAAATGAATTCAATTAATTGATCAACTGGCATAGTGTATAACTTATTCAATCCTGTTGCTCTATGGTCACTTGGGACTTTAGCACCTCCCATAATTCCAATATGTTTCATTAAAGATTGTGTTAATAATGGTAACATTCTCAGATTGGTACAAATTTGTAATGGCGATGATGAACCAATATTCCCTGGGTTGATTTCCTTCTTATAGACATTCAAAATGTCAATCATTGCCTTATCCAACAAATCTCTGGCAGCTTCTAAACTTGCTCCATATGCTTTGTCTACTGCTTTACGTGCTAATAAAGTGATCATAGATAATTGATCAGCACTTGCATAAACATTTTGTAAATTGTCTGATGTTGGTAAAGCCATATTGAAAACACGAACTCTTCTATCACCATGAACTGAAGTATGTAAAACTGCAGCTTGGAAATAAACGATCGGTCTCTTGATATCTTCTTCAACTGCTAATTCAACAACGTATGCTTGGTCTCTAGGAAATGCTGGGAATGCCATTAAATCACTAGCCCTTGAAAAGAAGTTACCATAGTAAGCCTTGGTTGAAATCGCATCAGATCCTCTAACTCTAAAAACTGCTTCCAAACCAATTTCTGAAGAAATGTACTTGGATAATTCTTTTGATAACTTTGTAATTGATTCGATTGAGGATGCTGACCATGAAGGATAAAAGTATGTTTGACCACTTGTGAATTTTGGTAACTGAGATAAAGTTGCAATATCTTGATAACCTGCACCAGCTATAAACATATCAACAGATACTTGATGTTTGTTACAATCAACAGCAAAAGATCTGTAAAATGAATTGTTTGGCGTTAAAAGTTTTTGGGATTCCTTTGAAGTACCAGAAACGGAATTTTCATCTCTAATAACTAATTTACCTTCACCAACATCTGGTAAAGTGGCAGAAATAACAGTCATTTTACCACCCAAATTTTCAATTAATTTGAAACCTGCCTTCAAACCAGCAGCCAAATCAAAACTAGTGTTGAAGTCATTTTGGAAAAAGGAAGGTAGCTTCAATAATAATTTTTCAATATTATTTCTTGAAGAAGCTAAATTAACAAGCAAGCCTTCAGCTGCAGGTTGAGTAACAGTGGCATTGGAGCCAACAACCATCATTGAGATATCTTGAGTAGTATCATCGTCTTCCGGGACACCGAAATAATACAATTGAGAATCAACCCCAATAAATGATAAATTAGTACGGCCTTGATCATTAGGGAAGGCATCCAAAGAGTCCAAAATAGTTTGAATTGAAGTTGCTAATAAGCCAGATTGGATTGCATTTTTGGACACGTCTAAGATGAACACGTAAGTTAATGCTTCAGGAGCTCTTGCTGCGTATTCAGAAGGAGCCTTGAATTCATAATGAAGATTATTCATTTCCCCTCTTGTAGTTATGTCACCAATTTTAGGGATGTCATTCAATAACATACATAAATTACATCTCCATTTTGAATTGTTATTTTTCAATTCGATGAAAGGATTCAAATAAGCACGACATCTACGACATCTTATGATGGAAGTATCTTCACTAATTGGGAAACACTCCTCTTCATCTTTCAAACAGGAATAAGGTCTAATAACTAAATTGAATGGTAACTTTGATTTTTTATAAACTGAACTGGTTTTTGGAACCACATTCAAAGAAGAACGCATATAATCAGTGGAAGCCATTAGTTCTGGATTGTTGAAAGGTAAGTTGATTGGAGGAGGAGGAAAAGAAAGATCAGCAATTGGAGGAGGAAGGTCTTTTAATAAATCTGTTGAATACAATTGATTGAAATCAATGTTTGTTTCTTGATTCCCCAACACATTATAAGGAGTTGAAGAAACTGGTGCCATTTGCTGTTGTTGTTGTTGTTGTTGCACATATGAACTATACGCACCATTATATGGTTGCTGTGCTGGTACTGGTACTTGTTGTGGTTGATTAAAATTCATGTTCGCAACACCTGCAGACAACTGATCAACTGCTTGGAACTGTTGCTGAGGGACCCCTGCAACCCCAATTGCTGGTTGGGGTGGTTGAATTGGTGCCACTGCTTGTTGTTCAAAAACTGGCTGTGGGTATGCCCTTCTACGAGATGCCATGTCCGTTAGTTTTGCTGTAAGAGAAAGAAAATGGCAACAGTGGACGTGGTTTCTACTTTTTTTCGCCATCCATCTTCAATTCTATATATATAAACTACACACTAAAATATGGCCAACGCAGCAGTTTTACGGAAGGAAGTAGTGGATCTTTACAGAGGGTTTCTCAGAGCGTCCAAGGAGTTTGAAAATTACAATTTCAGAGAGTATTTCATCAGAAGGACAAAGTCAGCATTTCGGGATTCTTCAGCAATTCAATTAACCCCGGAATCATTGACTGAAGCCCGTCAACAGTTGAAAGTTCTACAACGTCAATCCAAGATCTCCAACATGTACCATTTCGATCCTTTAGTTGTTGAAAAGGTATGAATTTCTTGTTTATTTATTTTATTTTATTTCATTTATTTATCTATTTTGCCATGTGTATGAAATATATATATACAAATGCTCGTTATATAAAAAATCGTTATTATTCCGATGAACCCCATGTTCACGCTATGCATGAAGAGGTGCGTCATCGATATTTATCCGATTTTTTGGGGCATGTAAATTTACCCTTTCGTGCATCATGTAGCCTGTTGGTTGCAAAGTGAATATGTATGTCTATGTATGTATAGTTTCTTTTTTTTTTTTTTCCTTACTTCATTTCCGATTTTTCATTCTTTGAACATAAATAAAAAAACCGTAGAGAATCGACGTTCATCATGGAAGAAGGAACCGAGAATTCATCCATAGGTAAAGCAATGCCAACGCAGATTCCAATTCCAACCACGAAGGGAAAATATTCACTTTCAGACTTTAGTTTAATTCAGACCTTAGGTACAGGGTCTTTTGGACGAGTCCATCTCGTCAGATCAGTGCATAATGGAAGATACTATGCAATGAAGGTTTTCAGAAAATCGCACGTAGTAAAAGCAAAACAGATCGAACATACCAATGATGAAAGGAAAATTTTATCGTTATGTCGTCATCCTTTCATCACTAGAATGTGGGGTACGTTCCAAGATTGTAAGTCAATATTTATCATTATGGATTACATTGAAGGAGGAGAGTTGTTTTCACTGCTAAGAAAATCAAAGGTATTTCCCAATCAAGTTGCCAAATTTTATGCTGCTGAAGTTCTACTAGCTTTAGAATATCTTCATTCTAGAGGAATCATTTACAGAGACTTGAAACCTGAAAACATTCTTCTCTCAAGGTCTGGTCATATCAAACTAGCAGATTTTGGTTTCGCCAAACAAGTGGAAACTGTTACATATACTTTATGCGGAACTCCTGATTATATCGCACCAGAAATTATTGCAGTTCAATCTTATAATAAAGCTGTCGATTGGTGGTCATTTGGGATTTTAATTTATGAAATGCTTGCAGGTACAACACCCTTTTATGACCCTAATCCAATGAAAACTTATGAAAATATTACAAATTGTGATTTAAAATTTCCACCACATTTCCAGCCGGATGCACTTCAATTATTAAGCGGTTTAATTACAAAGGATGTCACTTATCGTTTAGGTAATTTACAAAATGGAATTCAAGATATTAAATTACATCCTTGGTTCAATGAAGTTATATGGGATAATTTAATTCAAGGTAATATAGAAACTCCTTATGAACCTAATATTCCCCCTGGTGTTGGTGATGCATCTCAGTTTGAGAAATATCCTGAAGAACGTTATGATTATGGAATTTCGGGTATTACCGATGAGTTCGGTTACTTATTCCCTGATTTTTAATGTTATACTGGTTATTTCTCTTTTTATTCCTTCATCTCCATTTTTTTTACTGCTGTTGTTACATCATTTTTATCTTTCTTGCTGTTGTTTGGTGTTTGTTTTCCTTTTTTTCTACTCCCAAAATTCAATGTTATAGATATGAATTTTTATCCATTTGATTTGTGTGCAAGCTTCAAACTTGCTTATTTTGTTGTCCATGTTTTATTTAATACACAATACACATAAACACAACGATTTTTCTCACTCATATTTTGAATCATACTAGCACTTGTTTTGCATTCTCAGCTGCATATGGAGTTTCCGTTGTTTTATTGTGTTTTTTGTGTTTTTACGTGTTTTTTAAAACGTATAGTTTATATATATACCTTGAAAAATATTATATATACAAATTCGTATTAGCAAGAAAACTAAGCAAACAGTGTTTCATTATCAAGTACCGAACTAAGCAAACAGTGTTTCGTATTCTTCCCTTGTCAAGAAATAGCTTTCAATAAGACTGCTTATGTAATTGAATTTTTTCGAAATATTTCATGTTTTTCTTAGATTTACATTCATAATTGGAACCAAATTTCGGAATGGGGTTTGATTCCTTCACCAAATCTCTTCTGAAGTCTCATCCTCAATTGAAAAATCATTTGCAAAAAATAAGCCGTCCGAACACTCAACCTAACAAAAGTATCATTTTGGTTTTAGACACTGTGCATAGATCAAACGCTTCTGCTCCTGGATGGCTTCACGATTTTCTAAAGTTCAAAACATTCACCCATGATCAACAGTCTCAATTTATAAGAAATTATGGTGGGTTAGTGCAGATATCACATTCAATCAATGCTATGAAATCATTAAATAATTCACCTCACAGTCAAAATTGGAAATTACATTATATGAATAAATGGAAGTCTCAGGTGGACCATTATTGGTGTCCATTTACAAAGGAATCAAATATTCATTTGGGTTCATGTGATGAGTTAAAAACATTCATCAACAATAATTCAATGACAAAAATGGTGTCGTTGAAACTTGATCCTGATAGATATGGTAACCCAAAGTCGCAGCTTAATGTCAAAAATCTGATATTGAAGAGTCTAATAACACTTCAAAAAAGTATCAAGTCATCTAAACTAATACCCCTCCACAACTTGAAAGAAATTGACAGCTCTCTAACTAACAATAACTCATCTATTACCATAAATTTATCCGATAAATTTAAAGAAGCTTATATCCATTGGTTAGAAGATGCATATGCCATTGACGACAAAGGAAACGTTATAAAATCTAAAATCTTAACAAATAAATATATCCCTTCACCGAATTTAGTTACCATTTATAAAACTTAATCTCTAATAGAAAATTCATATCCTTCGAAACCTGGTTTTGAATCATCGGCTCCATTACCTGTCTTGAATTTCTCAAATGACACTTGCAAATCTTCTAAACATTCTACATGACCATCAATATCCCTATTTACTGAGTTTCCTATGTCCCTGATTAATATGTCCATCCACTGAATGAATCGCTCTTTGTTAATCCTACTTTCTGGCATATGTGAAATATTCAAATTCTTGGACATTCGGATAACAGAATTTATATAACCATTGTTCGTA
Source organism: Saturnispora halmiae (assembly GCA_030563645.1). Taxonomy (NCBI): domain Eukaryota; kingdom Fungi; phylum Ascomycota; class Pichiomycetes; order Pichiales; family Pichiaceae; genus Saturnispora; species Saturnispora halmiae. The sequence goes on along the minus strand of JAJMJL010000001.1, from coordinate 918,538 downwards.
GAAATCACAGGATTCTGAACTATATCAATAATAAATCCTTTAATCGTTTGACTACTTGTTGAATTTTGTAAGAATTCCTTCAATGTCATGTCCTTTGGATGCTTTTCCCAAAATGAATACATAAAATCTGTATTTTTACTTTCAAGCACAATATTCAATAATGCATTGTATTCGATCATATTGTCTAATAATCCTAATAAATTTTGGCCATCGCTACAAGTTAACTTGTTGGATTTTATAGATGGTATCCAACTGGTTAAAACAAATGAACTTATCAACTCTCTTGAACGTTGGTAATCTCCAACAATCTTATATTTTGATGCCATAATAACTGATGCTAGCACTCTAGTTCTTTCATCGGTTTCCCATTTATACAAGAAATGTCCTGGATCATCTAATAAATTGGATTGAATATTGATAACATCGTTTATTGGCAACCTCAATACTATTTTCATAAATGTATCAATCTTTAATTGACTCCTAAAGATCAAGTGTGCCATAATAGTCAAGAGTTGACTTCGATCATGATTTACTGACTTATTATTTATCATTCCTTCGACTAAATTCAATGGCATATTCATTAGGTCATTGACAAGAGGTTTATTGTCACATATACTTTCAAATCCAATATTATCCAAAATATAATTCAATTTTTTGCTTGTACGACTCATTGACCTTTGTTGAATAGAATTAATAGCCTCTATTCGTTCAACTTTATCATGAATTTCATTTATATCAATTGAAGTATCCGCTAGAATGTTTAGAATAGGTTCTTTTTCTTTACGTGACAAAAACCCGGAATACGATCGCCTCTCCAATAACTTGTGTCCTCTCTTCCACATTGGCTATTAGAATTTATTATAGATAAAAAAGGTGATATTGGGAAGAAGTAAAAATACGTTAATAAAACTACTAGTGGCGCAGTAATTTCAAAAAAATTAAAAAAATTCACACAAGTGAGGCCAACAGGAATCGAACCTGCAACCCTTTGAGCTGGAATCAAAAGCTCTACCATTGAGCCATAGCCCCATGCGATGACAATTAACCCGGCAAATCGTGTATCACTTTCACTTTTGAATATTTCAATGTTACCAAAACTGAAAGTCAAACTAAAAGTCCAAAAGACCATTGTTAATTTAACATAATTATTTGACGTAATGGCAACCTGTACCTTGGGCTCATAAATTTGTAAAAATATATTTATGAATTCAATACTACAATTCTCAAGCAGTTAAAGGTAACTCTAATTAACAGAAAATGCTGAGTTCGTTACCAATCATGAGCAGTGTTTAAAATAAGTGCAAAACTTTTTTTGGTATGTCTATAATAAATAAGAGGTGCTTATATAATAATGAGTTGAATAAGTATAGATTACTTAAATTTAAATGTAAAACAAAAAAAAGTGCTTAGATACTTGAATTCTAGTTTTTATAAAGTAGCGTAAATTATTTAAAATTGATTTAAACTATCCTATACATTCTTCTGATTCAATTGCCTTTCTTAAAATTGTAAAGAAAGCTGTTGAAAACCTACTAGAATAATACATACATGTAATTTCATTGCGCAGCAATTTCCAAAAAATAAAAAAATTCACACAAGTGAGGCCAACAGGAATCGAACCTGCAACCCTTTGAGCTGGAATCAAAAGCTCTACCATTGAGCCATAGCCCCATGCGATGATAAATTAACCCTTTGTGCAAACTTATTAATTCAAACATTGCTATATCGCTGATATTAAAATGTGTCCATAAAAAAAATTAATGCTTTTAAAATTAATTGTTAACTTTTAAACAAAGTGCAAACTATTACAGATTACTTAATATAATTAATAGTAAAAAAATTAGTTACTAAACAAATTTTTAAAGAGTCGCAATCTCTTATTATTAATAATTTGTTTATATTTCTCTATTTAATGAAATTTGAAAGCTAAAACGCAAATTAAATTACTATTAAACAGCTATATGAATCTCCTATGAAATTGCTTTGTTATTAGTTATGCTATAATGAAATTCAGTGATTATAGAATATTTTATAATATTTCTATTAGGTATCATCCTACATTTTAGTAATGCGAATAGCTCACCATATTTTCCATACATTGATAAAGGAAGTTGTTTTTTTATCAGGGCCATCCGTTTTTTTATTGAAATAAAATTCTCAAAACATCTCATTATTTTATGCTGACGTATTTTATCAGTTTAAATTAGTCTATACTGAATAGGGGGTTTTTCATTCAAATTCAGTTTGACAGATTACACAATAATATTCGAAAATTATGGACTTGCGAACAGTACTCTTCTAGTGTTAATTATGCTTCCTTTATTTGGATTATTGTCTCATATATATCTGTTTTACAGAAATTTCCCAATAAGAGATAATATTTTTAAAAAAGACTTATGGAATTACACAGTTTTTCAATCCTTCCTTTTGCAAAAAGTATCCCTCCTACTTTCAGGGAGGAATGATTCTGAATAGTCTCTTTATTGAATTCAGATCCAAATTGGCTTTATTCGAAGGAACAAGCAGACCGAAAGTTACTTTTGAAAACCCTACTCATTAGATATGGTTTTATGTGGGAAAACACGCTTCATTTATACAATTTTTATGCCATAGGATTCTTGAAAATACATAATTATTTTAAGGGCTGTTCAAATTAACTGAATGGAACATATTTTTTTATTGAAAATATCTAATCATAATCTTTCTTGTCATTACATTTGTATATCCTGAACATTAATTCAAAAAAATCATGAAAGTTCATTTTTGACGTGCGTCTTTCCATGAATGATGTTGGTCTTGGCAGTTCAATTTTAGAATGTTTATTACGGCTAATAGTTATATTAATATATTTTATGTTGGTTAATTGTGTACCAGCTTATATTTGAATTATGATTAAACAATATAGAAAGGTATTCCGTATATTTCCAGGTATTTACTATTTATTTTGTTATTTTTAGTCTACTGTTTTAAGAAATGTACTATCCAATCAATTTCTGACGACTTTTTTTGAGGTGAAACAATTTCTTATAGTTTTTGTCTATTTCCAAAAACTCGTAATTTTTTATTATCGTATAAAGTGCAAAAAGATACAAGATTTTGCTTTTCACCTTTTTTGCCAAAAAATTATGATGACCCTTTACAATAAGATACAGAAAAACAATTTTTTGAATCTTATTACATCAGTAATTGATTTTTGCTGTTGATATATTATTTTTGTTGGAAAAAACAATTTTTTGGAAATGATATATTTACCTATAATTCTTCCTAACCGAAAGTAATCTGTTCTGTGCTGCACTATTAAACATTTGGTTTAATACGATGTTTTCTTAATTCTTATACTACAGTGAAAAAGTATGATTGAAGTTTTATTTGCTATGAAGTTTTCATCCATTCATTGGCTCTGGTATTATTTTAATTAAGTGAGAATAAAATCCAAATTTATATCATTCAGGTTTCTCGATTTCAAAATTTATTACATGAATACCTTAAGTTTTTTCGTTCTAAGTACACTATTTCCCAAATGATTTCAGCAGTCACTTTGTAATAATATCTTTTTTTTTATTGACATTTGTGTGTACTGAAATGCATGAAACAATTTGATCTTTGTTTGAAATATCTTGGAAAGCTATAAGAGAGATGAGCAGCATTTGCCGATTCTTAGTTCAAGCCCCCAGAAAAATTAGATAAAACTATTTTCCACGAGTTATTTCCTAGATTTGTGTTTTAATATGTCAAGCATGATTCATTGTGAAACTTAAAAAATATTCTGTTGCAGGCTGAGTTTATAGATCCAATATGGCTTCAAAAAGAAAGCTCTATTTAGTAAAACCTGATCTACAATTTCTTTTTTTTGGATTTCATTGCCAGTGAAAGCACAACACAAAATTTTAACAATTATTTTTCTTCCAACCGAAACGCTTTTCATTTATTATTATGAAATTATGCGCCTTTCTGTGGCTTCTTGAAAAAAATGCCAGAGGTAAAAGAGTAAAAACAGAAAGTAGAAACTGTTTTTGGATGGGCACGTGAAAAGCAAATGCTTGCATTAGGTGCTGGGACAAATAGAACATAAAGTTTTGGACCAAATAAATAGCTAATTTTACATCATTAGAGCTGTTTTTACTGAGATATTGTGTAATGTAGCTCATTAATCTAATTTTTTTTGGCTCAGGAAAGTTTTAAGCCCTTGAGAAGTTGAACTGTTTGAACGTTACCTTTTCAACTGTTTTTTTGTCTGAGTTATTGGATCTTCCACAGTTTTAAGAGGTAATTTTTTGTTATTTTTCAAACTGTAACTAACAGTTAATGCATATTAACCTTTTGGTTTTATATTTCGCAAATTGCAAATATAAGTTAAGTTTAAGTCAAGCAAGTACATTTTTTTATAGTTTATATAATTCTGCTAACCCTGGCTTCTTCTGTAACTTGTTGCTCAAGTTGAGTTGAATGTGACTCCTTTACTGTAAACAGGTGCATTTTGAAGTATTTACTAATTGTTTAATCAAAAATGAATAAAGAAATAGCTGAATGAAAACCTATATCTTTGATAAGATTGTTATGCTATGCTCTTTTATGCCGCAAAACCAAAAATCAATCAGTTTGTAGGCCAGATTGTAAAATGCTGTCCAGTGCAAAATTCCAAACGTTTAATAAGCGCTTTTTATATGAAGCTTTGAGCTGCAATGTTCTGTTCCAAAGTAGAATAGCAGTTGTTAAAATTTTGTTGTGGATTCTAATAAAGCTTTATCCGAATAAGATCACTGCTCTTATTGATTTGTTGTCTGTGGCTTTAAAACATTTTCGATTGATAATAATTGCATTTTGGATTTTGAATTAAATTAAGAAATAAAATCATGCTGCTCATTAATTTGATTAATTAATTCGAATATACAATACTTTTGGTTATGTTCTAAATAAATAGAGCTTTTTCTTGAAAAAGCGGAAATGTGTTTAGGCCTGCTTTCAGGCCAAATGATGGAAATTCCATTTTGAGCTTTGAAATTTACCAGCATAAATCCAAAATCGATTTTTGTGAACACTAAGCAGTTGTGATAAACGCCAGTTTTTGTTATCTATGAATGCAGAAGAAAACTAAAGTTTTCCAATACGGAATTCACTTAGGGAGTTAATTTTCAAAGGTTTTACTTTTTTACATGCTACATTTTATGTGAGCAACAGTTGCAAAATTAAAAAATCGTTTTCATGGTATCATTATTTGCACTTTGCATACGCAGTTTATCTGTTTGGGAAACCAATTCACTTTTCTTCTCTCCTCATGAAAAGTTCTTTCATTATTTTTCACATAATAATTTAAGTAGACCCGCTGCTGCATAACTGCACATAAATTACGGAAGGGTTATTAATCGTGTTTTTTTTGCTAAATTTGATATTTTCATGGGTTTAATACTTACGCCAGTTGCTAGGGTTGGAAGAGTTACTTAATGATTTAGAAACATTTTTATTGTAATTTGGGATTGAAATGTCGTACAATTTAGATTTTATCTACTAAGCAAAAAATGACCAATTTTCTGCTTTTTTTCTCATACAAATCGATGTACATTTCTTCTTTATATCTTTCTTTTTTTGTTTGGCCAAGCTCATACCAGTTCTCTTCACATACTCTTTTAGTGACATCATTATTATTTTCTTACTATGAACATCAAATGCATGAACACCTTAAATATTTGAAACTTACAGGCAAATTAAACAGGGTGTTCGATCAAATTTAATAAATATAATAATGCCTTCTCAGTTGTTGAGTTGATCGGTAAAACAGGATTTCTGACACATGCGAAAAAATCAAGAACCAATTCCAACGTCCAATTATTAAAGTTTTCATTGCTGATTGCTCTAACCAAATCTTCTAACATCTACTGAATTGGAAGTGACAATAACATGTACTAATTGGGTCAATAAATTTTTTGCTGTTTCCTTTGACTTTTTCTCTTCGTATTCAACTAGAAAAAACATTTTTTTCATAGCTCATACTGAGCTGTTGGAAATTTAACAATTGATAGCTATTGTTTGTTTCAATTGAATATGAAACAAGATCTTCATTTTTTCCAAGTTGATAACTCTTTCACCAGGGAATTTCAAGAGAGAATTCAAAATTTAAATTAAGAATTGTAATTTGCCGTTATCAAGAACCTTGCCCTTGATCATATTTTCAAGATTCTGGAAATTGATCCAAACAATTCTGCATAAGTGACAACACACTAACATTTTGTCACATTTCTTTTTCAATTAATTTCATAATACAATTTGTACTCATCTTATTACCTTCCTTCTCGATACCCTCCCCAATCCCTTTAAAATTGCACTTTCGATCCCTTGACTTATTGTTTTCAACATTCCTAAAATAATTATTCAATAACTAAAAGATCAACTTTTTGTTGATATTCAAACAAAGTACAAATGGCCTTAACAGATCTGGTTCTTAATAATTCAGAGATTCCACGAGACTAATATTTGATAAATGTTCTTCGTAATTGAGGAATAAATGGTCTCAATAATAGTGTAATCTTTTCAAACAATTTGTTCCATGACAGTAAACTTGCTGACTAAATATTCCCATTATATTTTTTACCAATATGATCAAGGGACCAACAATATATGGCTTCAAACCTGCTACAGGAGTCTTTTCAATAATAATTGAAATTTCATATACTGAAATTTTCTTTTGTTTCGATCCGTACACTAAACCACGAGTGAAGATTGGTAAAAAACATTATCTAAATTCATAAACAGCATCATCATTAGAAATGTGCAACAAAGTTTGTTGTGCGGGTTCAATTAACTTCTCTAGCTTTCTCTTAAGTTGAGATTCAACCAAAACAATTAACAATTCAAATGAGTTCTGTGCAACTTCAACATTTTTGTTATTCAAGATGTAGATACGTTGAGTAACAACATCTTCAGTGTAAATAGAGTAATCTAAAGTGGTATGCTTGGAAAATACCTGCAAAGCTCTGTACGTGACTTTCACACTCCATGGAATTTTCATGTTTTATCAAGCTCAATATTTGTTGCATTAGCGAATGAGCATCAACAGAAACAATTGGTTTAATCAAAGCATGAATTCATGGAACGTCACCAGATTTGTTAATAATTCCTTCGACTAATGCATTGATAATTGAGCGTAATCTCATATATAAAGCAGAACCAGCAATTTGAGCCAATAAACCAGTTGCTTTTGTATTGATTGAGTTTAATAGGAATGAAGGTAGCAAAATTGGGTAAAGTAACATCAGATTTGGTTGACATAATCTTTCTAAAGGCGGAAAGAGCTTTTTAGAACGAAAGTTCACTTGTTCTAATAATTGAGGAGCCACTTCATCAACAACATCAAAACCAATCTAGGATAATGAAATATTCAGCGCATGTGCCGAATATTCTTTAACCCTTCAATTGGCTTCCACGAAAGCATTTTTAACAATTTGAACAAATGTTTCTTGATATTCAATCATATTGGTTAGTTTATTAATAAGTGTAAGTGTAAATTAGCACATTTTTTTCTATGAATTCTTTAAAGTAGAAATTAACCAAAAACTCCAACCATATGTGTAGTGATAAAGGATATCATGATATGTAAAATTATATATGCTGAAAGCTTTTTTTATTCTTGAACATATGACTTTGAAGTAAGCCGTATGATTCATATATATTTACATATTTGAATTATTGCAAATTCAATCCATCAAAATTGACAATATTATAGAGGGTATAAAAGTAATTCAACCTTCCGAGTTAAATTTGGTTTCAAATAAATGACAGCTTCTAAACTACCAAAGCCGAATCAAGAGTCTTGGTATTTATGATTCGTTCTGAATATGTACTAACCAAATGTTCAATTTTTTTTGACGAGCTGAAATTGCAAGTTTCACACTAAAGCTTTCATTGTGTAAAAATTTTGTTGCATTTGAAGTCGGAAGCATTCTGTTAAGCAGTAACATAACTTGAGTCACTGCATTGCCTTTCCCAATTTAGCATGTAAACAATGTATTTATATTAGATGTGGTAATTAATTTAAAATTTTTATCAATCAACTAATCAATCAATTTGAATTCGAGATTTCATTTATCCAGCTTCAAACCTGCCAAAGCCATTGTATATTGTGGTGCTAAGAGAAAATCTTTAATACAATCAATTGTCAATTTATAGGTATTTGATTTGGTGTCATAAGATTTTTTTCATTGAATGAGCGAAAAATATCCTATGATTAGTCTGCTAAATCAGCACCCGGTTTTTCTAATCTGGCAACAATTTAGCATTCATGATATATAGAAAGTAGACATCGTCAATTGATTACTGCATTCTTCAAATAATACGATCAAAAATATAGGTTTCAACAATGGTAATCAATCATCTACATCACAGTTACTTTTCAAATATGAATATTTTCATCAAATTTGTTCAGCTCATTCATTTTAATTCTATCATTCTTTACTGTTAATCTGATTGCAGGAAACTTGACAATGATTTTGTTTAAAGTCAAATATTTAAGTCGCTCTTTTTACGCCCATTCAGTTACACACAAATTTTTCAAAACAGTTCAGTGACCAACCAACCTTTAAAGATAATTATATTGTAATTGGAAAATTAATATCAACAGTAACCTGAAAAAATCAGTTATCCTACCTGATTTTCGAATGACTTTTGGAAATATGAAAGGTTCGTTATTGAGCTATGCGAAGATTATATGAAAACCATTCTCAATCATGACATAAAGTTTTCAATACCGCAATATGAATAAAAGTTACATTATTAAGCTTTGTATTCTAGAATAACTCAGAACACCCAATACGTGTGCTATCAAAATTGAATTACATTTGTCTTATTGGATGGGCATCAACAATGATTTTCCATGCAAACAACATCAATGTAGTACTAATTCTGCTATTTTCAGGTAAACTTTGAGGGGGATTGATTGTAACATCAACCTTATATTGCGTAAATAAGAGATTGTGTTGTTTCTTTCCTTGTTACTTCTCGATTCATGAGATTAGTGAAAAAGGTATATGATAAGATGCTTTAACATTAATATAAATTCGAGCTATCTACTACTTGATTGAATAATCTATGTTGAACTTTGGTAGTATTTATCGTTATATAATAAACAACCAATTATCAAAGTTAGAGTCGCTTCATTTTCTAGCATATTTATTTAACTCGTGCCATCTTTCATTTATTATATTATCTCAAAAATCACTAATTGTATTACCTATCTTTTCATAAATATGTTTGATAAATAATAGACCTTTTTAGTGCCACCTTTGTTCCATTGATTCTATAACTTCTTTGTTTGCAGTAACCTTTGTAACATCTGGTATCAGGTATTCTTCATTACATAAACTTTATTAATTGGTTTAAGAATATAAGGTTCATGCAATTGAAACCTGAATAGATAGTCTTTTGCATAATAATCTATAAATGTTTAATAAAAATTAATTCTAATTGAAACAAAACTGCCAGGTTATATTCAGGCATAATTTCATTAAAATTGTTTGAACATGTTCTATACTTTGGTGACATATAAGAATTTATTAATCAAATATTTTTTACGCTCAATTTTCATTAATGTGTAGAACAATATGGATATAGATATGTCACAATCAAAGTTTGAGCTGAACAGATACAATTTAACTGGAAACTTTGGTTATACGCTCTTGGATATTCCATAAAAAATGAATTCCAGAATAGAACAACTAATCTGAGATATCTAAAGAGATTTCAGTTTTATTCTGGCCTGAACTCATTTTTGATTATATTACAATCTATGGAAGGTTTGTTGCCTCGCTTAAACATAAAGACTCAATAAAACATTTTATAGACATTTCCAATACTATTCAATGGTTATTGACATCTCAATTTTGTGTGTTAGGAGTTGGAAATATTTAGCGACCAAAATCACAATGAATAATATTGCCGAGTCAGCAGCATAGTGAGATTTTATGCAGGCAATAATTTTATCGAAAATTTTTAGTTAGAATTACACACTCATTTGATGAGCTTCAGAGCATTATTTAATATCATTGATTTTACTTTTCTGGCTCAGAATACAGGTCTAACGGCATCTTTGATATCTATCTGTTTATTTGCTAGCCCGACGCTATTTGGGCTGCTGGTTTTTTGGGTTTCGAAAATTGTCTTTGTTACCAGATGCATTGAACAATTCACAGTCTAGATCAACCAATACAAAAACCAATGAAAATATTGCAAAAATAAATGTTTAATTAAGATTTGAGCATTATTTTTTCCCACACCAATAACGACTATTGAAAAAGTTGCAAAGTGATCACATGTGAACCATAAATCATTTCTTATAATTCAACAACAAGAAAATTTCCGATGCGACTTTCACAACCTTTGCAGAATTTAGTACTGCTTTATAAGCTGTGGGAAACCTTTATCTTTAAATGCATTCATTATATAATAAACCAATCTGCGAACATTGTGAACTAATCCTTAATTTAATCAACTAGACTGCAATACGTTTATAAATTTGAAGTTCTGCAGCACTTACAATGAAAAACTGCACACGCTTCAATTATAAATTATCTTCCGAAAACTCAAGGTTGGTTACGGAACTCCATGGCTTTTTTTTTAAACCCCTCTCTCTCCTAAACAACTGTAGTAAAGTAGATTAATTTTGAAAGCAAATATCAAAGTCCTGATATTGTAGATTACCTTTTAATTAGAAATATTACAATGAAAATTTCTTTTTACATAATGTTAAAATTTTGGGTCTCCATTTACTAACATTAAATTTATACTTTGCGGATCTTGTTCACTTCAAAAAAATGCTTTAAAGCATATAGCAGCAAATTTATTTTACTACTTTGTTTTTCCAAGAAATCATGAGTAGTATCGATTTCAAAATTACATCATGAATCAAAATATTATATGCTTCACCTAACAGATATCAGCATAATTGGCATGTTAATATTAAACTTTTAATGCTTCTCTGAAACCTGGATGCCAAATAGATTTTCAAAAATTTGAAAAAGAAAATTTTGTGTTTATTCTTACAAATATGCGAACAGGATGCTGATAATATTGTACACAAGCGTAACTTTACCAAATTTAATCTTAAACGTTTAAAGTATAACTAGTTTCTTTTAATAATAACCAAGTATTTTCAGTAAACCAGATCACCTATGAAAACAAATCTACCAAAACCCTGAGAATACTACACGATTTTCTGCATCATTCTCTGAAGAAAGTCACATCTCTCATGCACAAACTCGATGAAAGCATTATTTGTATTTGTAACTTGCCAAGTTAATAAAGATATATAAAAAATTGGATATACTGAAAACCTATGCAATATTATTTTATTTCCACGCCGAAAATAAGCTTTTGTATCTTAGAGTTGCCCAATAAGTATTGAAATCTACTTTTATAATTTTCCTCTAAAACCTTTCTAATTTGATTCCAGCCGTGATCATAAAACAATTATCAAGAAACTTTTCGAATCATTCTTAAAACACAACTATGTTAAAGTGCTGCATATACAGTGCAACTCATGCTTAATGTATATATAATTGATATATAAAATGGGGTTATTTAAACTTTATGATGCAATTGGGATTAATTCCAAATTTCTTTAAATTCTTGACCGAGCTTTGATTTGAATAGCTCGGATGTTGTTCTTATTGACAAAATGGCTACAAATCAAAGAATTAATTTAAGAATTAAATAGGATAATTTGGAGATTTGAGATTTAATCAACAGGAAGGAAAATATTTAAAATTTCACGTTTGAGTTTATGGATCATCCTTTTTTATGCATTAAATTACAATATAACAAACAGAGACATGCATCGGTTGTTTAAATAATGTTTATTATTTTTTAGCCAGTTACCAAGACTGAGCCAAAGATAAACGTTTTTATTGATAATGAAGCTTCTATAAAACAAGGCGAGTTAAAATCTGTAAAAAATGAGCTTCTGGATAAGTTTACTGTGGAAAATTACTAGTTGATTTTAATGGATGCCGTGGATTTAGCATATATTGTGGTGTTGCATAAGTTGCTTCTGCAAAACGAACGGGTAATAAAAAAAATAAGATTATTAATTTCGAGAATGCAAGCTAATCAATTACTGTTTATGTAGTTTGAGTTATTGTTCTAAACAAATCAGAAATACTTGAATTACACTTCATTATTACAAAATCATAAATTTAGATTACCCAATAGAGTTTGAACTTTTTAACTTAGATACAAGTCTTCTGTTAAACTTTATATTCGTATACATTTAATACTGAATGTATTGACGGAACTTGATTTTTTTGTCAAATCTTGTTTACTTTTGTATGCCCAATGGTTTTTTGCTGTAACCGATATGAATATTGTTTTAGAGTAGTTTCAATGTTTTTTTGTTTGTTTTCCGCGACCTTAATATGCTTAGCGTACATAGAGACCTAGATTTACAACATTTTGGGCCACTTATTTCAAGCGTCAAGTTTCTTTCATACAGTCTCTTCTAAATATCATGAGAGCAGTACTTATTATTAAACAATATCAGTGCAAAATTTCATCAAATTACAATAAACTTTGTACAATGGGTCTTCTTTCTGCCGTTCTATTGAACATCTTCAAGTTGGAGATTTTCTTGAGATATCAAAACACTTTTAGATATAATTTTTGATTAAGTTAGCATAACCTTTAGCATTCTCAAGTTTATCACTTATTTAATAATAACTAAAATGGTTGAAATTTTTATTCTTTCTAAGCTTTATGCAAAACGTTAGTTGGTTTTCCACTTTTAGCAATGCCTTTTCTTGACGTTTTTAGATTCATTAAACCTCAATTTTATCTTTCCTTGAATAAGTTGACGCCGTTCAAATCTAAAGAGGTTAATTTGTTTGCAAGCATTGCTCTTAATCAATTTTTATCGGCTCCCCGCGAAATAATCAGATTTTAGAACTAAAATTCTTAACATGTATTGAACGTTGTGGTGATGAATTGGGGGATTGGCCTCTATATCAACTAGCCATGTTAATATAAAAAGTAACAAATTGCGCATCATTTACTGAGCGGCAGGGTCGAAATACTGCGAAATTAATAAAATTATACTGCTGTTTATTTCAATTGACAAGGAGCTTTGGGAATCTATTTTGTCAACTTTTGTGGCTTTATTCTTTATAGCTGTTTTTTAATTCCAATGCATCCAACTTAAATTACCAGTTTTCTAAGTCACGATATCTGACAATTTTTTTATATTCGTGGTTGACGTGAAAAGTATTATAATTAGTGTGTAATATTTATCTATGCATCACATATATAGGCTGTTTACAATGCTTCAACATAATATTTCACTTTACAACTGCTGAATTTTGTTTGGCTGGTTTTACCTCTGTACTCATTTTAAATGAATACTCAGTGCAACCTATTTAACTTAAGTATTTTTTAGCATTCTATCAAGTTTACACTGTAATTATCATGAAATGGAAATGAAAATAGGAGCTCTGATTTCGGACATTGAGACTGATTCTGTACATTCTTGACGTCAGAAACTACCGACTATAATAACACTATCTAAACTCTATGAAATAAAGCTCAGTAATGTTCAAAAGATGTAAGTAATTAATTACTGTTACTATTGCAAAAGAAAGATATTAATTCATCTCATTAGAATTCCTTGAATCAACTTTGTTCAAAACTATTATACGGTATTTGGAAGCAGCCTTAAAGAAATCAGTTATTGGTTTTTCATTATAAATCAAAATAAATATCAATTTGAAATTTCAATTAATTCTCTTCAAGATTCTTCTGGGGGGCTCTTCAAGGACATTTCATAGAAAGTTCTCGAGTTTGATCCTGATGTTTAACATCAAAATTTCTGAACTGCTCAAGCATAAAGTTTCATCAATTTGGGCTATTGTATTTTACTTTATAAGACATCAAATAACAAGTTTGAGCGTTTTTAAACATGGAGCATATAATAAATTTATTATTTTTTGTCAAAGAGGCATCTATGTCAAAGATAGGTTTTTATAAAATGATGACAGTGTTACAAGTATATTAATAAAAGTTTTTGATCTAAAAATTGTTATCCATTTGCTGGCATTCGTTCATTAGCTAATTGCTTAATTAAATATTAAAATACTCTATTCATTTATTTCAACACTTTTTTGCTTGCAAGTTAAGTTTTGCATGCTGTAGAAAACAATATTGTGGTCAGAAAAAACATAAATTTGTCAAGATTTATTCTAGTTGGTTTTTTTAATTGGAATTTTTATGATGATAACATGTAATAGTATCTTTTATCGATAACATGTATTTTGTTGTGGATAAAATATATAAATGACTAGCATCTAATTTGGAACTAATGAAGTTTTCTGGAGATTTAAGTCTTTATAATGTGTTTAAAGTTGAATAATATTGAATATTAATTATTCCTAAATGCTCTTTTCAGGAATTCTGCATGCTGTAAGTAATTACTTCCGAATATTTGTGCCATTATTAGACAACGGTTAATAAAGTGCCTCTTTGTTCATATGATAAAAAAAATATAATGACGTTTTTTTTATTTACAATTTGTATACCAAATAGTTTTGAGACAAAAAGAGAATTCTAACAGGCAGGATAATTAGCTTTCTATAAATGATATAAAGTATATAGCTTAAACAATATTTTTTCCTGTTTTTCAAAAAAATACTTGGTCCAACGGAAAAAGTTTTCCGCACATCCCAGGTTCGAACCCGCAATTATTATTTAGTTTTTTTTACAAAACGCTTATTTATAATATACATATATTCGACAAATATATATAGATCACTTGCCATTCTAGTTGTAATCTAGTGAATTACATGCGACAAATAAATTAAGTTACTTACAATCTTCTAATAGATATTAATTTTATACTCATGTATATAGAAACTTAAGTCAAGAATTAAGTATCTTTCCACTAGGATTCTTGTTATTATATTTGTTTTTAATAGTTACGATCAACACTTCTATTGATCTGTTATTGTTTTTCTGTCCCATTATTGTGTAAAGTGTGAACTAATATTCATGATTCACATGTGAATTCATCAAAAAATAGTTCGCGTAGAGATGGAAAACACTCAAGGGTTGTATATTGTTGACATTTCATGGTGATTATTTTTTCCAACATATCTATTGATAGCATCTAATACCTGTTACTTTTATTCAAGAAAACAAAAGCAATGATTCTAATGAAAAAAAGCATTTAGGACAGCAAAAGTCAATTTCTTACGCAATATATCAAAAGCCCGATTAATACACTTAAAGCAAAGTGAGTTTTTAATTGCACTCAAGTTTTCTTCTATAAATCTCTAATAGATATGAGATTAGCAACTATGTTTTGCAAAAATGCAGAGAAACTCATGTTCAAAGAATGCCTAGCATTTCGTGAACCAAGTCACTTTTACATTTTCAACACTTAAACGCCATGCTTCAAAATCAAAATCTTCTATCCTCATCTCATCAGACTCTTCAAAGCTTTTCAACAACAGTACCATGTATTTGTATGAAAAAATAAATTCAAAAGACTGGCTTATGATACTCTGGGAACAACTGAAATAAAATCCTAATACAACTTTGATAACTAGAGAAGGAGAGCAAATAATATGATCTAACTCAGTTGATCGTCTTTTGATCTCGTCTGAATCAATTTTTAAAGCGTTTTCACCATGATTTCCATAATTCCGAATTTCATCAAGAATTTCAAACTCCAAGTTCAAAATATCGAGAGCAGAAAAATTTTCCGAATGTAACCCAGATGATTTACATTGTTCATTCAAAGACTGATAAAACATTGAATTTTTTTTCTTCTCCATAATAAGCCTCAAAATGGTGGTAGTGAATGAAAATATTACCCTAACAAACATTTGTAATAAATCAATTGAACTATTTTGGGTTTTGAAATACTCAGGTCTATTGAAGACATTTGATAGTAAATAGTTTAGCATTGATAAGTTCAATATGGACTGCCGTATACAACGACGAAAGGTTCTTACTTCGAAAATTTTCAGTTGCTGTAATACATCAGGGTTACTATTAGGATCAATCTCCATTTCTTTTACAGCAACAGCTGCAACCCTGTAGGCATTAGTGTAAAAATAACATAGTAGATTGGAAAATCTTGTTATAGTGGCAATTTGTAGAAATTGCAATCTTTGAATCATCAAGTTTCCTAAAACATGAATACTGGAGCCAATAAACTTTTCATACGATTCAACCAGCAATTCATATTCCGTTAGACTATATTTTGTTCCACCATCAATAGCATCAAAGACTGCAAACTTTCGAATTGTTTTTTGATTGAAATCAGTGATATTTTCTGAATTCGCTAATCTGAAAGCGGTACGATAGAAGTATGACAATTTTATCAAGCTAGCAGTTGTGAATTCAGTTTCAACCATTTGCTCAGATTCAATTGGGATTAACAATGCCATACCGGATGAAAATGAATTTATCGTATCAATTGCAATAATCAAAGCCCTAATATTTTCAAAATCAATATTAGTTAAAGTCTCTAGATACGGCTCAGACTTGCAATAGAGCTGTGCAGAAACGATATCATCTGAGTTAAAAACCCCCATTGACAATGACATATAGATGGCAATCACAGCAAAGTTGACACCTCCTGATCGAACAAATGGAATTGATCTATCTGATATACTTACTAGAAATAATGAAGCGAATGTTGTTAAATTCAAAATGGAATTGACATTCTGTAGTTTAAAATCTGAGATTATCATTTTTAGAAAGGAGTTCAAGAGATCAGTTTGGATATCAGTTTTGATCGACTCATTATTCAGGAAATTGTTAAAATCTAATTGGGTAGGAACTTTAGTAAGAACTCGATCTCTATTCAAACCAAACCTGACAATGGCAAGTATACATGTGATTTCAACAACATCATGCAGTTTTTTATTATTAATGATTTTTAACTTTCCAAATTCATCTGAAATAAAGTGCTTACCTGCAATAATCTCAATTATATCAAGAGTCAATATCGGTAAAACATTGTGAATAATACCATGCGATGCATTTAAAAGTTCTTTGAATACTGAGTATTCATCAAAATATTTTTCTAAATGTCGGCAAATACATTTGAACCTAACTGTTTTAAAATCTAGCTTGCTATCGTCATTATTTTCTATAACTCTAAGACTGTCAACACTGATTTTTTTCTCCAAAGCATTGGCATAAATTTCAACAGAAAACATACTATCCCAAACCTTTGCATCCTCGATCACATGTGGTAATACAAGATCATATAAAAAGGTAGCATGCTTATCTGATTCAATGAAGCCACTGACTGAAGTTGCCCCAAAAAACAACCTGCTATGTTCAAAACAAACACTTGTAGTTTTATTTTTCAATGGTTTAACTTTAATGTAGCGAAGTGAAGGTAAATCTTGGATAATACTAGGTAATGGCTTCTCTTGTTTATCTGAAAAAATATTTTCTTTGAATTTACTGAATCCATTCCTTAAACCACTGATGTCTTCGGTTCCATCATCCAAACCCTCTCCATTATCTAAAATATTGTTGATTTGTGAAATTGAATTCATAAAAGTTATTAAACTAATTGGATTTGCACGAGCTCCTGCATTCATTATCTTATCCGTAGCTCGATATTCATTGGCTGATAATGTCTCATATATTTGTGAACTTGCCTTCAAATTCATATTATTTTTTTCCATGACATCATTTTGATATCTACACAAATCAATTTTAGACTTTGTGCAGGATCCACATTTAGGCTTCATTCGATCACATTTGATCTTTTTATTCTTGCAATTTAAACATGACATGGTAATCCTTTGTTTTCTTTTTCGTTTTGTCGCTGACATTGCCGCCACTGTGCTACTATTTCCATTCACAAATGTCGTCACAAATTGTGTATTTGTAGGAGTTTTGGGTAGCTCCGCTCTCCGTTTCAATCCCCCTTCATCTTCCTTCAATTCTTCATATATCTGGTTTTCCTTCATTCAGCTTCGCTGTGCCAAGAGCCACCAAATAAGAGTAACAATAATTGGTTAAAAATAACTTATTTTTCATCAATTTTCTCGCTTAAAGAAACTTGACCTTTCCAAGGTACATGTGCAGATAAATAATAACGAAGCCTATTAGCTTAAATAGTATACAAAATAATTAATTATAATAAATCCAAAACCCTTTTAGCTCTGGACTGTTGAAGAAAGGCTCTTTCTAATTGGATTTCATTTTCCGAAATAATGGGTCCAAAATCACCTTCATAAATTGTAGCACCGGATTTTCTTCTGAATTCCACGACAGAACACTCCCAAGTATTCAAGACTTGAGAAGCAGTAGGACGATTGTGAGGATTTGGAGACATCATCCAATTGACGATTTTATCCAAAGAACCAGAACCATCATAGAACCAAACAGGCATCCAATCCTCCACTACAGATATGGAATCAATGCCATCGGTTATAATACCTTCATCACTTATTCTGGTGGCTGTAGTTGTAGTTGAACACATATAAGTACGTTTGGATAGATCACCACTACTTAACCTACCAGCATCCGATAGATCACCACTTCTCAATTTTCTCCATGGTGATCCATTTTCTGGAAGTACAACATTAGCTGCAGTTTCTAACATGATCAATCCAACTGAGAAGATATCAGCCTGGGTCGAATATCCATGAGTTGAGATGATTTCTGGAGCAATGTATTCCCTATCACCTTCTCTATCAAAATCTCTTTCTTCATTGCTAATTGGTAATTTCACCCCAACACCAAAATCTCCAATTTTCAGTGTACCATCAAAGGTTATAAATATATTGGCAGGTTTTAAATCTAAATGGATGATATCATGCTTATGAATCCAACTCAATCCTAACATCAATTCCACCAAGATTTTCCAAATTCTCCATTCATCCAATCTGGATCTATCCCCTTCTGATGTTTGTTTTAATAGGAATTTATCCAATGTCCCGTTTTCACAAAAGTCGGTCATAATATACAACTGATTGTTGAATTCCCAAGCAGAAATCAATGTAACAACATAATCATTACCACTGTTTTCATCTCCATTTGATGACTGATTGTTATCATTCAAGCTTGACACTTCTCTGAGTAATTCCACTTCCTCCCAAAGCCTTTTCCTTTTCTTTGGACCGGATATTTGATCTTTCGTCTTTTTGATGGCATATTTAACCCCTTTAAATTCAACTGCATACACAACAGAAAATTCTCCATTTCCAACTAACGAACAGTTTCCAAACTTCTCATATATATGAGAATCCATTTCCATCTTTTGTATATCTGAGGTATTTCCAACATCTGTAACCATACTAGAAGACCAATGAAGTAGAGGAGGCTGTGAGTTAGCTACTAATGGTCTTTTAAATGCTTCAATTGGGGTCTTAGGACCCAAAGAATCAGAAGTACCATTTTCATGGGTTGTTAAAATTGTCATTGGCTTTTGAAATCTCTCATTAGCAACCAAAGATTGTTGAGAGCCTGCTCTCTGCCAGTATGATACACCCTTTGTTGCCTCGGATAAAAACCCTTGCTGAAATCTTCTAGACTTTTTCATTGTTGGAGATTCATTCTCAAGGAGTGAAGGATGATACTTTGGAGGATTTAAATCTGATAATAAACCTTGAAAGTTTTCATTGTCTTCATCATCTTCGTCATCATCATTCAAGTCCATTTGTAAGTTCGAAACATTGTCAAGATTATCTAGAGCAGAGGGGTTCATCCAATTTAATTTTGAATAATTCCCATTGATATCCATTGTTGTATTTAACGTTGAATGTTCTACTGAAGCTCCTAAAGTGGTGCTAAAAGAAGAATTCTTGGGTGTGGAATTTCTATCATTTGATCCTATAACATCCCTCAAACCCTTTTTCATCGGCGTTTCAGGAACAGATTTCCACCTCTCTTTTTTTTGATCTCTAAATGATTTATCTGATTTACTTATTAATCCTGAAGAGGCAAAAACAGAAAGAAGTGGCTTTGCAGAACCTAATGAAGCTGAAGAAGGTAATTTTTCCTGATGAGAATTATTGAATGGTGTTATGTAATGACCATTGTTTGTAGTTGGAGCACTTGCTATTCTTCTACTAGGGAATTGATGTGATCTATTAGCTAGATTCAGAGGTTCAATTTGTTTTCTTGGAGTTGATGAGTTGATGCTGCTATTTTTAGTCTTTTTTGGTATTGGTTCATCATTTTTGAAGAAAGGAGACGTTGAGGAAATATTAGCGTTCAAAGAAGAGCTTGCAGACGAAGATCTCAAAGGAATTGAACCAAATATATTGTTTGATTTTGGTATTTCGGAATTTGACGACGTGACATTGGGTGACGGAGTTTTTGTTGAGGAAGAGACATCCAATATTCGACTAGGAGTTTTCAATGAGTTTGTTGAGGAGTTCAATTTCGAATTTGATAAAGATTCGATGGGTTTTTTCGAACTTGTTATTATATTGCTCAATGAATGTTTATGAAGAGGGAACATTTTCTTTGGTAAATTCATTATTGAAGAGGAAGATGTGGAATATTGAACTCTATTTCGATGTTTAGGAGGACTTTCGGTATCGGAATCTACATCCATATTGATGTCCCTATCGAAAGATAATTCGTTGAAACTTTTCAACATTTCATCGTTTTTTGAATGGTCTGACTGGATTATCCTGGATGTTGAAGGGGATGCGAGGACTGTAGACAAATTAGAGAACCCTTTCTTTGATAAATTGAGAATCCCTGATGATCTTTTCAAGTTAATATTCGGTTTATCTGTATATTGTTGTTTTGTTGATGGTGACAGGGAGTAATTTGAATTAGGACTTTGCGAGGGACTGTTGTATGCCCTCTTCTTCGAGTTGACAGGAAATGCTGTTCTATTTAACGTTGCAGGCGAGACCTCTGCCAGTGGAGGGCGCTCGGTCATTTCCACTATCAATTGTGCTGTCGTTATAATAAACAACAAAACAAAACAAAACAAACAATACAAACAAAATAAGCATAAAATGACTGTTTTGGGGAAATTTCGCGTCGCGTCGATAAAATCGACGCGTGTCCCCTTTAGGCAAGTGTGGCGACCCGAATATCCGAAGCGGCGAAAAAAAAAACACGGTCCTTTTGTGTGGATCACATTTGTAATTTGTCGTTCACTACTATCGACGTTCTCTTCTTCTTTACATTATAACATCAGTTAGAATAAAAGATGAATCCAGCCGTAACTAACTTGGTTTTAATGCTTGTTTCTATGCAAGTGACTAAACGTCTTGATTTGGAAAACCCAGATATTATCTTTTACGTTAGATTGGCGTTTGCCACAGGGACTTTGTTGACTTTGGCCGTTTACTTGTATGTTAGATACCTCATTATTTCCAAGAATGATTTGACTACTTTGAAGTACTTGCAACCTGCTAACAAGATGCAAGGTGAAGTTGAAGAAAAGTTGATCACCACCACAGTCAAGGATTACGATCTTGGCCAAGTCCAAACTGCAATCAAGGGGATTTTCACTTCCTTAGCCATGACTGGTTTCATGCATTTGTACATGAAGTTTACCAATCCTTTGATTATGCAATCTATTTCTCCTTTGAAGGGTGCATTGGAATCTAACATTGTGAAAATTCACTTATTCGGATCCCCTGCTGTCAATGAATTAAAGAGACCTTTCAAGGCCGCTCCAAGTATCTTTGCAAGTTTCGCAGGTCAAGGTGATAACAAGACCGACAAGGCTTCTATTGAAAAGGCAGAAATTGCTGGTACTGGCGGTGTTAAAGAAGAATAAATAATTTGTTTATTATACTATTTTGTAAGTATTATGTAAATAGATATTGAGTAATTTATATCAAGTAATTTATAATATATTAATTTGTAAGTACTAATTTAAGTACATATAAGTAATTTATAATATATTAATTTGTAAGTACTAATTTAAGTACATATAAGTAATTTATAATATATTAATTTGTAAGTACTAATTTAAGTACATATAAGTAATTTATAATATATTAATTTGTAAGTACTAATTTAAGTACATATAAGTAATTTATAATATATTAATTTGTAAGTACTAATGTAAATGAATATAAGTAATTTATAATATATTATTTTGTAAGTATTATGTGAATACATATAAGTAATTTATAATATATTATTGTGTATGTATTATTTCATGTTCTAATTAATAATACCAGTCATTCATATCACATCATTTAGTGTAAATAGATATCAATTAATTTGTATTATATTATTTCATATGTACTATTGTATGTATTAATAACTTATTTTATATTAATTCATATGTACTATTGTATGTATTAATAACTTATTTTATATTATATAGTGTAAATATAAGTAACTTATATTATCTTGTATGTATTATACTAATTCAAGTACCATGTAACCAATTTCTACCACACTAATCTAACTACTATTTCAATAAATATAAACCACTTTCTACCACACTAATCTAACTACTATTTCAATAAATATAAACCACTTTCTACCACACTAATCTAACTACTATTTCAATAAATATAAACCACTTTCTACCACACTAATCTAACTACTATTTCATGTTCTAATTAATAACACAAGTAAAACAACAAAACATGATATTGTTATACCTGATAACATTAAAACGTAATTTCCACTAGTTTGAAAGTAATCCTTATTAATACCTTCATTCCCTGTAACAAAATATAAATCTATATTATTACCTCTAACATATCCTATTATACATAGTATTATTGCATATACTTGAAATACCAGTCCTATCGATGCAAAATCTCTAGAGAATAATTTCATAACTAATACACTAAATGATAAAACTCCTATACAAGTCCTAATATATGCGCCTTGATATGTCCTCTGATGGGCTCTGATATCAAGTTGTTGATTCCTAGTCAAGCCTGTAATCACGGAGGGCTTTTTACTTAAGGTATTCATTATATAATGTGAAAAAAGACACTTATATGAAAAAGCTGGTTAATATTAAATATATAATACGCAATTTCAAGCAATGATGAGAAGAACCAAAAGTGTAGCCAATACTATAATAAGTAAAAGTATACAACAATTTCCTCCCCATTCATTCGTTTCTAGGAATTTATTCATTCTTTTCATCCCAGTACCGATAATCTTCAAATTTAATCTATCCATGGAATCTTCAACTTGGTCCAATAGATTTCGTTGATCTTCCAACTCTTCATTGATGTTTAATGCTTGTTGATGAAGATTGTTGATAGATTGGGTTAATTGTGTTGATATTAACAAATCTTGTTCCTGAAGTAATTGTTGATGATAATCATTAGTTGCCGATTGAATATCTTCAGGAGAATCAAACGGATTTTCTCCATATTGTCCTTTAAGTCCATCAATTCCTCCTTTACTTCTCATTGATGTTAATTGTGACTTTAAATTACTGATTTGCGTCCTCTGATCCAATGAAACATCTTTCATGGATTCCAAGTCACTGACTAACGACACGAACTCCGTTTCTAATGGCTTATATTGTATTGATTGTGAGGATGTTCCCTCTAGCTGGGACAGCAGTTTTGTCGCTTCAATGTACGTTTTATTGAAGTCCATTTTAAGATATATTAAACAAATTATCGTAGTCAATTTCCATTTCCTTATTCTTTATCCAAGTAATGAAAATTCACAAAAATACAAGCATAAACAAAGGTTCATCTATTAGTCATTTGGATTTGAACGATAAACAAGTCATCAGTTTGCTTTCTGCCAGCGTTGATCCGTTAAAAACAATTTCAGTTTTGGTGAAAAATGGTAACCAATTAGCTTATAAGATCAAAACCTATTCTAATAGGAACAAAACGCATATAATAGAGACGAAAATTATTAAGGTGTTGAACAAACCTTTAGTTAAGAAAGAAATGAATATTATATTGCCAATCAATGAAGAGAAAGGGCTTGATTTAGGACCAAAATCATCTTCAGTTTCAATGGTTAATTTTGATCCAATTATAGACAAATCACAATTATCTCATATCATCGAGGAGTTGGATATATATGATAATATAAAGAAGATTGTTAGTATAGGGAAATATGTTAAAAATGGTATTCTCATAAACAATCAGCGAGACAAACTCATTGAAGGTATTGAACATGAAGTTCAAAAGGACGGAGGATATCTAATTTCATGGAATACCATTTTAAATCATGGAATTTCCGGAATTGACTCATCATATTGGGAGCAGTATTTGATTGATTGTGGTTATAAAGAGAAAAATTCATTGATGAACAAATTACTTAGAGGTAAGGAAGAAGAAGAAGAAGAAGAAGAAGAAGAGAAAGAAGAGAAAGAAGAGAGAAAAGAGAAAGAAAATAAGGGTAAAAAGGAAGAGAAAGTAACAGAAGCAGTGGTACAAGTGTCAAAAGCAATAGTGGAAGAAAAAGAAATTGGATCATTATCATCATCAAATCAAAAGAAGGAATTGGATTCTTCCATTTCCAAAAAACCACCTATTGAAGACACAAACAACCTCAAAGATAAATACAAATATATCAAACAATTAAAAGAATTGAAAGAGATGGTGCAAATATTTCAAGATCGGTATAAAATTTATTTCCAATGGTTCAACGAATTGGATTCTGTTTGGTATAAATATCAAGATGTTTTGATTAACGAGAAAAATAAGTCCACAATGAATAAATTTTTGAGTATATTACACAATGAACCAAATAACAGAAACAAAGATAATAATAGAAATCAGGTCAACCCATTTGATTTAAGTAAAAATGAAAATTGGATTGGGTATTTAAACAGATGGAATAATAGGGTTAGTGATTTTTTACAATTACACAATGATATGGCTAAAATGAGATGGGATATATTCAATAAGTCAGTAATGATTGAAAAGCATGCAGTTGAAAAGGGATTTGTTCAAAATGGAGAACAGTTTTGGGAAAGTTATCTTTCGAAACATGTATAGTATAGGAATGTTTTAATTATATTATATATATATAAATAGATAAATAAATAAATAAATAAATATCAATGGATTTGTTAGATGATTAGATGTGATATATTTCATTATTTACAATAAACCTCTAGTAACGAATTGCTTGTAAAGAGCATCACCCAACATACCAGGAGAAGGAACAACTTCAACTTGAGCAGCAGAAAGAGCTTCAATCTTAGATTGTGCAGTACCCTTACCACCAGAGATCAAAGCACCAGCGTGACCCATTCTTCTACCAGGTGGAGCGGTGACACCGGCAATAAAGGAAACAACAGGCTTTGGAACTTCTCTTGTTAAATTGTATTGTTTGAGGAATTCAGCGGCTTCTTCTTCAGCAGAACCACCGATTTCACCAATCATAATGATACCTTCAGTTTCAGGGTCATTGACGAAAAGGGTAAGAGCGTCAATGAAGTTTGTACCAGGGGAAGGATCACCTCCCATACCAATAACCAAAGATTGGCCGAGACCAACTTGGGTAGTTTGTGCAACTGCTTCGTAAGTTAAAGTACCAGATCTTGAAACAATCCCAATCTTACCTCTTTGGTGAATGGATTGTGGCATAATACCAATTTTACATTGACCTGGGGCAATAATACCTGGACAATTTGGTCCCACCAATCTAGTCTTGGATTGAGTTTTCAATAATTGTGAAACTCTCAACATATCTTGTTGAGGAATACCTTCGGTAATACAAACAACAAGAGGGATTTCAGCTGCAACTGCTTCTTCAATAGCTGCTGCTGCAATAGGTGGAGGAACGAAAATACCTGAAGCTGTAGCACCTGTTTGTTGCATAGCTTCTGCAACGGTAGCAAAAACTGGAAGGTCCAAATGTGTTTGTCCTGCTTTCTTAGGATTGGTACCACCAACGATCTTGGTACCGTATTCAATAGCTTGTTTAGCGTGGAAGGTAGCCTGTTTCCCGGTGAAACCTTGGTAAATCACCTTAGTGTCGGAATTCACTTTAAGGTTGTTAATAGTTGATGCATAATTGGCTGCTGTCTTGGACGTGGAGAAGGTTCTTCTAAGCATGTTTAAACGTCCTTTTATTACAAGAAAGAGGAAAAGAGTTTGTTAATATAAATAGAGGAGATTTTGCCTTCAATTTTTTTATATAAATCGCGTAGCGGATAACCGAATGCGGTGGATTACGTAATCAGTTGACGAACAAACCTCCATAACGAATACTTCTACTACCAAGTAAGAGCCAATCTTCCTGACTCACCCACATTTCTTCGATGACACGTAATTTAGCGTAAACACAACCACCTTTCCAAGAAATAGTTTGAGGATTTAGATCACTTGGACCCATAACATCAATAGAAGATTCAATACCGGATTTTAAGATTTTATCCAATTTACCCATTTGATCGTCAGTAAGATTCAGTAGGTCAGCAGTTGAGCCTTTTCTCCAATCTTTCATCTTTCTGATACATTCGAACAATTTATTATTGCACATTAAATTATTTCTGTTCATGTGTAATCGATCCATCAACATATTTTCGAATCCTTGGATACATCCTCCTCCTCCAACAACACAAACGTTAGACCAGAAGTTCTCCATTCGTTCGGAATCCTCAC
Organism: Saturnispora halmiae; assembly: GCA_030563645.1. Classification (NCBI taxonomy): domain Eukaryota; kingdom Fungi; phylum Ascomycota; class Pichiomycetes; order Pichiales; family Pichiaceae; genus Saturnispora; species Saturnispora halmiae. The sequence goes on along the minus strand of JAJMJL010000001.1, from coordinate 892,004 downwards.
AGCCCGCAACTGTAATCGATTGGGCAATCGCAACATCAAGAGGTGTTAAGTTCCTTCTCAAAGAAGAAGACAATAATTCATGAACTTGGTTTTGTTCTTCATCTTCATCTTCCTCCGTTTTGAATTGAGGTCGAAACTTTTCATGTAACCATTCATCACTATTGAATTTACTCATACGAACCCTTTTAGCACCACCTCCCCCGGCAGTATTTGGTTCACTATCATGATAAATTTCACTCAAGATTTCTAACGTATCCTTAGCGTCAATATCGAAAAACCCTATATTGGATTCCTGTAACTTCTGTAAAGCAGATGTACTAGGCTCATTGATGTAACCTTCAAATTCTCCTGATTTTGTTTTTAAAACTGGACTTTTATGGATTTTCCTAACAGGATTCAATTGGTTCAATAACATTCCATCCTTCAGTTTGTTGTCTGCATTCATTAAAACACTTTCTTCGACTGTTTCAATGAAGATCTTTGGATAAAATAATCCCATTGGAGATGTCATGACATCATCCCAGATCTTCAAAATGAATTTCTCACATTTGACCTTTTCTCTTTCCTCTTCTCTATGTCTAACAATTAAATTTGTTGTTTTTATACCAACAGATTCGTCATCAAAAGTAATACATTCTTTCATACAGTTTCTCAATGTCCAAAAATCTCTAATATCCAATAGATTAATTGGCCACTGCAATTGCTGGTTTATTAAACTTTTACCCCAAACTCTGTTAACATCATTTAATCCGTAATCCAATTCTACTCTTGAATGTTCAACAACGACACCATCCTCAACACATGCGATATGTATACCTCTTGAACCAATATCAACAATACAACTAGAAGATAATCCTGCCCCAAAAGAAGATGCCAATGCTTCTTGAATAAAGGCCACATTTTTGAAATTCAATCTAACAAGTAAAATCTCCATCATTGTTTCGATGTAAACCTTTGAATAAAGATTAGGTAAAACTAACATTACGTTAATATTTGAGAAATCTTTATATTTAATATCGAATTTTGAGTCCAATGCATCTCTTAAAATCAATTCGATATCCCCGTAAATTTCTTCTGGTGATGAATAGCAGTCATCATAATCATTGAAACCGGATTTGGACCCCGAAGTGAAAGGGGATCTGATTTTCCAGTTCTTCAAATCCCCGATCTTCAACACGTCTTCACCAATCAAATACTTTTTTGGATGAACATCACTGAATATTGTATCTAAATCTTCAACCACTGAAGGATCATCAATAATTTCCGATTGTCCCTTTCTGTTGAAAAGAAAACATTGTTCTGTTGAATTTGGTAACATTCTACGTTTGTAATATTTCATTCTTTCTTTAAACGATTCTTTGATTGGTGCTTTACATTCAAGGAAAGAAGGAGAATCCACCATATCTATAAGGTTGGATTTCTTTTCAACTTTATGTCTTTTTGGGTCTATAGGGATTTCCATAGGGGATGAAGATTTATGTGCAATTAAGTTCAGAACAGTTGTAGCATCAATATCAGTTGACCATCCCATTTTAATTGACTCTGAACCTGGATGAATTACAAGAACTCTGTTTGTTTCATCTTCCAAATCCAATTCGTCGTCCACATCTTCAGTTTCTGCATTAGTGTTTGTAGCTCCATTAGCTGTACTAGTAGCACCGCCAGATTTGGCCAGTTTTCTTCTTTTCATGTTATTCAACACGGTTTCTCTGGTATTACGGATCATTCTGAATTGATCATCTTTCCTTAAATATTCCGTGTAGTAGTTTTTCTGATTGAGTAGTGGGATGAATGGGATCGAAGAGAAGGGCAGATCGGTTGCCTGCTGTCTTTCGATTTTTCCCGGTGTCATTAATTAATAAAGTGTTGATAAAAAGAAGAAGAAGAAGAAGAAGAAGAAGAAGAGGCCGAAGTTGTTGATCAAAGCAAAAACAATAATATTACAATATACAAGTCATAACATCTCAACTACAAGATTGGCTATCAATCTCCATTTGACCGCCAGTGCCACTAGAAGAGAAAGCGTTGAAAATAATGCAATAGTCAATGCGCCAAGCGAAGCGCTTGATACATAACATGAATATATGATTAAAGTCATTAAAGACCATATAGGAGGGGACATTTGGGGGAACTCTTTACGGAGAATCAGTCCAAATTTAACTAGCAGACTATCATAGGAGTTGAGTTGTTCTAGAGGAAATTCATCAATGCGAACGGCCAATTCCATGAATTCAACAACATCATTCCAAATAGAATTGGTGTTAGTGACGGCGTTGACCGCGGCGTTGATGGATTTATACACTACTACTGCTACTACTCCTAACATGAATAGTCCCCCCACCTCCCCCATTCTGCTCTCAACATTAGGCATGGGTTTACAGTATCGGGTCAAGAAGAAGAAACTTATGTATATATATATAGTAAGTATGAAAGAATGTATGGATAAATAAATAAGGAGAAAGTAGGATGATTCACTATTTAGACATTTTCATGAGCCAAGAGAACGTACGATGGTTCATTATTTGAACATTCTCACTGGGTAAGAAGTATCGTACATCCCATGTTCTTCCTCAGTAAGAATCTTCATTTTGAAAGATTTGTTCAAAGTTGGTGCAACAATTGGACCTCCATCTTTGGCAAGAACTTCCCCATGAATTACATCACTGGCCTTCAGAACCTCTACTAAATTAACACCACCTTGAGTGGAAATCTGGGCTAATTGTTTAACACCTTCATCACCTTTGGTTAATCTGGAATTGGTCTGATTACCTAATTTCAAAAGAGCACCCACCTTTTGTTGGTTGAAAGTGGACATTTTCGGATAGTTTCTTCTGTTATCTCTGACGAAAAAGTCATTGCCAACAATATCAGACGAAGGAATGGTTCTTGCACTTGAATCCTTGTATTTATGAGGTTCACTGGTTGGGGCAGGAACTCTATAAAATGGGACATATGGATTACCTGATGATCTATTTGGAACCAGTGTTAACCACTGTCTAAGTGTCTCCCAAATCCCATTGGATCCCGTGGTATATTTCTTGAATACTGGAACTGGTCCACCAGACATTCTCCGTTTATTAAGAAGATTTGTTAATAAAAGCTTCAATTATATAATAATAATATAAAAATCTTCCTTAATGCCCAATTCGAGAAAACCCCCAAATCGTGGCTGGTGTACGGATGTCGCTCAGCATTCTCTTTGCGCAAAAGATTGGATCATGCCGATGGGAGTAGCATCGTATTCCACACACATGACATCAACATCTCCCCTGACAGTATTAGCTTGAACCAATTGCTTTCTAGGAAGTTTTTTATCCAAAACAACGGATCTGTATTTAATCATATCTTCACCAACATCACTTTGATCTTTGAAGAACTTAGTACCTTGAACAACATCTCCACTGCACTTGTAGATGTGTAGTTTAGTTAATAAATCACCAATAGCTTGTTGCCCAACAGTTTCAATCTTAGATCTGTCAACCTTGATGACTAAATCATCATAATTATCGGTTTTGGATGATACCAAAGAAACCAATCCATTACCTGCATCCAAATAAGTCTTCAAAATAGCATAACGGGCTTGACAATGAGCTTGACCCCATTTACCATCATTGAAATATTCCATTCCACAGAATCCCGCTCTACACATAGATAAATACATCACATAGATAATATCATCCTGTTCTTGTTGAGTCTTGAATCCGAAAATATCCAAAATTTCTCTATTAGTACCCAAAAACATCGCAACAGCTTCTGCTCTACATTCTTCATATGCACCTGCAACAGATCCAAACAATGAACCCCATGTTTCTCCCTTTTTATAGAATGTATTGACTGGAGTCTTACCATCAACACCTGCTGGAGGATTCTTTTGATCGAAATTGAAAGTTCCATCATCCAATTCCATTAACAATTTACCAGTACCATGTCCTAATAATTCATGAATACCGACTTGAACTTCAAATGCTTGTACTGAATACTTTTGATATAATTCTTGATCTTCGTCACTGATGAATGAAATACGTTCATTTGAAGATCTAGAATTCAAAACATTTCCAAGAGAAACGTTTTTGAATCCAATGTTGATTCTAATCTTATCATAATTTGGAATGTTAATCCCTGCAGGACATCCAGACCCTGCAAATGTTAAAACTTCTAAACTGGTAAAATCTGGTGGGGTGAATGAATCTTTTTCGTATTCATTTGTCCAAGGTAAATCTTTGATGAATTTTTTAGCATTGTCAACAAGAGAGCCGAATTTGGCAGTACGATCTTTGTTAACCATTGCGACCAATCCTTCCCATTCACCTTTAGTACCGAGAGGGTCTCTATAAGTTTCGATAAACCCAATGTTGGTTTCAACTTGAGGTTTGATATCTTTGACCCAATATTTTTGAGAATCAAAATGTGCTTTCATAGAACCGGTCATGAATGATTGAATGTATTGTTCGATCATAGAAACTTGAGTTTCGTTTGCTGCATATTGTTTAGCTAATGTCAAATTTTCCACAATTTTAGCAAATTCTCTTGAATGATCACCGAATTTGAAAGTCAATGAGGCCTTTGTACCATCTTGAATTTCGAATTCAATCAATTCCGGATAATAGCCTGTAGCATTGGATGTGAAAGCACTGGAAACGTGAACAACGAATTCGTTTGGGGAAATTCTTTCAACACGAATATTTTCTGGCATGATTCCATGTTTAGCCAACGCAGCATCCACTGCTTCTCCTTCAATTTTGGTGACATCATTGAGATAGTAACCCGAAACATGACCAGCGGATGGGTCTCCTAACAATGCTGTTTTTTCATCGATTTCGTAAATTGATGATTTGACTTGGTTGAATAGTTTACCAACTTCTTCGTTTCCAATTGAGTCAATTAAACTTTGGAATTTACTTTGTTCTAATCTTGGAATGAACTTGGTATCACCAAAGGATTTGTAATTACCCAAATTGGCTAATAACATTGACGCGTATTCCAAATATGATTGTAAATCTTCGCATGGGACTTTGATTTTAGAATAATCATGTCCAATGGCGCTGTCAATTCTCAGAATAAGGTCGAAAATCCCCTCTGATTCGGCGGAAACAGATCTTAACACAACACGTGTACCCCAATGTGAAGCTTTGGAAAAATAATGTGCATACAGCTTTTCTTTGCTACTTAAAGTATCAAAAAAGCTCTTGGCCGATAAACTGGCGACTGGCGCGTTGGTGTCCGCTACATGATGTAATTTGTTGAATGTAGACATTGTTCTTCTAATCATCTATACAATAAAAGAAAGAAAAACAAGATAGCAGGAGAAAAGGCATTATTAGTATATATATAAGATAATATTTTGCCACATCTTTCTTCGGCACCAAATTTACGTAATATGGAGACGCATCCACAGAGGAAGAAACAGGAGATACTAGAAAACAAGATCAGTAAAGATCTAGCGGCTTTGAGCGAGAATCTGGGGACGCTGGGAGCCAAACTGGGGGAAATTCAAAGTATTAATGACAAGACCGTTATTACGGCCAAATTACAAGAAGCGTATCTGAATCAAATACCAAAATCATCTATTAATTGAAAGCTATAACACATTATACTTATTGTTTCTTTGGAAGAAGGTTGAACCTTCTCTTCAAAGTAACTCTTTGACGTGAAAATTTGTCGTCTGGGGAAAATCTGGCAGGATGTGCAGACCTGGTAATAACACCACCGTCAAGTTGCTTTTTTAAGGTGTAAACACGCTTTCCCTCGTTGTCCAAAGTGTACATTAAATGCATGTTAGGGGGATCTTTTTTATATATTAAAAGAAAGAAGATATACTATAATGTAGAGATTGAAAAATTTTCAATATAATGGAATATTATCAACAAACATTAAATGCAGGGGGGTAAAAATGATATATTTGCGGACCTATTGAAATCCAATGGTAGCGGGAGCGATAAAAAGGATCTTCCTTTAAAAGATAGAGAAAAAACCCCCACAATTAGCTTCAATAATGACAAAAATAACTTATTAGACTTGGATTTTCTTGATAATTACGTATCCAACGTTAAACAAACTAATAATGATTCAAATCTATTGGATGGTTTTGGTTTCAATACCTTAAAAGTTAATGATGAAAAAGATCGTCCAATTGACTCAGAAATCAACAACAATACTGTTTGGTCAGACGAATCAACAAGTCGTGAAACTCAAAATTCCAAAAGAGATCATTCTCTTGCTGCTTTGATGGATATGGGGTTTTCTTTGGAATCTTCTAATAGAGCATTAGATTCTACTCCAAACGGTGACGATTTGGATTTGGCTATCACTTTCCTAATGAAGAACGCTCCAAAAGTTACTACTTCTCAACAATACGAAAACAATTCTTACAAGGGTATTGGAACTGATAACACTGGTGCTTTTTTCAATAAAGCTTCATCCATATTCAACTCTGGTAAAAAGATGTTACAAAAAGAATTGAATTCTTATATGATGTCTTCTAATAAAAAACCATCTAATGGTATGCCTGCTTGGATGGAAAAGGCAGAATCTTATAAATCACATCCGAATTCAACTGAATATGATCAAAATGTACAAGAATTTGATAACAATCAAATACGTGAAACAATGCAATCTTACAATCAGACACGAAAAGAACAAAGTCAAAAATCACTATTAGATGATTTTGAATTTTCTGAACCTGTCAGAACTCAGCCACTACAATCACAATCACAGTTCCAATCCAAATCATCTGAATCTATTAAGGTTAATCATCGTCTTCGTACAAAATCACCACAATCAAATATAATTAATAATAATAATACCCAAAGTCAAAAGAAATATCAATTGAACCCTCCTAGAATTCCAGAGAGTCAAGCTTCACAATTATCATCCCTTAGAGAGAATGCTGGTAAATCCTTTCAATTGGGAGATTATCCTTTGACAATAGAGTTATATCAACGTGCTATCGAAAATTTACCAACAAGACATCCATTACATATTATGTTCTATTCCAATTTAGCTCTTGTTTATTCCAAGCTTGGAAATCCAAAAGAACAGTTGAAATATTCCGATCTGGGTATGGATTTTATTTGTTCTCTTACAGAGCAAAAACCCGATATGGTTGAGTTGGCAAAGTTGGAAGTTGAATCCGGCAAAGACTTTAAATCTTTTTGGAAGAAACTCTTAACTAAGAAGGCTGAGTCACTGGAGCATTTAGAAAAGTGGTCTGAAGCTAAATGGGCATATGATGAGTTGATATCCATAGGAGAATCGTCAAAGGCAATTTTAGATGGAAAATCAAGATGTATCAAAGCTTTAAATCCAAAAGCATCTTCTACTGCTCCAAAGGTTCAATCACCATTGCAACAAAAATCTGCTACTCCATCTAAAACTCAACAAGAGGCCATCAATAAAATCCGTAGGGATAATATAACTAACGCCCAAACAGAAGCTAAAAAAGTTCAATTCCATGATCAAACTCAAGAGGCGCTCAATTCATGGAGGGCAGGAAACGAAGGCAATATCAGAGCATTGATATGCTCTTTGGATAGAATTTTATGGCCTGAATTGAACTGGAAGCCAATTTCTTTGACAGATTTAGTTTTGGATAAGAAAGTCAAAATTCAATACATGAAAGCAGTGGCTAAAGTTCATCCTGATAAGATTCCGCAAAACACGTCTATTGATAAAAAAATGATTGCCGAGGGTGTGTTTGTAACATTAAACCAAGCATGGGAAAGCTGGAAGAATTCGAAATAAGAAAGAAAGTTTTATTTACTTTTTAATGTTTCATTATTAGTTTATAAAGTGATTATTCATGGTTGTAACATACAATCCTCATATCTATCCATTGCACGTTTCAAACTTTCTAAAACCGCTTTCAACATGAGCTCAACTTCAGCCTTTTGATCTCCTTGAAATTGTTCACATTGTGCTTGTAAACGTTTGACACAATTTTGTAATGAAAAGTAATCTCTTCTCAATTTTATCAATAAAGACTTGAAATTTGGAGTTTTATGCGGATTAGAGGATTGGATTTTGTTGAATTTTGACCAAAATTGTGTCAAAAATTCAATTGATGTAGCGTGAGTAAGCTTTATGGATTCTAGAGAGTCATGAGAAATCGATGTATACTGATCATCTGGTCCATTTACTACTTTGATATCTGATTGCCTTGAGTTTGATTTAACAATTGAATTAATTTCTTTATAAACCTCGTGAATTGGTTTTTTCAAGTCATCATAGACTAATGCTAAATTAAAATCAGCTGATAATTTCACTTGCAAACCACCCATAAAATAATTACTATCATCTCTTGTAAGTATATTTGAAGTGATTTGAGATTTTTGGTCGAAATGTAATTCATTGAATTTTTTGGATTCTGCTATATTTAAATCTTTTATTGGTGCTCTTGAATCAAATGGGTCCTTTTCATTTTCTGTGGAATCCATCATTCTTCTGGAAAGTCTATTCATTGTTCTTAATATACTAACTAATTGAGGATCTTGATCAGGTTTCATTGTAATATCAGGTTTATTCCCTCCTGTATAACAATCATCATCGTTGGCCTTTAAATCCATTGCTCTATCAATTGGATGGATATTATCATGAAATAATTTAATTTTCATTGTACCTGTATCATCTAATAAATTATTAATTTCATTATCATCTTCTTCTCCATCATAATCCAAATCATATTGAAGGTATTTATCGATGATCACATCACCACGATCATGGAAATTCACCTTTTCTCCTCTTAAGTTACGAAACAGCTTGGAACTAAAGAATCTTGACCAGAATTCACCTTCGGATAGTTTTGGCACTTGATCGTTATATGCTTTTTTTACAATTGGGTATTGTGCAAATATTTCTTTAATTTTATCTCTGGTAACATTCACGTTAACTTCATTATCACTTGAAGCTGTTGGTTTAATTGTACTTAAAACGTTAAAAGGTCCTCGTTTTTGATTTCTTTGAATCACAAATGATCTTAATGTTTGAATTCTGGTTGACCAAAACTCTTCTGGTGTTAATCCTTCTTTCATCACTGCACTTGCAAATAGTTTCATCAATGTAGGATTTTCTTTTAGTAATAATTGTTGTAGAGCAAGGTTCGATACAAGTGATTCATCATCCATTGGTTGATTTTCATCGATTTCAATCTCTACTTTTGGAGCTTCAACCTTCGATTTCCGCCTTACGATGATCCTTTGAAGCCCTATTTTGAAGTTATCCATCACTTGTTGTGATCGGAACGCAAACACCTTACTAAAATCATCAAATATCAGCTTAATTCCCAGTTTTCCACTCTGTGGTTTCGATGCTTGTAATGAATTGAGCTTGTCTAGCTTCAATTCCACGTGTTTCCCCCCCTCTAAAGCCCTCCAATTCAGGCAGGGTGGCGTCTCATCCTCTTCCAGGCTCAACACTCCCAGACTCTTGTTGTGGATAGCCTGTCCGGTCACCATGCCCAATAATAATGAATAAGATATACAAGGGCAAAAGTCCTTATTACTATATATACTATTTCTTTAGTGTTTATAATGCAAAAGTCGTCATTTGTACTGAAACAGGCGCTGAAAAGAGGCCCTATGGTGGTGAACATGGAGTTACCAGCAGACCCAAGGATCAAACAGCGTTGGATCCACATTTGTACCTTCGTTGGGTTTGCTACCGGGGTTTCAGCACTTTCATTTGGTATATTCAATTATGAAAAGATGTCTTCACCAGTGATGAATGCCACTATGTACTCATTAAGAAGATCTAATGAAGCTAGAGAGTTACTTGGGTCAACTATTACATTTTCAGGACTAATTCCATGGGTTTGGGGAGAAGTTAATACGGTCAAAGGAAATGTTGATTGTAGTACTAAATTGAGTGGAGATAAAAGCGAAGCGGAAATGATTTTAAAAGCTAAAAGAGGAAGAGACGGGACATTTCAAATGATTCAATGGGAACTTGTAAGTAAAGATAAAACGGTTGACCTTTTGAAAGATGAATCTATTGATTTATATTTTTAAAACCACCCTGTAAATATTAGATTTTGTACGTATCCATGTATTTATTTATTTATGTATGTATGAAATTAAAAGATTTGATATATTAGAGTTTGTATGAAATTGAAAGATTTGATATATTACAAATGTACAAAGTTGAATCATCAATATATTACAATATGTGCTTATTGAATCAGACAATATGTACTGATTGAATCATACAATATATAAAAGCATTTATTCAAGAACACATGTAACTTACACTGTGTTACGTAACGCGGCCTAATAACAATAATATGACATGATATAATGTATAAAGCAATTTTTCTATTTACATGAATTGATAGATAAACCTATTCATCTATTAAATATCCTCCTTCCCCCTGCAACAATCTAATTACCCAAGTACTCATTTGCAAATCTTTAGTAATTCTTTTTTTAATCGATTTGCTCCAACCTTTTCACATAACTGAATTAATGATTTCAAATGATAATATGTCCATCTAAACCTTTTTTTACTACTTAATACAATCTTAAATGCATCATCAACTTCTCCAACTGTAACAAATAGCGACATCATTAATCTTGCAAATTTAAAGTCCGCTTGATCTTGTTCTTTTATACCTTGATTTTGGAACTCTTCACTCAATCTATATTTCCCCCTTTCTTCCCAAACTTCTTTAGCAAGATCAAGGTTTTTATGATGTCTACTTATATGAAGGCACATACTGTATAGCCTATCATTAGTAAATTTTCGATTTTTCCATTCTTTATTAAATTCTTCCATTGTTCCCCATCTACCCAATACGTACATATAAGCTTCATAAACTTCTGCACTGATATAAACTCCATGAATATGGAAATATTTCCACAAAGCCCTTGCTTCATTTAAAACCATTGAAGGTTCAAGAACGTATTGGGGAATTAGTGGTGGTGCATCATTTTTAAATGTGAAATCTATACTTCCTATCACTCTATTTCTGATGGTCCTAACGTTATCATCCATGAAAGAAACACATTGAGAGTTATTATCCGCAACTTTATAGTAGGTATTAAACAACCATTTAGTTAATTTCAAGTTACTCACATCAATACCTTCAATACCTCTTGATTTTTGTTCACACACATTCAACCAAATGGCTCTCGCAAAACTTAAATCTCCATCTATGAATGTCAAATACATCATGATTTCCATTACCTTTTCATTAATTGGATATCCTCCGTTGTAATACTCAATGATGAAATTCCAACCTTTCAAAATCATATGATTACCATCTTTGAATTTGTATCTAGTACCACATCCCTTAGCTAAAGCTAATAGAGCATCCGGCTCCACTTTAATGTTTTCATCTTTCATCCGTTGATACACCTCTAAACCATGCTCAATATTGTTACTCAAAGTATCCATCAAAATCATTGAAGTGAAAGTCCTTGAGCTTGGCGAAGTATGTTTACTCATGAAAGTCATAGCATCAAAAGTTTCCTTTACTAAACGATAATCATTGATTCGCATGTACATTTGCATCACATTGGTATATATAACGGGAGATTTTGTCAATGGGTTTAAATCATTTGGCAATGTATTTAAATCATCAATTAAAGCCTTAACTTTAGGAACGTCATGTAATCTTGAGAAGTGGTTGATGAGAATACATTTTGTTAATGCAGTTGGGTTAATCCCCTCTAAATTATGATTTTGAAAATTGATTGGTAATGAACTTGTATTAACATCTTCCAAAATCTTATTGACAACTATGTCTGCCTTTTTAGGATCTAAATGAACACATAGAGATAATAAGTCATTAATAACATTCGAGTTTCCTTCATCTACAACTCCACTTTGATAGGCCAATTGGTGTAATAAATCAATGACCTCTCCTTTTTGATCTTTAGGGATTGACTGAACTAGTTGATGGTATTCATAGGAACTAATTGAAATACTATCAAGTGTTAAATTTTGAGAGTCTGTTTTGACAATCAACTCTTGGAGAAGAGGTTTCCAATTTGCATTTGTAGGCGATGAAATCTTCCCTATGGATTCAACTGTCAAAGCTTCGGTAATTGATTCTGGAAGCTTTACAAATGGTTTAGGTTCTGGGAAAAGCTTCATATCTCTGTTATTGGATGCTTTGGCTTGATTGTCCACCACTAAGGAATCAAATAATTGATTTACATCTTCATCTTTTAATGGTGCAATTTCATCATCTGGTTTTCCTAATTCATTTTTCACTGATTGCGTTTCAATCTCTACTTTCCTGTCTTCAATAACCCTCTGTACTTGTTTGGTTAATTGATCAATAGATTTTAGATTTTTTGATAATGTAGAAGATATTTGTTGTAATTTATGATCCGTTGTATAGCTTCGAAAACGATATTTTGGTATTTGTGCCAATGATATCCTCTTAATACAGATCCTCAACATCGACTACTTTGGCTTTATATACAAGATAATACACTAATGAGATGAAAAGAAACTAAAGTTCTTGTGACATAAAATTTTTCATTATACATATAGGTAGTGTCAAATAATGACGATTATATAACAGCTGGTCATAGCTTTCTATAATACGACTCCACTTTATTCCAGAAGGTGAAGGTGTCTCTTTCAAAATCCCCTATGTAAATATTCGTGTCATTATTCAAAATCAACATTTGAATGTTACTCCAACCAAAATGATATTGTTTGAGAATACAGATGGATATGGAAATTAATCTTTTTATAGCCTTAGCACTTTGATAACACCATGCACTAATGACCATTTCAATAACTCTAGTCGCCACAGATGGAGGTAATTTACTTATCATGATGATACAGTTGCTGTAATTCAACAAGTTTAAATCGTCAAGGAAATCCTTCAATTGCTTTGCAACAATCCTCGATTTCAAATTGGTGGTAAACTTCTCTTTGAACTCATTGCTGGATATATTATTGAACCACTTCAGTAATTGTTCTGCTTGTTTTGAGGTGTAGCCACTTGAAATTAATGATTCTTCTATAATTTCTAAGTGGTCATCATGATTTAGGTTATTGCAACTTTGTATATTTTTCTCTTTAATACACATCTCCAAAAGTTTCATTTTTGTAGAGCATGTAATTTTACTGCCACCAATGTAATTTTTGACTTCATTGATGTTTTTCAAGGATAAGGAATTTTTTGAAGTCAAATAACCCAACCTTTCATCACTTATCAATCTCAGAGAATTTTCTTGCTCTCTTAATTTCGATTCTTGTAATGAAGTTTTCGATTTACTATCCAACATTCTTTTATATTGCATTTCATGGCTTTTAACCTCAGTTTTATTTTTAGGTGGAAACCAAGTTGGCCTTGTAATTGATAATGAATTGTTTTTTTCTTCAGATGCCAATGTCAAGTCATCAAGTGATTCTCCTATATAATTCATGTTGAGCTTAGTCCTCCTTTGGATTTCATCGTTTGCAATTGATTGTAAATTCATTTCATAAAAAGTTGATAATTGTTTAGCTTCGGGGGAAAGAATATTGAAACATGGGTTGGATTTCAAGTTTGGACTTTCCACCCAGCTAGGAGAACATCCAGGTAATGGGAAAGGGGGTATAAATAAGTTTGGATCCGATCGATTGGTCAACTTTTTCCCATTATGATGTTGTTGATTATCAATTGATGAATTTATAATACCCAATGAAGAGAGTGATGCAATTGGGACATTATACATCATATAATCATCAATATAATCATCGGATTGTTCTTCAAAAATTTTATCCTTCTGTTCTTTACTTAAAGTTTGGATACTCGACCTTCTCCTAAACAACACATTGTTGTTTACTGAAGTTGAACTATTATTCCAATTCTTTTGGTGTTTAATTAAATTTGAAGTGGAGTTTCGGTGTTGGTATATTGGTTTAGTCTTGAATGAAGGAGGATGAAACTTATGCTTTGGTGAATTATTTACAGATGAGGTATTCAATATAAAGGAATCTTCATTTTCATCAATTGAACTTATAATGGAAAGCGGCGTCTGCGGTGGATTATTTTCTGGACAATCCGTTATAAATGAATTATCTGGGGTTGATCCAACCGCTTCCAGACTCTCTGGCTTGGGGATGGGTGTATCCGCCATCTTTAACTAAAGGTTATTCTCTTAATAAGAGTCTCGTATTTTGTTTTATTTGTTTGCCCTTGTAATATTTGGCGTTTCTCAATTAGGCAAGTACGCCTAAGATTCTTAAACCAGAAGTTTAGACGAAATCGGTTAAAATGCCTAAATGGGCAAGTTTGCCGTTTCGGGTAAACTTCCCAATTAAGAATATGGGACTACCACGTTGTTAATCATTTGAATTATTATATCATTTATACGTAAAATTGAATATTTGTTACTTTTTTAAATAGTTTGACCTCTTTTAAGTACAGAAGGACATTATGAAGTTTGGAGAAACTCTTAAGTCATCATTAATAAAGGATTATGCATACTATTATGTTTGTTATGATGAATTGAAATATGATCTCAAAAAGGGCCTTGAAGAAACAGATAATCAATGGTCTAATGAATTGGAAGAACGTTTTCTTGGTAAGTTGGAAGCCGAATTGGATAAAGTATACAACTTTTTCCGGTTAAAACATAAAGAAATCCTTAGACGTGTGAAGGAATCAGAAGCATTGGTTAATAGAACAGTTGAAGCATCCAAGAATGCTACAGATGAAGAAGAACTTCAATTTTTTGAACAGGATTTTCAAGATTTAGAAGAAGAATTAAGTGATATTATTGCAGATGTACATGATCTAAATACCTTTGCAAGATTGAATTACATTGGATTTCAAAAGATTTTGAAGAAACATGATAAATTAACAAACTTTATCTTGAAACCAATTTTCCAAGCCAGGTTGAACACAAAGGCTTTTTTCAAAGATAATCTAGATGGATTAATTGTCAAACTTTCTAAGCTTTATGATCTAGTTAGAACTAGAGGTAACCCTGTCAAAGGTGATTCATCAGCAGGTGGAAAAATGCAGAATTTCGTTAGACAGACTACCAAATATTGGGTCCATCCTGATAATATCACCGAGTTGAAATTGATCATTTTAAAGCATTTACCAGTTTTAGTTTTTAACCCAAACAAGGAATTCGAAGTTGAGGATTCTGCTATTACTTCCATTTATTTCGATGATAAAGAAATGGATTTATATTATGGTAGATTATTGAAAACTGAAGGGGCAGAAGCTATAAGAATTAGATGGTATGGTGGTATGTCAACAGATACTTGTTTTATTGAAAGAAAAACACACAGAGAAGATTGGACTGGTGAAAAGTCAGTTAAAGCTCGTTTCCCAATAAAGGAATCTAAAATCAATGATTTTCTTTCCGGTACATATACTGCCAAACAATTATTTGAAAAAGCTCGTAAAGATGGTAAGAAATCACCACAAGAGATCGATTCTCTTCAAAGATTAGCAGAAGAAGTTCAATATAGAGTTATAAAAGATAAAATGAGACCAGTTATGAGGACCTTTTATGACAGAACTGCATTTCAATTGCCTGGTGATGCAAGAGTTAGAATTTCTCTTGATACAGAATTGTCAATGATTAGAGAGGATAACTTCGATGGTATAAACAGAACAAATAATAATTGGAGAAGGATGGATATAGGTGTTAATTGGCCATTTTCTAATTTACCAGAGAAAGACATCGAAAGATTTCCTTATGCAGTTTTAGAAGTTAAATTACAAACACAAATGGGTCAAGAACCACCACAATGGGTTCGGGAAATGGTTTCTTCTCACTTGGTTGAAGCAGTCCCTAAATTTTCGAAGTTCATCCATGGTTGTTCAACATTGTTACCGGACATGGTTAATCAAATCCCATTTTGGGCTCCTCAAATGGACGTCGATATTAGAAAGCCTAAACATGATGCTTCTTATGGTATTGTTTCAAAGCATCAAATTGGAAGTTCCGGTGCTACAGGTCATTATCTTGATGAAGAAGAATTAATTGGAAATTCTTCTACAACTGTGTATGGCGCTGTCAATATCGATGAATCTTCTAATCAAATTGAACCACCACAACCATCCACCAGTCATGTAGGTCTTCTTGCCCCTATCATAAACTTTGTCAAGGCAATGTTTGATGAAGATCATTCTTTTGATAAAGTACCACAAGGTACTTCATTTGAAGCCATATACAAAGCACCTCCAGGAAAGCACATTTCTGTTCCTGTTCGTGTTGAGCCAAAAGTGTACTTTGCAACAGAGCGTACATTCCTTTCTTGGTTGTCAATCTCTTTAATTTTTGGTGCTACTGCTCACACTTTATTGAATTATGGTGATATTACTTCTTTGATTACCGCAACTTGTTTCTATTTGACTGCCATTCTGACAATAGTTTATTCAGCTGGTGTTTACGTTTGGAGAGTCATTTCAATTAGAAACAAAAGAGCTGTTCGTTATGATGATCAAATAGGCCCAAGATTGATTTGTGGTGCATTATCTTTGTCAGTTCTTGTTTCATTTTTATTCCGTTATTTGAAATAGTTGGCACTTCTACTTCTTTCTACTAATTACTAATATATAGTAGCATATATCATCCTAATATAGCGTAAGATTTCCTTCGGTGAGACAATATATTAAATTGCAGCATTATCATCATTATATATCCTGTATACAATAGATTTTTTTCTTTTGAATTAACATTTTTATATCAAATGACGTTAAAGGACACCGGAGCTATGTGCGAACTAAGCGAAACTCATAGTAGCGAGATGGACCTGATAAATAAGTTTGTGAAAGAATATCACGAACAACAGGAGAGAGAAAAGACCGATTTAATTAAAGTCATAATAGAACAGTTACAATCAACACAAACAAATATAATACCTCCAACAGAGTCATTGGACTTGAAAGGACCTACGGTGACTATTTCAACAGTATCATTAAGTTCATCTACAGCTTGGACGTTTACTCAGGGGTTAATAATTGGTCAAGTTAGTGTGATTCTTTTATTATGTGCATTTATCAAATTCTTTGTCTTCACAGAAGCTTCTCCTATTCAAGCACCACCCATTAAGATCAATACCAAATCTAAAGACGATGGGCAACTATCAAATTTGTTATCAACAACAAATCCATTGGCAAATTCATCAACAGCATCGTCATCTTCCTCATCTTTTTCACAACCAAACATAACTTCTGCAAATATGACAATATCAGCTTCAAAGAGTCGATCTGACTTTAAGGGATCAAATGATCTTCAATCAGATGATAAAGTAATTAAACAGATATTAGAAAAGACATATTACGACGTCAACATACATCAAGCAGAGTCATTAGATTGGTTCAATGTATTGATTGCACAAATCATATCTCAAGGCCGATTTGAAGCTTTGGTAAATGATAACATTCAAAATTCATTGAATGATGCATTAAATCAACCGCAGATTCTACAATATTGTGATAGATTGAGAATCACAGAGGTGAACATTGGGAATGACTACCCAATTTTTTCAAATTGTAGAGTTAAAAACAACGATGGTAGATTAGAAGCCAAGATTGACGTGGATGTTGCGGATACATTTACATTAGGTATTGAGACTAATTTGTTAATCAATCAACCAAGATTTATGTCTGCTTGTTTACCAATAAAATTGAAAGTATCATTAGTCAGATTTTCCTCATGTTTGACGGTTTCATTGGTGACCACTAACAAAGAAGATGACGATGAAAAGCAAAACAAGACGGGAAATTCCATTGGATTAATGTTTGCATTTTCTCCTGACTTTAGATTGGAATTTGATATAAAATCACTAATTGGATCAAAAGCAAAATTGGAAAATATTCCAAGAATATCCTCATTGATTGAGAATGTTTTGAGAAAATGGTTTATTGATAGATGCATTGAGCCAAGGTTTCAACTTATTAAATTACCATCTCTTTGGCCGAGAAAGAAAAATACAAGATCAAACAATGATGATAGTATATAAAATCTAATTTAAAAAGGAAGCAGAAACATTTATTAAAATGGATCTTCATATGGATCTTCTTCATCATAATCATCATCCTTTTCGAAGGTATAAACAATAGCGGAACCAACAGCACCAAGGGAATTTTGTGCTTCCATGAATGGTAAATTGACTTGCTCCCTTTGTTTTTTTTGTTTGTCATTTGTTGAAAGATTGAAAGTCGTTAAACCCTTGAGTAATGATTCATCTTCTGCCTGGGCCTCATCATTGGCACCTGCTTCGTCTAGTTTATATTCATGTTTATTTGTATCAATTGTATATCTATAATTCAATTCACGTCCGGATTTTCGACGGTATGTCAAATCAACATGAAAAACCTGATTATTATTGGCAAAACTAGGGAATTTAGGTGTTTCCAAATGTGAATAATATGTTGATTCATTGATTTCTCTATTCTTGATATCGAATATCACCGAAGATAGAAATTGTAAATGATTTAGTACCGAGGGTGTTTCTTCGGCACAAATAGACAAAACATCCAGGTGGTAAACTCCATAAAGAACATTAAAAGGGTTTGAGAGTACTTTTAACATCTCAATCATCTGTGATTTTGTAACGTAATTGAAAGAATCCACTATTATTAAAGTCTTGGTAGTGGAGTTGATCAATTTGGTGATAATTTGGCTTCTTTCTGGGCCGTCCATCGTATAGAACTTATGAAATGAATCTTCTGGTGAGGATATATACTTTGGTTTTGATTTCTCAGTGGTTTCGAATGATATGAATGTAATTGGAATGGAAGGTTGACTTTGATTTGATTTAATATTCCATACAAATTCCTCTGTTAATGGCCAATGGATTTGGTTAACAGTATCAATAGATAGGAAAAATGGGGTATTTTCTTTCAAGGAAAAGATCCGCTTCAAAAGAATCTCTGGGGATGCTACAGAAGCTGCCATAATATACAAATATTAATGAAAAACCAGTATTTAATTGCAGAAATGAAAATTTTCTTATATTAGTGTAGTATATGTTTAGCTAAGCTTGTAATATATTGATATTTATTATATCTAAAGCCTTCTGACCACTTCAATATCTTGATAGTATATCCGATTGGCTTGGAAGGTAATTGCTCTTGATTGAAATTCCACAACATCACCAACGTTTGAAAAGTCATATTCAGAACTTCTAAGATCTTCATCTTCAGTACAATCACTCATTCCGATCGAAGCACTATAACAAGAATTATCCCATTGTTCATTTGGACTGGTACTGGGATAAATTGGAACCATTGTAATCCATTTATCGACTTTTTCCTGATGATGCAGGTTTGTGTCTTTTCTAGGATTAAAATTGGCTGGAAACCCCTTGTCTGCAACCGCGATTGGTTGGTTTATTATATTAAGCGGTTTGAAGGGAATTCTACGATACATTCTATCAATTGGTTATATAAAGAGAAGGAATAAAGGACAATTAAAAGTAATACACAGAAAAAGGGCAAATTGTCTTGTAGGCTCGGAGTTCGGAGCTGAGGAAAAACATTAACGGAAAAATAAAATGAAAAACCGTTGGATTACGGAACAACAGGGAGGTCGAAGGTTCGAATCTGTCTTGGTACAATTAATAGAAAGGTAATAGATATGATTTATGGATGTCAAGGGCCATTGTACTGTATTAATATATATTGGGATGAGTATGAAGGATGAGGTAAGGGGCGAAAAAAAATATAACTGCGCATTCATCATTTATTCATTCTTGATAGAATACCAGATTAATGGGTGTTCACAATCTATGGGATCTTCTAACACCCATGGGGAAACCCATTAAGGTAGAAACCCTACGGAATAAAAGATTGGCAATTGATGCGTCCATTTGGATATACCAGTTTATGATTGCATTAAAAGGTTCACATTCCAGCCCTCATATATGGGGTTTTTTTAAAAGAATATGCAAGTTATTGTACTTTGGGATCAAACCAATCTTTATCTTCGATGGTAAACCACCAGCATTGAAACTAGAAACAATTCGAAAAAGAAAATTGAAAGGCCAATCTGCTGAAGATGAAGTAGATATTACATCAATTGCTAAACGAATTCTTTCCAAAAAATTGCAACAACATGCAGAGATCACACTCGATGAATCATTATCTCCATCTAGGAAGAAGAAAAGAAAGTTAGAGTCCAATAGAAAAGAACATAACAGCGTAGGATCATTATTGGGAAATGATGATATGGATCACTATGAAAATGGAAATCTCGTTAATAATAAAGAAAGCATCCTATTCAAAGGCCAAGATGATTATGACTTACCAAAAGTTGCTATCAAAATTGATGATAATGATGCAAGATTTCAAGCGGATAATGAATACGATAAATTAGCTAAGGAAGTGGCATTGGACATGAACGATATTAACTTGGACGAAGTTGATCCAAATTCCGAAGAGTTTGCCAATTTACCTTTGTCCACGCAATATATCGTCTTATCTCATTTACGATTAATGTCCAGGTTAAGACTTGGATACACTAAAAGTCAATTACAAGATCTATTTCCAGATCCTTTAGAATTCAGTAAATTTCAAATTTCCATGGTCCAAAAGCGTAATCTTCTCACACAAAAGTTTATGAATGTTGCCGGTATGACTACGGATGATACAGAAACAGGTAGGGTAGCCGCTGATAAGAACAGATTTTATGAATTACAAAGATTGAATAATGGGTATTCGATGACTTTAGATGAAAAAAGAACAGAACAAGAAAAGGCCGTCCGTGATGAGTATGACAATGATGATGACGATGGAGAAATTGATTGGAATGAACATGTTGACCATAATATATCTTTTTCACAAAGTAAAGAAGACGAGCCTATTGGCAATAAAAATACGAGTGAAAATGGTCTATTTGTTGGCGCCGATGACGATGCGAATTCCGAAAGATTTTCCGATGAAGATATGGATTTCGAAGAGGTTGAAACAGCTCCAATTGATGAGCAAATGAAAGACATTAAAGAGCTCTACAAATATGCAAAAGAAAACAATGTAAGTACAGCTGAAATTAAAAAACATGATCATGATAAAGAAATGGACAAACAGATTGAATGGTTACAACAAATTGAATTGCAAAAAGCAATCGAGCAATCAAAGCAGGATTTAATGAACTTGGAATCCGGAAGACCAATGGAAACTTTGCCACCAATTTTTCTTTCTAAAGAATCACTTACAAAATCATTATTCAAGAATATTGATTTTTCGAAGAATACATTATTCAAAAAGAAAAATGAAGAATTACCAGTGGAATCGTTAACTCAAAATCAAACAGAGAATTTGGAACCAGAAAAGATTGAAATTATTGAAATTATACCAGAGAAGAAAGAAGCCGAAGAAAAAGAGAAGAAGCCTTTGCCATTGCCTGATTGGTTTCAAAGCTCAACTGTTGACACAAATTGGAAAACAGTGGAAAAAGAAGAAAAATATGACGAATACGGTATTTTGAAAGATAATAATGATGATGATGAGTCTGTTGATTATAATATTTCGAAAGAAATTGAAGTTGATAATTTTAATGAAATGGATAACGGGCAAAATCAGTCAACGGATAATATGAATGGGGAAGAAACTACAGAGAACCAGAACAAATTATTGAAAACTCAACCAGTTGTTGATGAATATCATGGGTCTGAAATATCACCTCTAATTATTGAAAGCGAAGATGAAGATGAAGATGAAGATGAAGATGACGATGAGCTGTCTATAGTGGGAAATAGAAAACGGGAATTAGATATAGCGAGCGACGAAAATAATGATGAAGTTAATGACGGTTATAAAAGAGATGAACTACCAGAAACGAATGTTGGAATTGTTGAGGGAAAAGAAGAGAAAGAAGAAGAAGAAGTAGAGGAAGAAGAAGAAGAGGAAGAAGAAGAGGAAGAAGATCAAGACCAAGGTGTAGGACGAATCAATGATGCATACGTTACTGATATTCACTTGGAATTTCCGGAAATTGACAATCTAACAAGGAAACAAGAAGTATTTACATCAGATGATATTACCCAAGAAATGATTGATGAAATTCATACACTTTTGAGAATAATGGGCATTCCATATTTAAGTTCTCCAGAGGAAGCAGAAGCACAATGTGCACAGCTTGAGATAATAGGATTATGTGATGGGATTATAACAGATGATTCAGATTGTTTTCTTTTTGGTGGTAATAGGATATATAAAAATATGTTCATGGACAAGCAGTTTACAGAAATGTACACTAGCAAAGAAATTAGCAATGGTATGCATCTTGAAAGAAAGGAGTTAATTTCATTGGCAATTTTACTTGGAAGTGATTATACTTTAGGAGTTAAGGGAGTTGGAAAAGTCATGGCAATGGAAATTTTAGGAGAATTTGGTTCTTTGGAAGGATTTAAAACATGGTGGTTGAAATATCAAAATGGGATCATTGATGAGAGTAAAGAAAACTCTATACGTAAAGGAATTAGAAACAGGTTAAAAAAAGACCTTCTAATTGATGAAAGAAAATTCCCACCAAGAGATGTCATTGATGCATACATGAATCCCAAAGTTGATAAAGACGACACGGAATTTCGCTGGGGTGAAATAGATACTGATCAATTGGTGAAATTTATGCAAATCACTTTGAGATGGAATGAAGACTATACCAAAGAGGTTATCGGACCAGTAATACAAAGTATGAAAAAACCTGCACAATTATCAATTGATGAGTATGTTGGAGTATCACTTGATACCGATAAAAGACTTAAAAATGTTAGTAAAAGAGTATTCCAATCTATAAACAAGCTGGGTAAGCACAAAGAAAAACTGAAATTGGAAGCCATCTTAGGAGAAGATGATAACTGGGACTAATGATAATTCACCAAAGATCAGAATGATAGTTTTCCAATAAATTAGGTTCATTTTTATATAGCCTCTGCCAGTAATTAAAACCCCCATCAAGAACATATATGTTAATTGAGGGAGACTCTTGTACAGATTGTAAATATCTTCCAAATTTCAAAGCTGCACGAGGCCCTCTCTGTTGAGAAAGCATACAGTGAAAGACGACGTTATTAATTTGCTGCGTAGTAAGAGATTTTAGGAGTGTGTCAAGAGCCTGAGGGTCATTTAAAGAATGTGAAGGGAGATGTAGAGAATTGATAATATTACCTCCAATATGATCCGAATCACGAACATCTACAACAAGGAATTTTTCCCCTAGTTGAGTATGTGACTGAAGAATCCAAGACTTAAGAGTTTGTGGAGATAAGTGCTTGACGTTAGATAGGTTAAAAGACATGATTGAAATTAAAATAAAAACAAATAGTTGTCAATGGAAGTGTTGATATAAATTATGAGTATAAATATTAAATACAAATATATATGAATATGAATGTAAATACAAATAAATATAAGCACAAGTGAAATACAAAATGGTAAATAAACAAATAAATTAGTATAAATTATATAGACATTTATAGGATATAAGTCATGTATTGAATAATTACAAAGTGAATATTCCATTATTTTTTTAGATTTTTGAAAATGAAAATATATAAACAAACAAATAGATGATGGATAATGTATTGATGGTCACTTTGATTATCATGCAGAAGTAGAAGATTTATTTTTTTTTTTTAATTTGCTTCTTTGGAGTTGCGATTTTCCGTTGCGAAGCCTTGAGAGATTTCTTCTGAACAGGAATAATTGGAGTTTGAAGTTTTTCATCAGAGGAATCGTCTACTTCGGATTGAGGTTCACTTTGAAATCCTACCCAATCCATTACAGCATTCAAAATTGATTTATTTGAATTTGTTCTTTGAAGACCATTGGCATTGAATTTTTGTGCGAATTTTTCTAATGGGGACTTTGCCATTGGCAAGGTATTGTTTTTTATAAGAGATTCTCTGACGATTGTGTATAAATCCTTTGTAATATTGTGATATTTATCATTTGTTTGTTTCCAAGTTTCCATAAAATCATTAATGTGTTTCTTAACATCCAATTCGTTTTTCTTCAACCATGAAACATTCAATTCCTGTCGAGTTGCACCCCTAGCGAAGTTTCTCATCAAATACTTGTCGTAATCTTTAATAATCTTAGTAATTAAATCTGAAGTTGAAATACCTTCAGTTCTTTGTGTAGCAATGAACATACCTGCTTCTTTCATTGGTTTGTAAATGTCATCTATGCCATCTGCCACGTAGGGCAAGTCATCATGGGCACAGTAGTCAATCTTATGCTTTTTCATGAAATCCATTGAGAGGATCCATGGGGCGTCTTCAATTACTTCATCCACCCATTTACAATGTCTAACTGTTTCGTATCTTTGTCTGTCATTCAACACTGTCAAACCTTTTCTTTTATGAGTTTCTCTATCGTTTGGGATCCCAACGATCAGCTCGACGTTTTTAAATGTCTTCTTACATTGTTCTAATTGTTTCATATGTCCTAAATGGAAAAGGTCAAATACTCCATCTGCATAAATACGAATAGCCCTGTCCTTTGGTGGGGGGTTCAATTTATATCCCTTTGGTCTCCATTTACGATCTTCTGGTGATAAAAGATCATCGTATTCCTTTTCTTTCTCTTTGAATCTTCTACTTTCTTCTGCACTAAGTATCTTAGGTTTCTTGTGTAATTGTTGTTGTGGGGATTCCTCTTCGTCTTCCGGTGAAGAAGACGAATGTCTCTTTTTACTACCAAATATCGACTCCGAAATTGATCTCCTAAGAGAAATCCGTTTATTTTCACCACTTGGCTCCATTTTATTGGTATTTATCACAAAAAAATCCCCAATTTCAACTATTTCAACATTATGGACTTATTATTTTTCATTATTATTGTTTGGTTTGTAAAAGAATTAACGAGCATGTGAAAAATGACAAAAAAAATGCTGACGTCAGCAATGGGGGATTGGAGAAAACCATTTTCACATTCACGTGATATGGCGTCAGAAAGGAAGAATTTGCTGCGACAGGTTTTTTTGTTATATATTGAAAAAAAATGGGATCCTTCATTTATGACAGGATGATTGTGGTTATGAAACAAAAAGGGCATTAAAAAGCCTTTCATTTATGACATGATGATTGTGATTATAAAAAAGATAGAAGAAGATGCCCTTCATATATGTTAATATTAATAAAGTATGTAAAAACAAACATCACATTATTTATTTAATATTATAGGGGATAGAAATATGTTTAATTTATTTTATAGCATGTGAAAATATGTGGATTTTATTTCACAGTATGTAAAAAAAGGCATAATTTATATTAATGTATGTAACAAAAGACAAAATAATGCCAATTTTATTATTATTTATTTATCAAATATGCAAAATAATCCCCAATTAATCTTGATGTATGTAGAAAAAGGCATAATTCATGTTAATGCAAAATTATGTTTTAGCTTCATATATGCAAATTTTATTTTATTTTATTTTATTTTTTATATGATGTAAAGTATGCAATTAGATGTAAAAAATGGTATAAATAGATATGTTTTCTGTAATATCTGATGAGAATTTTAGGTATATAATTAATTATAGTACCACGTTTATTAAAAGTGGTGCTTGTTTTTTTCTTTTTTGGCTCATCATTTGTTATTTAACCATAATTTGTAATTGTCTTTAGTTGAATCATGTATTGACTCTGATAAATTCAGGGTAGTTATTTGATAGTTATGTATGGAATTGTAGGAAGCAGAGGAATGTGGCGAGTCGTATACTAAGGAATCTGGTTCCGATTCATCATCATCTGGAATAAGGTGAGGAAGCTCCATATCTATCTGGAAAAGGTTATCATCTTCATAGTAGTTTGCTGTGTTCCAGGATGGGTATGTGTTGGTTGTGGTGGTGTTCATCATCATCATCACGTTGTTGTTTGTATTGATAGTTTATATGATTCGTATAAAGTTTTATCTTGAGGAGGGAGATGAGGTCTCTTTTATATAAAGCAAGTGTGGCAAACTTGCTCCCCCACTCAGTCAGGGTGTGACTCCGAAATGACCGAATTGAGTCACTGTGGAAAAATTGCTAATTTCCCAGTAGCGAAAACACCACATTTTCGCACGCGCCACATTGGACATGGGGCGGCAATGCGCCACAAGCTTTCAATAACGAAACCGTTTCAGCGTCCATAGCAATAGCAACACACAGTTTTAATACATCATCAGTAAGCGATTGATCTGCTGATAGAACACGACGAATCAATTGCAAAATTTGATCCTGGGTGACCATTTCAGTATTTATAATAGTTACTATGATGGCCTTGAAAAGGTCCAAGTCCCATTTGACCCCGACAGTGAAAATATCATTTATTATCAAATTAATTTGATTAATATCGGAACTTGTCAATAGCAACCATTTGAACATTTCACCTGTAGCCACAGGTAAATATTCAATTAATTGTTGTTGTGGTTTGATGGCATCAAATACTCGTATATCATCATGCAGACTCGCATGAGCCAAAACAGGCTCAGCATCATTAATAGACTCAAATCGTTCTCTCATTGCTAAAATAATATGTAAAATATCACTAGCAGCTTCTCTTTGATCCATTAAACACATGGCTTTGATAATCGTTTCAATATCCCCCTCCATCAAACAAAATTGATATTTATTAATCCCCAATTCAATCACATTCATTACATAATTGAAATCCCTCTGTTCAACCCCTCGTTGTATTAAACTTCTCATCAAACCTCGTGTCATCATATATCCCAAACCTTTGTATTCATCCAAAATTTTGTCATATAATTTTAATTCATCCATTTTCAATGCACCATTCATCATATAAATTAAACTATCATCGTTGATTTCCAACGAATTTGTTCTCAAAAATCGAATCAAATCATTATAAGTCCGATTGGTAATCCCATCTTTGCTAGCAACTCGTATGAATCCATTTATTTCACTTATATCAACAGGATACCCCATGGACACCATCCCATTCAAATATTCTTTCAAGATTTTAACAGGTAGATCAATATCTTTGATGACACCCTTCATCAGATTTATAGATGCCAAACTCAAATTGGAAACTCGAGGCTCACGAATCTTGTTCCATTCATTTTGAAACTTTTCAACTTCTTCAATTTCCACATGTTTTAATAGATTCTTATTCTCCATATTGGAAAAATATATTAAGGAAATTAATCTATCAGTTAAAACACTTGTTTTATCCCCCTCTTCAACTCCTTTCATCTTTCTGGTACCAGAAATGGATTCCTTCAAAATCATATCATAAACTTTGAATTTATCCTCTTGATCTGTTTCCATGTTCAAATCTCCAAATTTAACCACGTTAGCCTTATAGATGCTCTGAAAATTCGGTTTCATCTCATTCAATTCATCAAATGAGGCATATTTTAATAATTGTGTTAAAAACTGCTTTATCCTCTCTTCTTGTGATAATGTGTTGTCATCTTTATGGATTTCTTTGAACCAATCTATAGCACGAATATCTTTAATAATTTGTGAATTTGTTCCACCTTCTTTAGTGGTATTAATTGCAACATTCACTGGGGTCTTAGGTATTGTTCCTGGGGGAGGAGAATGAACCTTACTGTTTGAGATACGGGTAGATCTGTGTGTCCTGCTAGATTTCCTCTTAACCTGGACTTTCATCTCTCCTTGTATTTTACTGGAAAATCTTCGTACAAACGAATTCATCATTGCTTGTTTACTACCTATACTATATATACAAACACAAACGCACACGCACAAGCACACGCAACTACGCTAACGATAAAGAAATAGTCTACATTTCACAAAATCTTAATTTTTTCATTTTTTCAATGATTTTTCACTCACATTCATTTATTTTTGGTTAATTCTTTGAATGTAACTTTTTGAAATGAAATTCCATGATGCCATGAACTTGCTGGCACAATCATCAATACATTGCTTTTCAACCGAAGTCATGGTTTGACTTGGGGCTAAAATACACTTTTCAAAACAGTTTTCAGTCAATCCGTTAACTAAAGTCTGTGCATATGCTGTGCTTAACTCTGAAATAATTGATTGCTTAATTTGTTCAACCGCTGGATTGACAGCGTTGTTTGCTTCTGATTCCTTATTTCCTCCAAATCCAAGAAATGACGACATGTTGTAGTGGCGAGTTTTGTTTGTTGGCAAACAACGAAGAAAAACTAAAATATTCAGAAGCCTCACATTCTGAAAAAAAAACACAAACAAAAAACTGTGGTTTTCTACTCAGCTAGGAAATCATCTAACGACTGTAACTTATACTGATTTACTTTTTTGGACTTGAATATAGCTATGTCATCCTTTTCTTCGTTATTAATAAAAGGGAGAGCATTTTTGTTTTGTAAAACATCACCTCTAGATTTATTAACCATTTCATAGGATGAAATCCCTTTCGCAAATTTATTATAATCTTTCAATTCAAATCCATCTGATCGCAAATTATCATAATATGCAGCATATCCCTCTTCCAATCTATCATTAGTAACCTGGTTAAATTTTATTATTGAATTATTAATATCGAACCCGTTACATTTGTTGTTTGAGGAACAAACTAATAATCTATCCTCTTTATTAACCTGATACATTAGTAATCCAATATCAACATTTGCCATCTGAGTAACTAACAAATCATAGTTTGAATCAATTAAATCATCGATATTCCAATCCTTATTGAAGGAATAATTTTCACTATAAACTATGTTTGGTAAAATTGATCCCAAAAATCTTGCTTGATCTCTCAACGCTAAACTTACATCCATTTTTGACAATTCTAAAACATAATTCCAGAGCTTGAATAGTTTGTTATTTTTAATTTTTGGTAAATACTCATCTTTGTTTTTCGTTACATCCGATATAATCATCTTTCCGATACACGTTAAAATTTGTATTTTAACTTGGTCATCATCTTCCATAGGGAAGCCTTTGACAATAAGGGCACATATTGAGGGAATGAACTTCTTGAGTGGGGTTGCTGTATCATCATTGAAATTAATGACATATTCTCCAATTAACCAAATGATTGAGCTTTTGGCGGTATTTGATAACTTCGGATCTTTACCTAATTTTCCAACTAAATGAATCAATATTTTGATGTTTGATTCGATATCTGTTTGAATTAATTGCCTTAAACCTGTAATATATTCGCTAATTAATAAGTCATCTTGAGTTATAGAAATAGATTTCAATTTATTCATAAAAAATGAGATGATTGAATCTAATTGATCTTTCTCCAATTTGTTACTCAAAATTAATAGATTCAATTTTTTCAAAACCACTAGTTTATAATCCATGTGCGATAATGAATCGATTAATTGGGTAATCTGTTGAAAAATTTCATCGAAGTTCTTGTTGTTGATCAGTTGAAAAAGAATATTAATTTTGGAACGGAAAACTTGAAATGGATCTTTTACCAATGGGTAAAATTGATTTATTTGTGTATCTTTAACATGAAACTTTCCAATTGACATCAAATATTCAATCTCATTCAAAAATAAAGCTTTAATTGAGTAATCATCACCCAAATTGATAAATTTCAGAACAAGCTGATCAACTGGGAAATCTTTAAATGGCATAACGTTTATAATAAAACGAACTAAACTGATTATAACATTTGCGTCAGGAGAGTAAATGAATGTATCAAATTCATCGTATAATGAATTTAAAATTGGAGGAGTTGATTTTTCATCAAAATCTTCGAAGAAAACCTTTGAATAATCAGTCATTAAATCCAAAAATCCGCTTATTGCAAATGAATCAAGTTGCTGTAGATGATCGACCAAATTTGGAATTTTGTTATGAAAAATATCCATATATCCATTGAAAGTGGAATGGAAAACTTGAAATGAAATACTTAGCACCTTGGCATCATTGTCACTTAACAAAATATCCAAAAAAGAATAAAGTTGAGATATAATTGAAGAAGGAATTCTCATTGAATTTTTGATATATTGATCTTTTGTCGATTCGGTGGAATTGTAACTGATATCCAAAGCCACACAGTTCGAGATTGCAATTGCCGATGCTGATCTTACTAAGGGGGATGAATCTTTGATTGATTTTTCTAAGGATAGTAATAAAATTGGCAAAATTGCAGGAATTTTGATTCCACTCAAACATCTAATTGCCAATGATCTGTTGACAGAGCTTTTATCAACCAGAGATCTTTGAATAGTATTTATACTTAACAATGCAATATCCTGCTGCAAATGATTGAACTTGAGCAATAATGTATAAACTAGTCTGCGAATCTTGAAATTGTTTGAATTCACATTTTTGACTATGAATGGGAAAAATGGAAGCACTTCTTTACTAGAATTGGAATGATGTGTGGTGCATAATGAAACAAGATACTTTAAAACAGCATATATTTCTTTATCGTTATTAGAATTTAATGCCTTGGTAATTTCCTCTGATGTAAATGTTGTTTCAACGTTATAATAATTAGAGTTAATGAATGCTGTTATTGATGGAGGTAATGAAACCGTTGATGTATCAATTCCTCTATGAAATGTCTTTGATGCTGTTTCAAACATTGTACCCAAGTTACGACTTAGCTGGAACTCCGCCATTTACCCAAATATATTTAAAAAGGGATGGTAAGAGACTATGGATTAATTATATCAGTGTTTAAGAATCCTCAATAATCCTTGCTCAAAATGCTCAGCTAATTCTTTTTTATTGTATTGGGCGATAAATACACCAAAAATGGAACTTATTGGTGTCAGTTCTTTGGCAACTATTTTTTTGGACTTTCTTTATACGTAAACCAGACTTGAATAGTCCTTTTCCTTCATATATACATAAAACTAAAAAAAATAAAAGTTAATTTTTAATGGTTTTTCCCAAAATTGCTGTTTTTTCCCCCTTTTTTTTGCAATTTTACTTTAAAAATCCCTAACAATACAAATCTTTTATTAAATATACTATAAAATGAATAATTTCTTATAATACGTGAAAAGAAGAAAATTGAGCAAAAAAAGACGCGTCTGTAAGATTTTTTTCTCATTTTCGTTCTCGTCGTATAAAATTATTGATGCTGAGCGAAATTTTGATCTGATCATCACCTCTTTCTCTTTACCACCAAATTGAAAAAACAATGGCAGCAACAGCCCAAAATGTCGGTATCAAAGCTATTCAGTTCTACATTCCAGGACAATACGTATCCCAAAGTGAATTAGAATCATTTGATGGAGTTTCTCAAGGAAAATACACCATTGGACTTGGACAGACAAACATGGCATTTGTAAACGACAGAGAAGACATTTACTCAATGTCATTAACAGTCCTTAAGAACCTTATTAACGACTACGATATTGATGTCAACAACATCGGTAGATTGGAAGTAGGTACTGAGACCTTATTGGACAAGTCCAAGTCAGTTAAGTCAGTTCTTATGCAACTGTTTGGTGATAACTCAGATATCGAAGGTATCGATAATGTCAACGCATGTTACGGTGGTACTTCAGCCGTTTTGAACTCCATCAATTGGGTTCAATCAGATGCTTGGGATGGACGTGACGCTATTGTTGTTTGTGGTGACATTGCCATTTACGAAAAGGGGGCCGCAAGACCTACCGGTGGTGCTGGTACTGTTGCAATCTTGATTGGTCCAGATGCTCCTATTGTTTTTGACCCTGTTAGAGGTTCTTTCATGGAACATGCCTATGATTTCTATAAGCCAAACTTCACCTCTGAATACCCAGTTGTTGATGGTCACTTTTCTTTGTCATGTTACGTTAAGGCAGTTGATTTCTGTTACAAAACTTACTCAAAGAAAGCCATTGCTAAAGGTTTGAGCGATTCCAAGACTGAAACTGTTGGTGTCGATTTCTTCGATTACAACGCGTTCCATGTTCCAACATGTAAGCTTGTCACAAAGTCATTTGCAAGAATGTTGTACAATGATTGGAAGGCTAATCCATCATTATTCCCAGATGTTGACACTAGCTTACTTTCCATGGATTACGAACAGACTTTGGTTGATAAGTCTGTTGAAAAGATTTTCATGCCTCTTTCAAAGGAGAGAATGAACCGCGTTGTCATGCCTGCTTTAGAATTACCAACCAACGTTGGTAATATGTACACTGGTTCTGTTTGGGGATCACTTTGTTCTTTATTGTCTATTGTTGGCACTGAAGAGTTACAAAACAAGAGAATTGGGATGTTTTCTTATGGTTCAGGTTTGGCTGCTACCTTGTTAAGTGCCAGAGTTGTCGGTGACATTTCTAAAATCACAAGTAAATTGAATGTCAAAGATAGATTGGCTAGCAGAGAAAAGAAGACTCCACAAGAGTACGAAAATGCCATTGAATTGAGAGAAAAGGCTCATATGCAAAAGGATTTCAAGCCACAAGGTGATATTGAATACATTCCAAAGGGATCCTTTTATTTAATCAACATTGATGATAAATATAGAAGATTCTACGAGGTCAAGAATTGAAAGGGTTAGTTAGTTAGTTAGTACTTTTTTCTCTGGGTAAATTTTTATACAAGTAATTCGAAGTATACAAGTAAATATGTAAAATTTAAATAGAAGAAAAGAACATCAAACCTCCAGCTACCATCATAGCTGCAGATGAGTACCACCAGAAATTATAATCGAAACCTTCTTGTTTGACGGCATTTGTTTTGAACCTGTTTTCAAGCCCCCTTCTGACTTTTTGTCCAAGATTCAATTCTAACCCATGGGTATCTCTCTTCGCTTTTGCAGCAGCAGACGTAGCTTGTGCATCTGCAGTTGGGTTCATTGTAATTGTTGGGAGCATTTGAGGTGGTCTATACGCTAAATATAATGGTTGCATAATAGAACCATCGGATTTGGTCAAATCCAATCTCCATCTACCATGATATGGATCAATATACACTGAATAGCCTTGGAACTTTTCATTTTGTTCGTATCTTGTATACGATGAAATTTCTTTGTCTTTACAAGGTTCTGACAGTAATTGTCTACCGTCGATTGAAAATGGTGTCAACGTCAACGAACCATCGGATCCTTGGGTATAGGAACCATGTTGATAAATTAAAACTGCAACAGGACACGAGTGATTTTTTGGGTTTGGAGTAACTTGATAAATGGCTTCTTCCCAATATCCATCTTCTGTGAATGAGTATGAAATCCCTGGAAGTGCTGGTTCGATCAAAAGTTCATCAACTGGATCGAAAAACCCTGGTCCTGTGAACACCGAATTTGACTTCGATGACCATGTACCCACAATGCTTCCATCATCGGCTAATGCTCCTAAGCTCAAATATCCTACTAGTAATGATAAAGCCCCCAGTTTCATGGTATTATTTCTAAAAGCAGACAAAGAAGTTAGTTGTTATGAAGGGCAAATTATTTTTATATGAATTTTTAGTTATTATTAGCAAAGCTATACATACATTCTGTTTATAGAAAGTGGCATTGGTTGTGAGTTATGGAGACGGCGAAGATAACTACGAGGGCACAAGAGCCGGAAAGAGGAAGAAAACATCAGTTGGAAGAGAACGACAGATCCTCACGTGATATTACCCCTACAAGAGACAAAACACCACCTAGAAGTGAAAGACCAAGAAAACGGAAACTTTTGGGTTTAACAGTTGAAGAAGGCGACAAAGAAATACCAGAAGGAATTAATATACGAACTAAAAGTTTTGGTGGGGTTGAATTGACACAAGAGAATTTAGAAAAGCTATTGCCTTCAAGTTTTAAACTCATACCATTTCCAAACGACTTTGTACAACAAAAGGAAGAAACGGCCGACTTGAGCAAATTCAATAAATTAACAGAAAATGAAGAATACACAATCCCTCAGAATTCCGTTGCTTTGGTTTCTGAAGACAAATTTGATGTTCAGCTTGTAAGCGAAATTCCGGATCTTAAAGATATTCAAATATTTAAAGGTCACGATGTGAAAATATTCAATAAATTGCTTCTGACAAAGGATACTCCTTTGGACAAATTACCAGAAAAAGAGCAACTTGAAATTAAATGTATGAAACTTATATTAAAGGTGAAAAATTCCGGTCAGCATACTAGAAAAATAGCCATGAGAACTTTATCGGATAATGCAAAAGAGTTTGGACCCGAGATAATATTCAATATTGTCTTACCTTTGATGGAAGACAAGGGAGTGGAAGACAGCGAAAGGCATATTCTTGTCAAAATTATAGCCAGAGTGTTGATGAAATTCGATACTGAAATTAAACCTTACACTAAAAAATTATTGGATGTTACAATGCCATTGTTGTTGGATGATAATACCTATGTCAAATTAGAAGGACGCGAAATTATTTCAACATTGGCCAAATCGGCGGGCCTAGTGTCTATAATTAATGCTTTAAGATCTGATTTGGTATCCAATGATGATCAAACTAGAAATCTGGTTGCAAGGACATTTTCGGTGGTAGCAAATACTTTAGGTGTACACTTGGTCATTCCATTTCTAAGATCTATTTGTTTGAATAAAGATGAACCATATCTAATGAGACATACAGGATTGAGAATAATTCAAAATATATCTATCACAATGGGTTCCTCTATTTTACCTCACTTGAATCATCTGGTACAATGCGTTCGGCCAAACATTAATGATGAAAATATCCAAATCAGAACTATTTCTGCGTCAACAATCAGTTCATTGGCAATTTCTTGTGCCCCATATGGGTTTGAATCTTTGAAGCCGCTTCTTGAGCCCTTGTGGGAGGGTACCAAGCAGCAAAAAGGCAGAACCCTTTCTCAATTCATCAAAGCTGTTGGTTCTTTAATACCTCTTATGGATCAAGAATACGCTAATTATTACACAAGTGAATTACTGAGAATTGTAGAGAGAGAAATGGGATCTCCTATTGAAGATATGAAAAGGACAATTCTCACTATCATTGAAAGGGTTTGTTCATTGAAACAAATTGACAAATCAATTATTGTTAAATCAAAGATATTCAATTCATTCTTAAATTCATTTTGGTTAAGAAGAATTGCAATGGATAAAAAGTTTCAAAGTTTATGTGTCAATGCTTGTTACTCTTTGTCTTTGAAAATTGGATCAGCAAAGGTTATTGATCAAATTTTGTCAAGCTTAAAAGACGAATCAGAACCCTTCAGACGAATGTCCCTTGAAACTTGCGATAAAATTATTTCGCAATTAGGGTCATTTGATTTGAGTGATCGATCAGTAACTAGATTATTAGATGGGATGATATTCACTTTTCAAAAACAGAATTTGGAGAATAAGCAATTAAACAATATTATTTTAAATGGTGTAGGGAATATAATTGGGAATTTAGGAGTAAGAGTCAAACCAACATTGATGACCATTACAAGTGCTGTCTTGTATAGGCTCCAAAACAAGGACCCTCAAGTCAGAGAACAAGCTGCTGATTTAATTGCGAAACTTGTTCCAGTGGTGGTTTCATGCCAAGAAAAGGATTTGTTGATCAGACTTGGAACCATTTTATACGAATCTCTTGGAGAAGTATATCCTGACGTTTTGGGCTCAATTTTAGGTGCTCTTCATGAAGTTTTAATCAATGTTAAGAATGTAGAAGATTTGAACCCTCCAATATCACAAATTCTTTCTACATTAACTCCGATTTTGAGGAACAGACATGAAAAGGTGCAAGAAAAAACAATCAACTTGATTGGAGACATAGCTGATAAAGCCAAAAATTTTATAAATCATAGGGAATGGATAAGAATTTCATTTGAATTATTGGAAATGTTGAAAGCGTATAAGAAGAGTATCAGGAAAGCTTCAAATAAAACATTTGGTTTAATTGCCCAGGCTATTGGTCCAGCTGATGTCTTAGTTACACTATTGAATAATTTGAAAATGCAAGAACGTCAATTGCGTGTTTGTACATCAGTTGCTATCGGTATTATATCGGAAAGATGCAAACCATTTACGGTTTTACCTGCATTAATGAACGAATACAGAGTGCCTGATAAAAATGTTCAAAATGGTGTCTTGAAGTCTATGTCATTCATGTTTGAATATACTATGGACCTAGGGGCTGATTATATTTATGCATGCACTCCACTAATTTTAGATGCATTAACGGATAGAGACTTAGTTCACAGACAA
Organism: Saturnispora halmiae; assembly: GCA_030563645.1. NCBI lineage: Eukaryota > Fungi > Ascomycota > Pichiomycetes > Pichiales > Pichiaceae > Saturnispora > Saturnispora halmiae. The sequence continues at coordinate 856,045 of JAJMJL010000001.1, read as the reverse complement.
ATTGCATCCGGTGTTGTTTATCATATGGCATTTGGCGCACTGGGACAAGGTCTAGATGATGCGTTTGTCAATTTTCTTGACTTAATTTGGCCAAATATTTTTGAGACTTCCCCACATGTTATAAACCAAGTGATGGATACAATAGGGGCATTGAACTTAGTTCTTGGCTCAGGTATTTTATTGAACTATCTTTGGGAAGGATTGTTCCATCCCGCACGTAAGGTTCGAAATGCTTATTGGAAAGTCTGGAATATGATCTATATTGACTCTCAACATTCTTTCATTCCGTATTTCCCTTCTTTCAAGGCAGTTGGCCCACCAAGAGAAAGATTAGAATCTAAAATAGAAGATTTAGGCGTTGAAGAGTTGGACATCTGGGTTTGAAAATGTTCAAATTAATATTTGAAAATATAGTACTGCGCACATGAGCAAATGTGAAATTTGAAACATTTATTGTGTTTCATATCACATCAAAATGTAATTATTCCGAGAATGGTTGCTTAATAATTACGATAGAGGCGTAGTGCAAAGTATCAGTTTATACAAAAGGAAATACTCACCACTTTTTCATTACAGGAAAAGCCAAAATTTATCTATGATCGAATTAGAAACTGCAATGCAGAAACAGTTTGATATTTCAAAAGTATTAAACAACAGAATAAATATGATTCAAACTCAGTCTAATACTCTTGCTGGCCAGCTGAAAAAAATAAAAGAAGAAAACAGCGATTCATCTTTGCAAAAAATGGCCAAAAACTGCAGACAAGATATAGCGCCTTCATATGAATTAAGAAACTATAGAACTCTAAAAGGTCATTTTGATAAAATTTCAAGTTGTTCGTGGTATCCAGATGATACTCACTTGGTTTCATCTTCACAGGATGGTTATTTATTAGCTTGGAATGCTACCACTGGTTTGAAAAATAACTTAATTGAATTGGATGATCCATATATAATGAGTTGTGATATTAGTGCAAATGGTGAACTAGTAGCAACGGGAGGATTGGACAACATATGTACAGTATACAAAATGGATGCCAAATCAAATGAACAATCATATGGGAATAGTTTAATGTCAATCTTGAAAGGTCATAAAGAATATATTTCCGATTTAGGATTTTTGAGAGGATCCTCATCCAAATTAGTTACATGCTCGGGTGATAGAAGTAGTATACTTTGGGATACTACAAAGGGCGGACATGTTAGATATTTTTATGGCCATTTGGGTGATGTTTTGTCATTAAGCATTAATCCAACTCAAAACAGCAATCCGAATGTTTTTGCAACGTGTTCTTGTGATCGACTGGCGATGTTTTGGGATGTTAGGGAACCCCTAGCAGTTCGGAAATTTTTAGTAAGTAACAATTATGATCCTAATGTAATTCAATTTGGACCTGATGGAAATACATTTTCAGTTGGATGTGATGATGGCAACATTAAAATGTATGACCTGAGATCTGATGGAGAACTGGGGTTTTACGGATCAGATAATATTAAACGATATTTGCATGATAATTCCCAATTGAAAAGATACATACCCGAACGATATAATGATTACTACAGTCCTGAAGAAAGTATAGACACAAATTCACTATCAGGTTCGTTAAAGCAGAGTATTCAAACATCATTTGAAGATGCAGGAGTTATTTCCATGGATTTTTCGAGAAGCGGGAGATTGATGTTTGCTTCATATTCAGAAAACACATGTGTATTTATTTGGGATGTTATAAATGGAGAGATAATTGGTACTTTGAAAGGACATCGGGACATCGTCAGTAAAATTAAAGTATCTCATGACGGATCCGGGATAGCCACTGCAAGTCGCGATGAGACGATCAAGATTTGGTCAGTGTAAAGTTCTGATTTTGTTTTGTAAAAAATATAAAGAAGAAATATCATTCAGCTCTCTTTTGGACATAATCCCATAGAGACTTTAATAAAGTATCTGGTAAAGTATACAAATCCATTGTAAATTCACCATTATCGACATCATTTTTGATGTTCATTTCTGGAGTTCTATTATCATTAATCATTTGAACTACACCCAAAAGATCATCTTCTCTTAATTTTGATAAATAATCGGTCATTCTTTCCAAATCAACTCCTCCCTTAACGGCAGCCGACTTTGATTTTTTGATTACTTTTGAATCTGCTGGAACCCCACGCCTTTTGTCACCTGACTGTGCTTCAAGTGCGTTTTCTGGAATGGAACCTGTTTTTTCCAATTCCTTCAACAATGCAGGTTTAGTAGTATTAACTGTAATCACCTTGTCAACAATATATTGATCCTTGTAGAAATTTAAATCATGGTTTATTTTAATATTACCTCCCTTTTCCACTAAGGTAAGGGTGATAGGAATGTCAAATCCACCCCAACCCTGTTCTGTGATTCTGAACGGCGGGTTTTTAAAAGGCCGTACCGGGTTTGGGAAGGTTGGATGAAGAGAGTAAGTCACCTTGTCAAATAGATTGGCGGGCACCTCTTCACCATCTTCTGTTACCATGGACACTTCAATGGACCATTCTCTCATTGGAAAACCCTCTTGAACAGGCTTGACTTCAGGGAGCACGTGCTGACGCGTTGTGACTCTCACTGTTCTCTTGAGCTCGACCATTTGTTGATTTTAAGTGAACCACTGTTAATGAATAAGGAGAACTTGTTGATGTTTTTTTTAAAATGGAGAAATTTTGGAGAATATTGTTACGTAATAAACAATTATGTAATATTACGTAAGCTGAAAATAATACTGGGTATAGAGGAATGAAAGAGAGTAAGCGTATGATAGTGATATAATGAAGTAGATGTTAAACTAAATTTTAAAGAAATGAAAAAATTACAAGTAATTTTGAAGGATTTATTGATAATTAATAGAATTGAAAATAAAATAATATACAACAGTTGGGTAAAAAGTAGTTAAGATGAAGAAAAATTGATTTTATTCCAAAAAATGAATAGTAACAATCGATTGAACAATAATTATGTCTTTGAAGAAAAAGAAAAAATGAAAAAAAGGTATTTTAAACATTTTTTGAAGAAATAGTGGTAATTTCATTTGTTATGGTAGTTATGAAAGTTATGTGAGTCTCTTATCAAAGGTTACCCATAAATGACCATTCATTTTTTCTCTCAAAAAACAAAATTGTGGATAATGTTCATTTCAATTGAATAAAATCAATTGATCCAGAACTTGATCTTCCTTTCTTTATTTAGAAGAAAAAATATAACCAAAGTTATTCATCAAAACAACGGCAATAGGCATACCACGGCTTTCAGTTATATTAGGACCAATTAAAACACTCATTGCATTTATTCCCATCTTGTTATGCGCACCCTGCTCTAACACATCCATTAAGTATTTAAAAACAACGAACAACACATCTCGGTTCATCACAGGTAGCTCATGTACAAGCGATTTAATTTTCTCTAAATTTTTGATGGTCAAATCTCCATCACTCTTAACGATGTCATATATATCCTCTGCTATATCTTCAATGATAATCCCACCATCGACTTTTCGTAAATATCTTTTCATTAGTGTCGCAACAGAATACACATCTGGCTTTGGTGTCATGGTTTCAAAAGAACAATCATGACTAGAATTGAATTCTCTTTCAATCGAATTTACTTCACTCATCATACCATTTAATCTGAAAATACCTTCAAATCCCTCCGCACTATTGTCATGAAGATAGTTGAGGCATTGAAATATGACACTCGGAACTTTATATCCGTCCAGTTGGTATTTAGGGCATAAATCAAATGCTCCTTGAAGGGTTGATCCAAAATATCTAGGAGAAGAATCAACTGGTTCGAAAACTGGTGCTGGTGTGAACTTCTTTTTCGGAGACCCAATACTCGTCATTGAAGAGTTAGATACTGTCATTTTTCCTTCATATGGTTGACTTTTGAAAGCTAAAACATCATCGACTTTATGGGGTGATGGGTTTGAGTTTGAGTTTGATGATTTTGGACTCGTTGGTGGCATTTTCGATGCTCTTTTTCCAAAAAGGGACCAAGACAGCGCAGGTGATGATGCCACTGAAGGATTTAAAGTGGATTGATTGATAGAGTTGGATGAACCCGCAGCTTGATTTGAAGTTGCCAAAGAATGCTGAGAACTAGTATCAAAGGTATTATCCAAATTTTCTTCATCATATTCGTATCCCTCATTATTGTTAGTTGTATTTGAAGAGCCTGATTTCAACCATTCTTGTATTCTCTGACCAATTGACTCACCATCCTGATGGGATTGGGCATACAAAACCCAAACTTTATTCGCAGCAAATTTCTTCTTCTTTTTCAAAATAATTTCTTGGCCTTTGAAAGAAACAATGGTATCATCCCGAATAATGTTTTCAGATTTGGAGGAAAAAGACTTAAGTGTTAAAATATCACTATCATCTTGAAAAATCAATTGAATTACATCAAAAGTTTTATTTGGAAATTTCTGTTTAACATATAACAGATAATCCCAATGAAATGTTAAATCAAGAAAATTTAAAGAAAAATCATCATTCTCCTTTTCATCAAAAGTAGGGAGGTCAAACTCGAAATACGATGTGAAAGAATTTAAAGCAGTTTCGGTATTTGGCATTCCCCTTTTAAGATATGATAATGCTTCTTCAACATAATTGTCAATAATCAATTTATTCTGCTCCCATAATCTGTAGTTATTACGCTTCAAAGAGGAAAGCTCTGGAGTTTGTTGTAAAAATGGCATCATTGGCCTCATAGTCTTATCCATTAAAAGGAAATCAGAATAGCGTCTTTTGATTCTGTACATTGGTGTCAATTGTTGTGAATTTTCATTACTGAATACCTTGAAAAGTAACCAATATTCATCAGTTTTCGGATCATTGATAGAAATTGGGTCAACAATTGTTTCAACCTTGATAACAGTATTTTCTAAACTGTTTATTATGAATTTTTGACTATCCTCTTGAGAAGCTTTAAATTCATTTACATTTGGGGTTTGCAATATTGTTGAATGAGAAGAGGTTAAGACATCCTTTAATTCGACTGGAGGAAGATCTTTAGAGATTTTCAGAATAACCGGTTCTGCCAATTGGAAAACCTGATCAACAGGTTCATTGAACTGGGTTGTATCAGCATCAGAAATGATTGAAAGATCTCCAGATTTTGAATAGAATGGATCATTGTCCTTGGTGATAGATTTCGGAGATGAACCAACAGAAACGGAGATTTTTGGATTAATTGATAATGAAGATGAATTAGAAGGAAGTTCAAATTTTGGATCAATTACATCCAAATTTAAATTAGTTTGAGGTGCAGCATCATTCACAATTTCGGAAGGTGTTCTAGACATCTTGATCATTCTTTGTGTTAAAGGAGATTTTGTTTCGTCATTTTCACTTTGATTTGATGATATTTTTTTATAGACAGGTTCGATAACACTTGGAGTACTGGACTGACCAAAGTGGAAATAGTCTTCATCAATTTTAGGAGTCGTAAATGAATCATTGATGTTTTTATTATTATCATTGACGAATTCATTGAATTGAAGATTTTTAGGGGTTGACAATTCCTGTTGATAAGGTTCCTGTTGCTGATTTTCGGGGTTTTTTTGTTGTATGTCATCTTCTTTTTGATCTCCATTGATAATAGTCTCAATTGTGTCGTTACCGTTAATTGGAAATAAGACTAAATCTTCGGGTTTGAATTTCGTTCTAACAGGGGTGGGTTTTCTTGGTGAAGATCCGATTGCGATGAATTCATTCTCTGTTTGATCTAATATTGAGTTCATCGAAGATCCTCCATGATTTATGCTTTCTTGTCCGTTCAATTGTGCAAATGAATAATTAGACGATGTTGTCGATACAATGGATGTATTATGAGAATGGTTTTTAGATCTTCGTTCACTTCTACTTGGAATACTCCAATTACCATCTTTGCTTCCTGCCAAATTGTTATCAAGTAGTCTTTTTTGTGCTATTGGTGAAGCCATTGGGTCAATATCTACCCTATTTGACCCTGAAAAATCCCCTAATTGTGCTCGCAAGTCCGCTATTTCTTCATCTTTCAGTTCAATAACTCGTTTTAGTTGTTTCACCTGCTTTTCAAGTATCTGAACCCGCTCTTCTTCCATTATTTATTCCAATTTCTCTGCCGACTTCTATATATATGAAATATATTTATTATTATTTGTCCGTTATTAAGGTGTTTTTCTCTTCTTTTTCCTCTTGTTGATATACAACTTCAAATATGGGCGCTTTTTCCAATACTATCAAGTGTGTTGTCGTCGGGGACGGTGCGGTTGGTAAGACTTGCCTATTGATCTCCTACACGTCCAACCAATTTCCGGAAGATTACGTTCCTACAGTTTTCGACAATTATGCGGTTACTGTGATGATTGGTGATGAACCTTACACGTTTGGTCTTTTCGATACTGCTGGGCAGGAAGACTATGATAGACTCAGACCGTTATCTTATCCACAGACGGATATCTTCCTCATTTGTTTCTCTGTTGTTGTGCCCTCCTCTTTCGATAATGTGAAGGAAAAATGGTACCCCGAGATCTCCCATCATGCACCACACGTTCCTTGTATAATAGTTGGAACACAGATTGATTTACGTGACGACCCAACCGCTTTAGGGAATTTGAAAAGACAACATCAAAAGCCAATTACTCCACAAATGGGTGAAAGATTGGCAAGAGATTTGAGAGCTGTTAAATACGCCGAATGTTCTGCACTTACTCAAGTAGGACTTAAATCTTTGTTTGATGATGCCATTGTTGCAGCACTGGAGCCTCCTGTTATCAAAAAATCCAAAAAATGTACTATTCTTTAAGTACAACAAGTGATGTATACTTTAATTTACTATACTATTTTACTAGGTTTTCCTGTGTTTTTTTAACCTTACTTTGTTTAAATCGTCCTCTACTCACGCCTTTATACACACATAATTCCCGTCTTATACATAAGTACACATTAAAAGGAAATTGTCCTTGTTTATATGAATAATAATAATAATATATAGTATTTTTCACCTCTTTTTTCGTTATTCATCTTCAATCTTTAACAAGTAACCAATCGATCATGTTCACAACAAAGAGATCAGACACGTTGTTCCTTGGTGGGGAGAAGATTTCAGGAGATGATGTACGTGATCAAAATGTGACGGCAACTCAAGCAGTTGCAAACGTAGTGAAATCTTCTCTTGGTCCTGTAGGACTCGACAAGATGTTGGTAGATGATATTGGAGATGTGACAGTGACCAACGATGGTGCAACCATTCTATCCTTGTTGGATGTCCAACACCCAGCAGGGAAAATCTTGGTAGATTTAGCACATCAACAAGATCGTGAAGTTGGTGATGGTACAACCTCAGTTGTGATTATTGCCTCTGAATTGCTCAAGAGGGCCAATGACTTGGTGAAAAACAAGATTCACCCAACTACTGTGATTACAGGTTACCGTTTGGCTTTAAGAGAAGCAACCAGATTCATTAATGACGTACTTTCCCAATCAGTTGATTCATTAGGTAAAGAAACCTTAATTAATATAGCAAAAACATCAATGTCTTCAAAGATTATTGGTTCTGATGATGAATTCTTTTCTAGAATGGTGGTTGACGCCATGTTGGCTGTTAAAACTGCCAACAATAAGGGAGAATTGAAATATCCTGTCAAGGCCGTCAACATCTTGAAAGCACACGGTAAATCATCATTAGAATCAGTCCTAGTTAATGGTTATGCACTTAATTGTACAGTTGCATCCCAAGCAATGCTCAAGAGTGTTAAAAATGCCAAAATTGCGGTGTTGGATATGAATTTACAAAAGGCAAAGATGGCCCTTGGTGTTCAAATTAACATTGATGACCCTGAACAATTGGAACAAATCAGAAAGAGAGAATATGGAATAATCATCGAAAGAATCAGAAAGATCATTCAAGCTGGTGCAAACGTTGTTCTGACTACAAAGGGTATTGATGATTTATGTTTGAAAGAATTCGTCGAAAATAACGTCATGGCCGTTAGACGTTGTAAAAAGGAAGATTTGAAAAGAATCGCAAGAGCAACCGGTGCAACTTTGATAACTAATATGTCTAATTTAGAAGGTGATGAGACTTTCGAATCAAGTTATTTGGGTCAAGCTGAAATGGTCTCACAGGAGAGATTTTCTGATGATGAATGTATTATTATCAAGAATCCTGCAAAACATACAGCTTCTTCTTTGGTTTTAAGAGGTCCAAATGATTATACTTTGGATGAAATGGAAAGATCAATTCATGATTCTCTCTGTGTTGTCAAGAGAACTTTAGAAAGTGGCTATGTTGTCCCTGGTGGTGGTGCTGTTGAATGTGCATTAAATATCTATCTTGAAAATTTTGCCACAACTGTTGGATCTAGAGAACAATTAGCTATTGCTGAATTTGCAAATGCTCTATTGGTCATTCCAAAGACTTTAGCTGTTAATGCTGCTAAGGATTCCGCTGATTTAATTGCTAAATTAAGATCTTATCATGCTGCTTCTCAACAAGTTTCTGACGCTGATACCAAGAGGAAAAATTACAAAAACTATGGGTTGGATTTAGTCAAGGGTAAGGTTGTTGATGAAGTCAGTCACGGGGTCTTGGAACCTACTTTGTCCAAAATTAAGTCTCTTAAGTCTGCCTTGGAAGCGTGTATTGCCATTTTGAGAATCGATACAATGATCACTGTTGATCCTGAACCTGCTAAGGAGGATCCTCATGGTCACTGATTATATATCTGTATATGAGTATATATATATTTACAAATAAACATAATAAGCCACACTTTGTAACAATGCTGAGCCAAAATAAGAGATAGTTCTTTATAGTGTGAAGAATTTTCGGAACGAGCGCTACGAGTGAAAAATACATAAGTAAGTCTTTTCCGGTGTCGAAAGAGGCGTTTGTAGTGTTCAACCACGTAACAAGTGCTCTTGTAGAATGTCAACAGTAAAAAAAGCTTTTAAAGTAGCTAAAGCTACTGGAAACAGTGGAAATGCCCAGAAAAAATCAACCGGTAAGAGGAAGTTCCATAAAAAGTCTAGAAAAGGATGTATGACATGCAAACGACGCAGAGTTAAATGTGATGAAACTAGGGAAATATGTAAGAACTGTGAAAGGATGGGTATTGAATGTGTTTATCCAAGTTTAGAAAATGATAAACCAGTAGTTGATAACTTGGAAAATGAATCAAATGCTCCTAAATCGGAGATGATCAGCTCTGTTAAAATGGAGAAAGCTGTTACTGGATCTAAGAATGGTCCTCAAATGGAAATTGCCACTCCACTACCATTTCATCTACCAGCTGTAAATTCTTTAAATTTACCTGGATTATCTCCAATGTCTCCTGGCACTATGTTTTCTCAGCTCAATCAATCTCCAATTGGTGGCATTGGCGATTCTCCTTTTTCAGGAATGTCAGGGCTAGTCAATGCCGCTACTTCTATGCAAGGGACTAATGGTAATATTGCAAACTTTTCAAATAATACAACTAACAATGCTAACAATAATCAAAGTTCAATTGTATCACCTGCATCAAATGCGATTGATTTGTTACAATCATTGCCTAATTCAAGCTCTAATAACAACCATCCACCGCTTCCTTCAGCTACAGGGTTTAATTTACAAGCTGCTCAGCAGTTTCTGAGTGGAATGGCCCCAGACAAGCAAGCTAAATTGATTCAACAGTTTGCTGCATTGCCACAAGAGAAGCAGCAACAATTGCAATCAATGTCAATGAATTTGAGTGGTGATATGATGGGGAAAATGTTCAGTAATACGAATGATCCTTTGTCTGGTCTTATTGGTGATTTATTACCAACTAGAATGCCGGTAAAAATGAAAGGTATAACACCAACACCACAAGAACTTCAACAGCAATATTCTAAAAATCCAGATAAAGGACCTTCGATTTCCCCAGATAACATTAAATCACCAGTTCCCAACTTGAAAACTCAATCATCATCAGGTGATTTGAACTTATTGGATTTGAGATTAATGTACCATTATACAACTAAAGTATGGCCAACGATTACAGCCGCAGGTATTTCTGACTCTAAGATTTGGTCTGATGATATTCCAATGTTGGCATTCAAATATCCTTTTCTTATGCACTCCGTTTTAGCATTTTCTGCTACGCATTTATCAAGGAGTGAGAGAGGGTTAGATCAATATGTTACATGCCATAGAGCAGACGCATTAAGGTTGTTGAGAGATGCAGTTTTAGAAATGTCACCAGAGAATACAGATGCATTAGTTGCTTCAGCATTAATTCTGATTATGGACTCTTTAGCGAATGCTTCCTTACCATCATCAACATCACTCAAATCATTACCTCCTTCTGCCTGGATTTTTCATGTTAAAGGTGCTGCCACTATATTAACCGCAGTATGGCCATTAAGTGAAAAATCAAGATTTTACAAGTTCATATCTGTTGACTTAGGTGATTTAGGTGAAATCGGATATGACCTAATTAGTGGAGAACTTTCAAATACTTCGGATGAACCATCAAGAGCAAACTCCTCCAATAATAAATCTTCCAATTTAGACTACTCCAGCCACACTGAACATGAATGTAGTAACGACAATGAAGATAATGGTCAATCAAGTAAATCTAAATTACCTAAAACAATTCAAATTAATCCTGACTTGACATCACTTGCAGATTTACTAGCTGAAACTTACTCAAAATCTGATACAGTGAAATATTCGAGTATTGAATGCTTTGATGATGAAATTTCAGACATGTTTCCGATTCCATTAAACTCTCCATATTTTCCAACTTTGGCATACATGGCTAAGTTACATCAAGAAAGAATGAAATCGGATTTCATTTTGAGAATATTTGCTTTTCCTGCTCTTTTAGATAAAAGGTTTCTTGGGCTTTTAATAAACTGTGATTTATCTGCTATGAGAATAATGAGATGCTATTATACATTGTTAAGAAATTTCACTGAGGAAATGAAAGAAAAAGTTTGGTTTTTAGAAGGTGTATCTACAGTTTTGCCTGCTGACGTTGATCAATATTCCGGTGGAGGAGGTATGCATATGATGTTAGATTTTCTTGGTGGACCGAGTACCATTGATGATGATGGAAATGGTGAGAATTATGTTGAAAAGAGTGCTGCGCAGAGTGGTTTACTTGATACAAATAATTTACCTAGTGCGTCAATGAATGATGCTCTAACCCTTGATGGAGAAGATTCCCAAAATGATTTTATGGGTGTTGACTAGATCGACTAAGTGAAATAATAATAATAATGATGATGATGATGATAATAATAACAAGAAGAATGTCAGTATCTATGGTTTTGATATCTGTATAGAATTTAAAATTTGCTTTGGAATGAAATATCAGATTGTCACTGAAAACAGTCTGAACTTTGAATATGGACAATTCTACTAACAACATTCAAAAAGAAACCTTTGAAAAGCGGATTTAAACTACACAGTAGAAGTTTTCAGTAAAATTAATCTTATATTACATGTGATTGAGTACTGAAGAAACTCTCAGTTAAGTTGATGATTCCGTAAACAATTTTAACTAATCATGAAAAAAAGAAATCATGTGACATTTATTATTAAAAGTCAGATATTGAAAGATACGCTTTTCAAACATATATCAGGATATAGTCATTTCTTTCTTATCATTGTCAGTTAAACTATATCTATGTTATTGTCCTTAGATAATACAAAATTAAAAGAGGCAAATTTTAATATAATAAAAGTAGTTATATAAAACAAGGTAAATTATTTACATGGTTATTTGGTAGTGTTAACAGTGATTTGAAGTTCTTCGCTATGTTCACCATTAGAAATATGAACGTAGTAGTTTCCAACAGAATTAATGGTGTTTTCACCAATTGCAGTTCCGTCTTCATTTTTGAATTGTATGTTGGTGCTTTTACCATTGACAAATTTCAAAATAGTATCCATTTGACGCAAGGATTTTGATAAAACTGATTGGATGTGAGTTTTGATATCATTTATGGTAATTGGGGAAACGAGAATCTTATCTTCTGTTTTCTTAACAAAGACAAAATTCTTTGGAAGGTTTTCAAAAACAGAGATTAATTGTTGTTCAGTTAAAACGTTGAAATCAATATTAAGAATTTCATCAAGTGATAAAGTTTTCAATTCCTTTTGAGTGGACTTTTCAGCAGCATTGGCTAATTGTTGGTTCTTGATAGATTTGGCTTCTAATTTAGCCTTTTTAGCAGCATCTAAAGCTTCTGCTGCTTTGTTTGTTGGTGCTTTTGTAACAACTGGAATTTTAGGTTCTGCTCCCTTATAATTCAAATACACTGCTCCTCCCTTTGGATGGAACTTGTTAATCATTGCACTTGGCTTGACCTTGATGATCTGTCCTGCAACACCAACACCAGGAAAGTTTTTTAGCAATTGAATTTCGATTCTGTTTTTCTTCGATTGTGCAGTAAACCGAACTTGGTTGATTCTTTCAACGGCTTTCAATGAATTCTTTCCACTACTTGCAAACATTGCACAGGTTTAACGAAAAAAGACGGTATTAAAAGGATGAAAAAAAAGTGTTGAAAATAGTGGTGAAAAATGCTTAGCAATATATACATTTACCTATTAATTAATATACAACAAGGAAAATAAGAACCAAACAACGGAATATCAAAACCTTGGCTTTCTGGCTCTTCCTGTAAATTTGGAATCTGTTTTGACGGTTTTTCCTCTTTTTTCCATCAACTTCTTCTTTCTCATGATATATTGTTTCTTTGTTTCTAAAGCTTTCATTCTTTTGAGGGCACTCTTTTTACCCTCTTTCTTTTTAATACCTTCTGCAGTCATGTCTTCGACTTCTAAATTGAAAATGTCTAAAGGCCTGTCAGAAACACCTGCTTGAAGGACCAAGTAATGTTTTTTATTTTTTTTGGAATCAGGTTCATCAACTACAACACCACACATGAAACCTGCTTCCTTTGCTGCACCTGTAATTTGTTTGATTTGATCTTCATTGGCAGGGTAGAATTGACCCACGAATTTACCTCCTCTCTTCAATGATGAATACAACGTATTGAAGAATTTGGCCAATCTGAATTTTGGTTCATTAGTACTTGTATCTGCATTACATAACCATTGAATAGCAGAGATACTGATGGCCGCATCAAATGTACCTGCTCTAAAAGGAACACCACATCCCATATCTGCCAAAAATAAATCTCCTTCAACTTCTCTGTCAAGTGCAGTCGCTAACATATCTGGTGAAATATCCATTCCAATCCAAGTGTGGCCTTCTTCTGTAAGAATTTCTCCACTAAGACCTGATCCACATCCAACATCTAGAATGAAATGTGCAATATGTGGTTCCAAATTCAATAATTCCAATGATCTTAATGTCATTTTAGCTTGAATGTGTTGCACACGAGTCGATGCTGTGTACTTTTGAGATTCTATATCATTATAAAAAATCTCCGGTGGTGCAATCTGTTCTGGACGTGACATTGCTTGGCTTTATATAATCAATTTTGATCTATAAAGAGTGAAATTTTTTTTTTCATCATTTCCTCTATAAGAGTATAATGCACTTATAATATGCTCCGAGATATATATTACACTATATTGCTTGCTAAGTGTATAATAAGCAGAACAACTCTATTTGTATAATTTTCGTCTTTTTTTCCAGTCATAAATGGGTCAAAAAGCTACTTTAATAATAGTTTATATGATACATGAACTACTTGTAATTTATTGTCTGGAATAGGGAGGAATCAAAATTTTCTCCCCTTGAAAATTCGTAGGGAGTTTTGAATTTCGGCGGTGGGCGTAAATGTGCGGCAGGCTTTTTTTTTTTTACTGCGCTAAATTCCTTGAGCACAGGGGGGGATTTTTCCCCCACACTGAAGGTGGTGCGAAGCAATGTTTTTTACTTGGGGGCCCGAATTTTCTATTTGATTTAATCAATTAAAGATTAATGTAAGTATATGGAAAGATTCAGAATATGAATCTTTTTGAACTGAGTCAGCGTCTCTAAATTAATAAACTCTTTTTAAATTGAGACATTCTTTTTAAATTGGAACATTCTCTCTGTATATAAATGTAGTTATAAGAACTATTAAAAAATCGGTTATATATACAATCATAGAAGCGCATTTTTAATAGTAGTAGATTTATTAAGGAAATTTCAAACAGCCAGCGTAGTAGCACATAATATTTCAATTTCAATCAGATAGCAAAAGGGACTGTTTTCATTAACCTATTATATTTAATAAGATAGTTATCAATTAATTTATCGAAACAGTCAATTCAAATACATGATGTTTCAGATATGGAAAGATTCGAAATTTTTAATTACAATAAATCAAATTATTTGTCTACATACACCACTGGTAAGTATAGAAAACACCACTGGTAACTATAGGAAACATTTAAAAAAATTCAATTTCTTTACATACACACCTAAAGAGCATATCGAACAACTTGAAAAATCAAATTTTCATTATACAATTAAAACCAAACTAATAATACCAAGTCATTGCACCAATTTCTCACTTTTTCCATCTACGTTTCATATATCTGATAATTCAATTTATTTTCTTTATATATATGAGTGTCTAGGAGTGGAAAACACAAATATTTGTCATTCACAATTACAAAAAAGGCTATATAATGCAATGTAATTCACAATGTCTGTTTAAACCAATGTTCAGAGTTCTAAACAAGCAAGTGAGCTATTTTATTTAATATTAATTATCATTACTATTTATTAAATAGCAAGCATAAATTAATTTCAAGATATTACTTTGGGACATAACTTTCTTATTTGTTGAAATACAACTTTCTGGGACTCCGGGACATTCAATTGCACAATTATGAAACGTCGGTCACTTATCCTTGATGACGAATACGATTTGATGGATTCTTCTGTTAGTGAAGAGTCTGTTTCTCCAGAAGAGCCTAAATTAGAACAGAACGATAAGAAAGAAAGTGGTATCCCATATCCAAAAGAAGCAAAATCAGATAAGAGTGACTCAAAGTTTGTGCCTGCAAAGAGACATAGATATAAAAATGATGGTACACTACGTTCAAATTTTGGAGATTTGAACTTTCAAGCAAGGCCCACCATCTTTGACACAGAAATCACATTCGGGTCGAATTTCTTTGGATTCTTTGTTGCCTTTTGGGTATGCATTTTCTTTTTTGCATTGAACGTGTTAGTGGAATATTGGTATAATAATGGATCTATACTCACATCCAAAATTGCCTCTTTGATGAAGAAAGATTTATGGAAAATCGGATTAACCGACTTAGTGATGTATTTGTCTCTATACTTGCCAGTTTTTAATCAAATCATGATCAAAAAAGGCTTGATCAAATGGAGACCGTTTGGGAGGTATTTTCAAATCATTTTTGAATGTTTATTCTTAATTACACCAATTTGGTTTGCCCAATGGATGGACTATCCATGGATTGGTAGAATTTATTTAATGCTCCATGGAATGGTTCTTCTGATGAAAACTCATTCTTTTGCATTTTTTAATGGATACCTATGGGATATTTCGGATGAATTGATTCGTAGCAAAGAATATAACTTAAAATATTCAAACGCTACAGTTGATCCGGAATTACAACAAGAAGTAGATGCTTCTATAGTTTTTTGCAATTTTGAGCTTGAGCATCAAAAGTTCCCTAATAGATTGACAATTTGGAACTTCTTTGAATATTCAATGTTTCCAACTTTAGTTTACGAAACCACATACCCAAGAAATGATAAAATTAGATGGGATTATCTAGCAAAAAAGGTTGCAGGTATATTTGGTATTATTACAATTTTAGTTGCCATTGCACAAAACAACTTATACCCGATTGTTATGGAATGTTTGGAGCTTCAAAGTACCACCACTGTATGGTACAGAATTAAAATATATCCATTGATATTAATTAAAACCATTCCGTCATTTTTATGTGTCTACATTTTGGTATTTTACATCATTTGGGAGCTTATTTTAAATGCCATTGCTGAGTTATCAATGTTTGCAGACAGAGAATTTTACAATTATTGGTGGAATAGTGTTGAATGGACTGAGTATGCTCGTGATTGGAATGTTCCCGTCCACAAATTTTTGCTTCGTCATGTTTATCATTCTTCAATATCCGCTCTAAAGGTTAATAAGCACACGGCTGCCTTTGTTACATTCTTCATTAGCTCAATCATTCATGAATTGGCCATGTGGGTAATTTTCAAGAAACTTAGAGGATATCTATTAATATTGCAAATGAATCAATTGACATTGGTTCAATTAAGTAAAACAAAATGGTTGAGGGATAAACATGTATTAGGGAATTGCATATTTTGGTTTGGGATTGTTTTTGGTCCAAGTTTGATGTGTACTATGTACTTAGTATTTTAGAGGTTTATAGTTAGAAAACAATTAAGGACAAATTACCGATATTACGTTATTATTGCTGCCATTAGTTGTATTATTGCTGCTATCGTTCTTCTTATGCTTTATCTTCAAAAATTGATATCAATAATTCGTGCTTTATATTCGTCTTGATAGTAACATTTAATTCCTAAATTCACTTCCAATGCCATCAAACTATTAATATTATTCTTATTATTATCATTATATACAAATATACACTCGATCTCTCAATCAACATATGATCAACTTCTTTATTTTCAACGATAAATCATTTCATAAGGCCTTGTATCATTGAAACAACTTCTAAATACGTCATCAACCACTTCTTTCGCATGGTTCATATTTTTACATTTAGGATGTCCAACAACACTTAAAGCTGCTCTTCTTTTAACACATTCTTGATGTCCTTTGGCGAATCTGAAACCTCCTTTTTTAGATCCAACTTCTGATCCCTTGTCTGTAGCCGACACTTTCATCATCATTTTACCGAATTCTGTCATTAATGCGCATTCACCACTCAAACTGGCTGCTCTAATTTCCGAACATGCGTGATGTTTCAAATCCATCCAGTTCACTTTAAAACGTGTATTATCATACCAATGGATAAGTTCGTGAGAAAGTGTATCATTTAACGTCCATTTATCCGGGATGTAGTTGGCACAAAGTTGAATCCCGTATTGTGGATGAAAACCTCCAAGTTTTGGTTGTGGACATATTTGACATGAGATGTCACTTGGTGAGACATAACCACCTGCTTTTTCGATCTCCTGACGCATAAAGGTCACCGTTGGTGAATATTGAAACATGAAATTACGGTGTTCTTCGCATGTTTTACATTGTTGCTTCTCCACTTCAGTTTGTGGGGCCCCAAAGTTTGGTGAGGTCTGTTGGGATGTCATTTTTTAAAGAAAAGATGATTAAATAAAAGATCAACACTTTTTCACTCTTTTTGCTTATTGAATAGAATGTCGAATTTCTGGATTGCAGCATCTGAAGGAAACTTAGAGGCTGTGAGGGGATTTGTAGAAACACAAAACATTTCTGTTAATGCAGCAGATCCTCAGGGATATACAGCAATACACGCAGCAGCTTCATATGATTACATTGATTTATTAAAATATCTATTTTCTATAGGTGGAAACCCTAATGTTCAAGATAATGATGGAGATACTCCTTTACATCACTGTGAAAACGTCGAAACTGCCAAGTTACTTGTTGAAAATGGGGCAGATTGGAATATTAAGAATAATGATGGTTTTACACCTTCAGCTTATATCATTGAAGAAGGCGAATTTCCAGAACTTGGCAAATATTTACAATGTCTTGAAACAACAGGAGATATTCAAAATGCATGGACCATGTATTCAGCGAAAGAAGTCAATGTTGAAGGATTTGAAAATCAAGTCAAAGCATTTTTATCAGCACCAGAATCAGAATTAGGCCCTGAAATGACCCAACAAAGAAAAGAATTGGAAGTTATCATGAGTAATGAAAACTTATCAGAAACTGACAGAGATGAAAAGCTTAAGGAGTATGTAATGGGTATTCTTGGAGGTCATATGAGCGAATTAGTCAATCCTGAAGAATCAGCCAATAACGAAGAACGGTCTTCAAAAAGACGTAAGTAAAAACCAATGTTAGTGATTTATAGAAGTTATAATCGATTCCCTGTTACAAATCTGTACTTTTTAACAAGTGTACAAATGGAAAAATTGTTTTTATTCTTCGTCTTCTTCTTCTTCTTCTTCTTCTTCTTCATCTTCGTCTTCTACTATTCTTTCAATAATCAAGGATCCATTTGGCCATAGCTCTTGGATTTCACTTATCTTTATATCTGAAGGACTTAGTTTTAACCTTGGCATTGGTGAAATTAATTCAAAACCAAATATCCATTCTTTTTCATTAATTCCATCTTCATCTGCACATTTTGAACATAACTCATTTATAACATCCTCGCTTTTTCTTTTCTCAGTTTGCACAATCTTGTTCACATAATCCAGTGCTTCAATAACTTCAAAGATATGTCTACATTTATTATCTTCATTGAATTGATGAATGAACCTGGATCCGTCCTCTTTTCTAAATCGAATCCGTGTCTGTTTTTTTTGGCCATCGTCCATAGAATTCAAAACCAAATGTTTCTTTACAAAACAAGAAAGAATTTGCTTACGTTTAATTTCGTACTCTAATTCTTGTTTCTTTCTTTCTTCCTCTTCTAATCTTTCCCTTTCCAATTCAATTTTCTTATCTTCAATTTCCTTTTCCCTTTTCTTAGCTTGTTCTCTATCGCGAGCTAACATTTCTTCATACTGTTTATCTTGTTCCTCTCTGAGAATTCTGGCCAAATCACGTTCTTGTTTTTCATTCCTTAATACTACTAAATTTGGATCATGGATTTCAATAACTCTATCCAAGCGACGAACAAATTTTGTAGCCAGTTTATGAATATCCCTTTCTTGATCATTGCCCAGTAATAAAATACTCATGCAACTATCCCATCGTTTCAACAGAGAGAACTCTCCGGAATGTAAATTCCCCAATATTGAAACATGTGGCACCTTTTTTATTCTATAAGTCTGTGAGAGAACATGAGCTTCAGGATGCGATACATTTCCCAAATAAAACAATATATTATGAGTATCGAGATATTGTTTGAATTCTTCAGAAAAGATTAATTGCAAGAACAACTTGGTCATTTGATCAATTTGTTCTTCCTCTTCTTGAATTGGTATATTAACAAGAACCATCAATAGGAATTGATGTTCCGTTTTGGCTAATTGAAACGCATCATTAAATTCTGTTTTCCAAACCGGGATATCTATCAATTCTTTCTCCGGATTTAAAACACGATTAACGTCTTCAAGTATATTGTAAGGTGTAAATCCCGAAATTGATGGGCTGGATGGAACTGGTCCTGAATCAAATGGATCTGTATTAATAATTCCCAGTAAAGATCCTAGCCTTGTCAATAACCAAAAAAACATGTTTGGAACCATCATGAGGATCCATACAAATGGTGTTTGTTTCTTCACCAGTCCTGGGTTAAATTTCCATTTGGATGAAATAGGAACTGCACGTGGGTATACGATACTGGCATTTTGTGATCTTAGTGGAAATCTAAGATCATTCAATTGATGTTCTTGTGCTGGTTCATTTGGAATTTGTTGATCCGATAATGATGGAAGTTGATTATCAAAGAATCTTCCACAAGCCATTGTTAAGTCCCAGTTGCATTGTTCCATCAGAAGAAGAATCTGTTCATGGAGACCTTCATCATAAGCTGTTAGATCTTTGAACTGGGCAAGTATAGCCTCTTCTGTTGGTGTCATTTAAAGAACAAAAAGAAAGCGCCAGTGTACAAATATTCAAATTATATTTCATCTTTAAAAATTATACTAATAAAGCTTAAATTGTATATGTGCATTGGAGTAAGCTTTTAATTGTTATTTTGATGATTACTCAAAGTATCAATTGCACGTATACTGCTTGTCTGTACGATTAAAAGGAAAATGATAAAAAAATGATTCAAAATGATATTTTTTCCTGATTTTTTTTTTAATTGATACTTTGGTATAGCTTTCATATCATTTGGATATATTGCGTATGCCTTGATTAGCTGTAAGGCTTTCATTTTTAGCCAAATATATTTTTGTGTAAATTTTGATTTACGCGACTTTATTTTCTTCCATTTCGCCACTCCTTTTTTCTTTGTAATTAAAAGCAATGGAACAACCAATTTCCCAAGTTCAGCTCTTTGTTCGTCCAATTCCTCCTCATGCACAACACGCAGAGGTTGAAGACTTCTTCTCATCCGTTGGGCCTTTAAAGGAACTTCGTATGATGCCAGGTTACGTTTTTGTTGAATACGAATCAGCAGAAGTTGCTGAAGGCGCCTACAAGCAGCTTACCGAAATGACTTTCATGGATGAACCTTTACAAGTTGAATATGCCAAACAAAAGCCTTCATATGCCAAGAAGGGTGAATTCAGAGTAAAGGTTTCAAACCTTCCAGCAGGTACTGCATGGCAAGATTTTAAGGATTTCCTTAGAGAAGAAATCAAGGTTCAACCAACCTTTGTTAGAATTCCTCAAGAAGAACCAACTATTTGCCATCTTGAATTTGCAACCAAGGAAGAATTAGATGCAGCAGTTTCAACTCTTAATGAATCTAAATTCAACGATTTCCAATTATCTGCTGAAGAAGATACTTCTCCATACATTGCCTCTGCTTCAAGAGGTTTCCGTGGTGGATTCCGTGGTAGAGGTGGATTCCGTGGCAGAGGTGGATTCCGTGGTGGCTACAATGGTTATAATAACAGACCTTACCCTCCACCTGGTCCAGGTTACGGTGGCTACCCTCCAAGAGGTGGTTACGAAGGCGGTTACCCTCCAAGAGGCGGCTACCCACCAAGAGGTGGTTATGGTGGTCCTCCACCTCCAATGGATGGTCCAGGTGGTTACCCACCATCATATGGTCCTCCAAGAGGTGGCTACGGTGGTCCAAGAGGTGGTTATGGTGGTCCAAGAGGTGGTTACGGTGGTCCAAGAGGCGGTTATGGCGGTCCAAGAGGCGGCTATGGTGGTCCAAGAGGTGGTTATGGTGGTCCAAGATACCCAAGAGAAGGTGGCGATTTACCTCCTCCTCCTCCATCTAACGAAGGTGGTAACCATGAATATCGTGAAAGAGATGGTGGTGATTCAGCTGGCTATCAAGATTCAAGAGATTACGAAAGAGACAGATCTCCAGGTAGATATTAAATGAATTGCAATGGATTGAAATTATATTTATCATGTTTAGAAATTAGCAAGTGGGAATCAACTTATTTCAAATTGAAAATCTTTAATTAGACTCCACACTACTCTCATTAGTTCTTGTTTTTTTATGTATCCAATATGCTTTTATCAATGGAAATTTTTAACTAATTTTATCAAACTTACACATAACACATTTCATAATGATATATTAATCTGATCCTAATAAAGAAGAAAAATAAGAAAGAGAAATAATCTTTAAATTAACAAATATTTGTTTTCATTGTTTTAACTCGTTGTCAGATAATTCACCTTTGTTTTCTCCATGAAATCTTGATACTAACACTAACACCACGCACTATAGAGTAAATTCAAGTAAAACTTCCTTTAATCCGTACTCCCATTCACTCTTGTTTGTTGCATTTCATTAAGCCTTCCTAGTTGAAGATTCTTCAATGCACAACAGTACTAGCCAACCGCCCATTGAATGATAAAAATTGATCTGAAAATTGTATGCTTCTTATTCCTTCTTCCTGATTTCAGTTCAAAATGTCAACAGTTTCTTTTGGTTCCCATCCACGTCAAATATATAAGCGTTTTCAACGACCAGGAAAGCCTGTACTCATATTTATCCATGGTGGTGCATGGAGGGACCCTAACAATTCAATGAACGATTTTGATAAATGGGCTAATCATCTTGAAGAATTCGATATATTTTCTCTTGACTATCGGCTGTCACCAGAATACCAACATCCTAGTCAACTCGAAGATGTTACAGAGGCTCTTAGTGAGATTGTCAAATTGATTAATGAACCTTTAACCCTATGTGGGCATTCAGTGGGTGCCACTTTGATTTGCCAGATTATTGAATCTGAAAAATTCAAAGGGTCGATAGGCTCGGTGATTCTTATGGATGGTATATACTCAATGAAAGATCTTTTGAATAGATATCCTGACTATAAGGGATTTGTGCTGGACGAATTTGGAAATCTAGATAATACATTCAATTCAATGAAAATTGATATGGGATTATCTGCAGATGTCTATAAACAGGTGAAGGAGATAAAGCTTGTACATAGTAATCAAGATGAATTACTCGACTGGGAAACAAGTGAATATTTCATCAATTGGATTAACAAAAGTGGAATTGAAGTTCAAGTCATAAAAGGTAATTTTGGAACGCATAATGAAGTGTATGAATCATTACAAGTTGCGCAGCTTATTACAAAAGTTTGATACATGTTCAATTATGATTTTTCTTTGATATACATAGACATATTTATTTCTTTGGTCTGGCCCAATCGACGTTAATGATCAAGCTCATGAAAGCCTTACCATCAATAGCTTCAATAGCAGCTTCTGCACCACTTCTTGTAGCCATATCAACAAAAGCAATACCTCTGGATTGTCTTGTTTCTCTATCCTTCAATACAAGAACACGGTCAACCAAACCACACCTTGAGAACAATTCATTCAAGTGATCTTCAGTAACTGCTGTATTCAAGTTAGTAACACGTAATGATGTATTAACACGTTCACCTTCAGCTCCTGCTGCTGCACCTCCTGCAGTTCTCCTCTTTGGAGGAACGTATTTACCACCTGAACCACCTGCTGATTCAGCTTCTTGTTGTGCTGAAGGTTTGGCATTCTTCTTTTCTGCTGAAAGGGTACCCTTGTATGGACATTTGATAGTCATATGTTCACCACCACATAATCTACACTTGAATGTGGAGGTAGCTTGAAGAACCTTTTGTTTGGCCAATTGCTCTTCTTCTTCTTGTTTCTTCCAAGTAGTACCTAAAACAAGATTGACGGCTTCATCAAAATGGGTTGTTTTACTATCTGATCCCACAGTAGTATTATCTTTCTCAGCACCAAATCTCTTCCATTCTCTACGCTTAGCAATTCTAGGATCCACTTGAGTTTCCGTCACCACCTTCTTAATGGTCTGTGTGACTTTGATCAGTTTTCCTTGGGGAGAACGTTTGTATGAAATATTTGTAAATGTACCATCTGCATTCTCAATGTGTTCTGGTGATGGGAGCGCATCGGCCCATGAAGCAGCAGCAGTTGACATTGTCCTTTATAAAGAGAAGAAGAGTGAAAATTTTTGAACATTATGAGGATAGTGAAAAATATTGGTAATTTATTGAAATTTATCAATATGAGTGTGAAAATGGCATATTTGTGCTTTTAAAACTTTTATGATGAAACCTTGTGGAATTTAAATCATATTTCCAATTTATCCGGTTTTAAAACGTTCGAAACTCATGATAAATAATACATTTTGAATAATTCATTAATTTAAATTACTTTAAAAGTACGATATGTGTGCTCCAATGCTACATGGTTATTAATATCTAATTTTAACTTCTTTTAAAATTGTTAATATAATATTGTGATACTTTTTAACCTGATTTCATCTTTCCGAATGTGCCATAATATTCCTTTTACATATATGTGTGTATTTAGTGACCCGGATAAGTAAATTGAAGTAAATTTTTAATGCAAGACGACCTACAGCGAATGTACAAAACTATTTGGGTTGAATAGAGACATTTCACGTCATTCATAAGTAGAACAATAAAAATTGCTGTCTTAACCCTTTAAATATCATTAATTCTTTATTCATCTTTCAAAAAAGGGATGCAATACCTTCAATTGTTCAATAATGGGAAGTTCCCGCAGAGATTCAACAAGTACTTTCTTGCACAGACATTAAAGTCGGACAATGGGTCAATTTACGGATTGAAATGGAGTTTAGATGGCAAATATTTAGCTGCTGCAACATCAAATGGGTCGGTATTAATTTGGCAGGTAGTAATATCTTCCAATGACCGTGCAGAACTTAACTCTGAAGGGTTTCATGTATTTAAACAGGACCCAATCGCAATATTCAAACATGGTTCAACAGTTAATTCAATTGACTGGTCACCAAATGGATTTATTTTATCATCATCAGAGGATCTAACTGTAAAGTTATGGCATGTTGATCGGAAGGATTGTTTACATACATATAAGTTCTCCGGGGTAGTTACTAATGCTAAATTCCTGAAATCAGATGATCGGTTTTTCATTGCATCCCTCTGGGATGGTAACATGTACTTCTTCTCAATATTGGAGAAATCAATCATATTTGAAAAGAAATTAGATATACAAATTACATCATTTGATGTAACAATAGATGCAGATAAAAACACTAATATAATAGTTGGCGGAGATAAAGGATGGGTTTACGTTTTGGATTTGATGAAATCTTTTGAAGTTTTAGTCACTCATCAGATAAAGGATAAATCACATAATTTTCCAAGAGTCACGGGGGTTGAATGCTTTTCCGACACTCGTTCAACTTTAATTTCAAATTCAAAACGTCAAAAATTGGCGGATAAACTGGATGTCAAATTACTAATTACTACCAACGATTCCAAAATACGCTTAATTAATTATACTACCAAATCTTTGGAAGTGAAATATTCAGGTGCAGAAAATAAATCCAGCTCTATCAAAGCACATATTAATGATAATTATTCATATATTATATCAGGGTCAGAAGATGGGTGGATTTACATTTGGGATACATATTATGGGCTAAATAAAGTGGAAGAAAGATCGAATAATGCTGATTCAAATTCATCTAAGAGAGGAAAGGATTCTGGGAAGCTCTCTAAATTATTTAAACCTTTGGTTAATGTTCAAATACCCAATTTTTCATTTGGAGAAGATCTCGCTCAGATGAAGAATAACCATTACGCTTCATGGCATTTATTTCAAAAAACAAGTATTGCATTATGGGGGCCTCGTGCAACCTTGAAACTTTTGGAATTAAGTGATGATCCTATTTGTGAAATGTATACAATGGGTAAACATGTCCAAAAAGTTGCAAATGGGGAAAATACAGATGAAGAAATTGGGGAAGATCCATTTTTAGATGAATTATTTGCTTCTTCATTGATTGTTTCTGCTGATAATAGCGGAATGATTAAAGTGATCCGTTTAGATTTTGCTTATGACTTTAGAAAGATGTTGAGTAAGAAATCAAAGCAAATGAAGAATCCAAAAATATGCCTTTACCCATCAAGCACTAAAAATACCAACAGTAATGGAAGTAGTACAAACGAAACGGCGGATGATGTTTCCGTTGGAGCTCTTGATAGAACAAAATCTATGTTTATGGTTGGAAATAGAAATAGAGCTAATTCTCAACTTACGTATTCAACATTGGAAACTCAAGATCCAGAGTTATCTTTCAATGGTGATAGTATCTCATCATCAAATCAAAATGAGGATTTTGATAACAGGAAGATTGCCTCCTTGCAAAACAGTACAGATGATTTTTTTTCATCATCGAATCAATTGAATGCACATAGCATGGGTCCTGATGAACAACTTCGAGGTAGAAGGATGAAGCTCCAACAAAGAGATTTTTCTTCTCATAAACATGATGAAACTATTACTGAAATCGACAATGAGGATGTCGATGATGAATTACGAAAATTAATGAAACAACATCAATTATCGCAAGATATAAAGCGAGAAAAAGACATGCCAAATCCCGAATTGAAACCTCACGAATGTAAGAGATGTGGGTTCAACAATTTTTCTGCAAAACCCATAACTTCAGGTAATACCAACGAAATTAGCTTCTTTTGTAAAAATTGTGGTGATTTACAAGTTAGTATATAAATATATTTTTGTTTCTTTTATATTCAAGGTAAAATGATGGGAATACAGGATAGGACGGCGGAGTTCCAGAGTGCGGTGGGGACATTTGGACGACAGATGGGGGTGAAACCTTTAGGGGAGGTCAATTCGGCAGTGGGAACCAAGACCAAAGCCTCTGAGTTCACTAAACAGGCAAGTCAAATTGCCAACGATATCGTTAAAGTTACGAGTACACTAAAAAAATTAGCACTATTAGCCAAGAGGAAAGATCTGATCAATGATAAACCTACGGAAGTTGTTGAGTTAACTTATGTTATTAAACAAGAGATATTTCGAATTGAAAAAGAATTGAAACAATTATCTAGAACCTCCAATTCTGGTAACGTTCAAGAAGTTGACACGTACAATAAAAATGTGGTAACGTTATTAAATACCAAGACGAAGAATATCAGTGAGAATTTCAAAACTGTACTAGAAGAAAGACAGAAATCGGAAATGATGAGAAAAGCAAGACATGAACAATTGATAGCATCCGTTTCCAATATCTCCGATAATGGAACTACTCCTTTTGCTTTGAGAAATAAAGTTGGGGATAATCCTTTTATGGATAATTCTCCATTAGATTCCAATAATAACAACGGTTTTGATGATCCTCCTGAGTTGTCTTTGGGTGATTTGACATTACCTGATCAAACCCAACAATTATTATTATTAGAAGAGCAACAAAATCAATATGTTCAAGAAAGAAGCAATGCTGTTAAAGCTATTGAAAGTACCATTAATGAGGTTGGTGGTCTTTTCCAACAGCTAGCTACAATGGTTCAAGAACAAGGTGAGATGATTCAACGTATTGATGATAATATTGATGATGTTAGTTTAAATATATCTGCTGCACAATCCGAATTAGAAAAGTATTATAAGTCTGTTTCTTCTAACAAATGGCTTATTCTACAGTTATTCGCCATCATCATCACCTTCTTCTTAGTATGGGTTTTGGTCAGCTGATTACGTCAGCCGCTTACGTCAGCCGCAGGCAAATTTTTACTATGTATTTTGTATTAATTGAGTGTTGAGGAGAAAATTCAACCAATTACAAGAGTTTTATTTTGCCCTCATAATAAAAACGATGATTAGAAACGTTCAAAAGACGGTAAGATTGGGGCTTCGTAGCCAGTCAACATTGGTATCATCATATGAAACGCCTAAGGAAGTCAGAAAGATCGTTGACGCAACCCACCAAGGAAAGGAGATGATTTCAGGAGCACCAAAAGAATTGTCAACAAGCGGTAATAGATTGGTGAGAATATACAAGGAATCACAATACGCTACTCAAAATGGAGATAGAAACACCAAAATGTGGAAGTTAGAATGGGATATCTTGGGTAAGGGTAATAGATGGGAAAACGATTTAATGGGTTACCAAGGTACCGCCGATTACATGCAAGCTACAAGAATGAACTTTGTTGACAAAGAAGAAGCTATCAGATTTGCTGAATCCAACAACTGGGATTACTTTGTTTCCGAACCAAAGACTAAGAAATTCAAGAAAAAGGATTATTCTGCAAACTTTTACCACTCATATGGTCCATTAAAAACTATTTTCACCAAATAAACGCGTGTGAGTATACATCCAACGTTATATATTTATACGCATCTTTATATTTATTATCAGATTACTATTTTCATTATTATTCTTATTGTCATTATTGTCATGATCATTATCATTATTATTGAATAGGAAACATGCGCGTTAATCGCGACCCAAACAGAGTTTACCACATCTGTTTTGTATCTACTTATGTTTACGCTATTAGACAATAACACATTCAGTGAACTTTCAACAACTTTATCATTGAATTGAATTCTACTTAAATTTTTACTAGATATTTCGTTCATATATACATAATTTTAAGCAGCCATACCAGCTGCCAACATCATTTCTTGGACTTTAGCGCTTAAGACTGGATCGTTTCTAATTCTTAATTGCATCTTGGAAGCCTCTAATAATGAGATTGCTTGCTTTCTATCTTCACCACTTCTGGATAATTTACATGCTTCATCAAACTTTTCAATTGCACCATTGACATCACCCTTAGATAAGTACATTTGCCCCAAACTCATTCTGGCAACTTCTGATTTAGGATCCAATTCAGTAGCCTTGGTCAAAATTTCAATTGTCTTGTCCACATTTTGTTGCATTTGGTAAACAACTGACTTATTGATCAATGGCAATGCACCAACATTGAATGTTGGTAATTTTTCTTGCAAAATTGCTGCAACATCAAATTGTTTGATTGCACCAGCGGTGTCTTTACGATCGAATAAAATTTCACCATAATAGTTTGGAACTTCTGGAGATGTTGGGAAAGCAGCCTTTGCTTCCTTGAACATTTCTTCACATTTTGCAAAGTTACCTTGTCTGTAAACAATACATGCCAATTGGATATGAGCATACACGTTCTTTGGGTTTAATTCCTTTGACTTTTCGAAGTATTTTTGTGCTTCTGGTAAAGCACCCATCAAGTAATGGATTTGACCATAGTGGTAATAAATATTTGGATCTTCTTCATTCATGGAAATGGCCTTGTCAAATTCATCGTTAGCAATTTGGAAGTTACCCAAATCCGCACCAATCAAACCCAAAATAACATGTTGTCTTGGTCTTGGAGCGATTTCAATGGCCTTTTCGATGTATTGCTTAGCTAATTCAGTATCGGTCTTCAAAAATTCAAGAGCACCTGCATATTCGTAACCAATGGAAACAATCTTTGGATCAGTACCTTCGGTTGATTTCTCAAATTGTACAATAGCTTGGTTGATCAATGTGTTGGCAGCTTCGTAACCAGCTTGGGTATCCTTTTCTAATTCATTGAGAGCTTCAATAATGAACCTGGTTGGGGAACCTTGAGGTTGGGATTCAAGATCAACATCGAGTGTATCCTTAACAAAAGCACCAAAGAATGAAGACATGGAAGAAGCAGAAGGTAATTCCTTTGGCAACTTGGAGTAAACTTCTTCATCCAATTTAACGGACAACTTTCTTAAAACTCTTTCCATCATTTTTTCGTTGGAGTTATCAGCCATACCACCATAGATGGTCATAGCAGTAATGTCAAACAGAGCATCTTGGTAGTTGCCAATGTTTTCATAAGCAGTAGCTCTTCTGAACAAACACTTAATGTACTTTGGATCTAATTCCAATGCCTTGGTTGTATCTTCAATTGTCTTTTCAAAGTTACCAATTGCGTTGTAACATGCTGATCTGTTACCATAGAAAATAGCGGTTTCCTTACAAATCAAGGCCTTTGAGTAGTAAATAATGGCATTTTCATAATCTGCTTCCTTGAAGTATTCATTACCCTTTTCTTTTAATTGTAATGCCCATTCTTCTCTTTGTTCCTTGGAGATTTCCTTAACAGATTCTTCATCAATAGTTGGTAAACCATTAGAGTCAATAGGAATAGATGAACTTAAAACACTTGATGATCCTTCACCTTCAGCAGATGTTGCCTTCTTCTTCTTCTTGTTTTTCTTCTTCTTCTTAGCTGCTGATTTGTCCTCTGTGGCACCAACAACTGAATCACTACCGCTTGTTCCTGACGCGTTAGCTTGTGATGAAAGGTAATATGCTGTAGCTGCTACTGTTGCAATCCCTGCAGCTGCTGTTGCAATAACAGCAACCTTGTTCCTCTCGTAAAATGAAGCCATTGATTGAGTTTAAAAGAAAGGCAATCAAGTCTATTCCGCATCCGTTTCCTTTGTTGAAAAAAATAAGGGGATGAAAATTTTGAGCGACACAAGATGCATGCACGCGTGCGTGGGATTTGTGCCCAAAAATGTTTTTTTTTAATTAAACGGATATAATGAGGTCACAAAAGGGGTAAGAAATATTAACAATAGAGTATATGTATAGTATTGTATATATAGGGGAAAAAAATGAAAAATCTGTGATAAATTTGAAATCAAATAAAATAAGATAAATTAAATTTCAATTTACATAATAAATGAAGTGGTCAGCAATTTATTGATAAAGTAAATGGCATCATTAATTATGAAAAGATTAAATTAATTAATTAGTTTATGTATATTAAATTTTTAGGTAGAAAGGATAAGATATCATTACCAAACAATATGTTGACAAATAAGAGAAAAGTAATCATTTGGGAAATCTATCAAGTTCTTTAGATATGACGTTATTGAATCCATCGAAATTATCCAAATAAATATGATGACCAGCGTTTTTAACAATGTGAACCTCGGAATCACAACCTAAAGAGTTTAATTTCTGAGCAGAAATTATCCCACCTTTTGGTTCCATCCAATCATGGTCACCGTAAAGCCATAATGTTCTCTTTGTAACCTTAGATAGATCATTAATTCTTTCGTTCAATGGATGCCTTGGAAATGCACCAGGAGCTAGTAAATAATTCAACATGTATTCTCCACTACCTTTGGCATTAAAGATCCCATATGAGTATCTATGCATTATCTCTTGTTCCTTTGGTGTCAACATATCTAAAGCAAATCTCCTACTTGTCCATGCACTCGTTATTTTAGATCCCAAAACGCCAGCATATCTAACCGCAACAAACGGGGAAACATTTTGATTCCACAGTGAAGAAAACCAACCAGGAACAGAGGTTGTTCTTTCACTGTACACACCTCCAGGAGAGACCATAACTAAAGTTGACCAAAACTTCTTTGTGACTTTTTCATTTTCAAATGTAACCTCTGGCTTTTCACATCTATTGAACAACTTTGTAAATGAAGATTGGGGAAGTTTCTCTTTTAAATCTTCCAAATGATTTTTATGGTTAACTTCATTGATCCCTAATGTTGCCAGTAAGTATGCACCCATACTGTGTGCAACAACCACTGTGTTTGTTTCATTCATACCATTCTCTACAAACCATTCTCTCAACGGAGTTGTGTATAATCTTTCAACAAGATCATGATCTTCGGTTGGAATTTTGTGTGGGAATGTAGGCCTTGATGAACATCCAAATCCTGGTAAATCCACTGCATGAACATTCCAATCTGAATGCATGTTAGCTAGAGCTGTCAAATTCTTGACGAAAAATCCCAGACCCGCTCCGTATCCATGAAAGAATACAACATGCTTAACTTGCGATCCTGTTCTTGCAGGGATCAGAATTTCATTTAATTCTTTGAAAACATTAGCATCATTCTTTGACTTGAATCTTTTCACTTCTAAGTTTAAATTCCCTTCTTCTTCTAACACTGAATCAACAAGTTCTTGTTGAATACCCAACAAATCATGTCTATTTCTCCAATGGCTGAAACTATCCCTAAATCCTAATGGAAATGCAGATGCAAGAATTCCAAAGATTTTTGATACTGGAACTCCACTTGGTGTAGTGGATTTTTGGTGGACTGCTTCGCCACTACCTTCTGACGATTGTGATTCTTGTGACATTTCTGGAATACTTTGCGTTGTTGTTGCTAAATTTTTTATTGCTGACATTCTAATTAACTTCTGTATTTGTGGCTTGAGTCTTTGATGCAAAATCAGCATAAAGCTTTTAAGAAGAAGAACACAAACCGGAGAAGAGTAAAGAAAGATATAAACTCCGAAAATTATACTATAAGCATTGAAAATCCAAAAATATCCAAATATGCTCAGCATGAATATATTAATATTAACGTCTATAAAATACAGGAGTAAACAGTCTTTACAGCGCAGAATGTTCACCAACCAAAGTTCTCAGTATGCAAATATATTTCGTCAACTTTAGTAGACCTAAAGACATAATCTTGAAGATTAGCAACGGAATTGGATATCGAAGATTTCATTGAATCCGATCCAGAAACGACAAACATATTCCTATAACCTAATTCTCTAGGAATATCATTCTCAACAATTTTGATGAAATCTGGCCTACTTTTCACAAGTTTAATGTAAGCAGAAAGTTTGGAGGACTCTTTTGGCAGGCAGTTATCTTCCTCCGAAGAAATGGCTGATATTTTTGATGGGGAGACTTTTTCGGAAAGATTGATTTCAAGTATATTCTCAAGAGTCTCAGTATTGGAAACTTCCATATCATTATTGACAAAAATGTTAATTTTGATGATTCCTTGAGAAATTAAATCAGAGGCTTTGGAAATTGTTCTAAGTAATTCAGGTTTGATCCATTCAATATTTTCAAAATCTTTGATAACCCAATCCATTCTTAGATGTTTCAAATTAGTCTTACCTTCTTTATACTGATCAGCAAATTCTAGTAAAAATGGCAAGATTGCAGTGATACCGGTGCCTGAACATATCAAAAAGATATTATTAAATGAATTTATCTGTCTCTCTGAACCACCATATGGTCCGTCAACAAATACATTTGTTTCTTTATAACCCTGTTCCGGTAATGAATCGTAAATTAAAGAGGTCATACCCTTCCATCCTCCAGTTTTTACAATGAATTTCAAATGACTATCTTCACTCATTGGTTCATAATATGACATAATGGAAAATGGGTGGCTTTCTAAAAATCTCAAACCAGGAATACGTAAAAATACATGTTGACCAGGTGACCAGGTGAATCCTTTAATGTTCTCAATGATAATTTCAAAATAATGATTGTCCTCTGTTGATGCCAATCTTCTCATTGTGCATGGAGTGGATCTTATTAATCCTTTGTTAAAGTTAAGGAGGTTTTTTGTCAGTCCCCTCCATATCATTTGCGTACCCCAGAAAACAATTGCAGCAGCCAAATACTTCCAAGCACTCAATAATTTGCCTACATGAATGAAAAGAGAAATGTAAAACCCAAGGGCACAAATCCAATGAATACTCAACCATAATTCATACCATAAAGCACGAATATAAGAGTGAGAAAACACGGTTAAAATTGTTAAGAATAACAGTGGAGGAATTCCATTAACAAAAAAGGAATTGGTAGACATTTGATTTTTCAAACGATCATACCCACCTTCATAAACCGCTTGGTAGTAAAAAGCAATTGTATGGACCCAACCTAACAAACAGCATAGAACAGAAACCCATCTGTGATAAACATTAATCTTGTCATAAGAAATTCCAGTCAACTGAGAAATGATGTTGGATTTACCTGAGAGAATAAAAATGATTGGAACCAAAGCTGTTGACTGTAATCCAGACCTGGTACCTAGTGGAGGAGATCCAAACCCTGCACATGCACGGTATAATGGCTTTGGTACAAAACAATAACATAGCACATACAGAACTCCAACTGAAATTAATAAAAAGTTCCCGAATGAACTTGGCAATTGGAACAATTCACACATGAATTTTGGTAATCTTCTGTAGGTGAAATATCTTGAAAATGCTGATAGCTGGTATAATACTCGTCTTCCTAGGTTTGATCTATTTGTCGATTTTTGTGACGTTTTATCCACCAAATGAAATGCCAATCTTTTGATCATGAAAAGTCCTATTATAACAACAATGAAATAAATCAAGTCTTTGGCATATACAACATTATATGCCCAAGGGTGTGCACTTTGGGATGCCTCACTTAGTGCTTCGTAAGTTTCGGTGCCTTGGTCTTTAATGCACCATACTCCTTCACGGAATATATCCTTTCCATGCCACATACTCCCCATACCATCTCCATGTCTTGCAAAAAGTGATTTCATTCTACCCTAATCTGGGTCTTCACAAATTAAAAAGAAAGAAGACTAAAAGTGCTATTTTATACTTTGGAATTTGAGCAAATATAATTTCCCGTTTAGGCAGTATTTGCTCGTTCTATATAAAAGTGCTCATGATGTAAGAATAATGTCGGGTAGATCTCTACCAATTGCTTTATTGATTGGTTGGTAAAAAAAAAGAACTTGATATTATTAAAAGGCATATAGTATTTAATAATTAATTGGCAAGAAAATAATGGTTCAAAAGGGTGAATAATAAAATTTTAAGTATATATGAATATTATATATAATTTTAATTACTAGTTTTGTTTGAAATACTATGGTTGGACACGTTTACATGTTATTCAAATATCAGTATATTGTAATTTTGAAAAAAAAGCACAGAAATTATTTGTCACGAGAAAACGTTGGAGTACAGTACTAAATTGAGTTGATATTTTGGGTTTTTCCTATGACTGAAAAACAAGAGTTGTGATGATACTTGAAAGCTGTTAATGTAAAAATGAAGAAACTCTAAATTTATAGAGTTCTGAGAAGTGTAATTCAGCTGTCATAATTAACACCGATAATAAGATTTTCATTAATTGAATGTTATATAAAGTATTAACCAAAAAGGAGTTTCACCGATTTATCAAGTGCCTCTCAAATTACTGAGTAAATAATTTGGGTTTTTATCATTGACAGCAAAAAAGATCCGTGTATTTATTTAAATCGATTTTTTTAATATTCAATTTTAAAGAGTAAAAGTAACTTTATGTGAGCCTTCTAAGTCCTATGTGCAATAACAACCGTTTTTTCAAAATCTATTTTACATTTCAATAAAGATTTGCATGTATATCTTTGTTATTTAATTCAATTGATATAATCAAACTGTTCAGTAGTACTTGAGTAAAATTTGTTTTTATTAACTGTTTTGACCGATATCATCCAAATAGATGTTATTCATGAAAATCATTTGAGTGTATATTAATGCTGCAAATATTTAACACATCAAAGCACCGTGGCGCAGTGGAAGCGCGCAGGGCTCATAACCCTGATGTCGCTGGATCGAAACCAGCCGGTGCTAAATTTTTTTTTAATTTTTATTCTTATTTATTTTGTGCTTAGCAATGTTTAATTCTTTATTTTCAAGGCTAAAAGAACAGAAAAAAACCCCTTTTGACTAAAGAACACCCTATAATACATCTATAAATATTCTTATGCTGTTATTTATCTTACGAGCAGACAATCCATTCATTTCCTTCAATGTAATACTTAAAATTCCATAATTTTTAATGATTTCCTCACTTTTCCATTATTAGTAATTTTCCAAAGCCCAACGAAAATTGTTTGGAAAATTGCAATTTCCATTTGTATTCATTTTTTTCTTTAGATAATGGGTAACTCCCCTAGTCGAGATACACCGATCACAAGCACAAATCCAGCTAATTCGTCAGCTGTGTCAACACTGACGGTGGGAACAGATGATCCCGAACCTTTGCCGTCGCAGACGGGCCGACGTACTAGCTCTGGTACTGGTGCCGTAACAATTAAAAATACCACCAAGAGCAATAGGGATGATACCAGTAGGAAAGGGGCAACAATAGAATCAATTAAGACCCCTGTTTATGACATAGAAATAGCCAGCTCCTCATTAAAGGAGATGAAAATTCCAACTAATTCACATAATATTTCGCCTTCATCAAATTCATCGAACTCTGATGCATGTTTCACGCCAACGTCTGTATCTTCATGTACAACATTGTTCACAGCAGTTCCAACATCCAAGGACTTATACCCAATAAAAGAAAGGTCTGTAGAGGGCTCACCTGCTCAATCTAACAACGATCTACAGTTCAAATTGGAATTACCTACCTCTTCACATTCTGTTCCATCTGCTTCACCAACAAAAATAACAACTAGGGCTTTGCCATCCTCCAAGAATCATTACGATGTCAACATTGATGATATCATTGATCGTTTAGTTGATTATGGGTTAACCAAAAAATCCCCTAAGAAATTTCAAGTTTCCTCAGATGAAATGAAATTTATCTGTGCGAAAGCAAGGCAGGTCTTTCTTTCACAGCCAATGCTGTTGGAATTAGCAGCACCTGTAAAAGTAGTAGGAGATATTCACGGTCAATTTTATGATCTGTTACGTGTCTTTAAATTGTGTGGGTTTCCTCCTGACTCCAATTATTTATTTTTAGGTGACTACGTTGATAGGGGCCGTCAGTCTCTAGAAACCATTGTGTTGTTATTATGTTTGAAGATCAAATTTCCAGAGAATTTTTTCTTGCTAAGGGGGAACCATGAAAGTGCTTCCATCACAAAAATGTATGGATTTTATGATGAGTGTAAAAGACGATCAAATGTTAGAACTTGGAAAGCAATTGTTGATGTTTTCAATACTCTTCCAGTAGCTGCAACAATCGCCAATAAAATCTTTTGTGTTCATGGAGGAATTTCTCCAAGTTTAGGGGATTTGAATCAAATTAAAGAAATGATCAGGCCCACCGATATTCCTGATGAAGGTTTATTGGCCGATTTACTTTGGTCCGATCCTTTTGATAAAGAAGCTGAACAGAAAGTCAAAGATGGATCCAGGGAAACCATCGGGTCTTTACTGGGCCATAGAAATGTAAATTATGGTCCTGATTGGTTACCCAATGATAGAGGTGTTTCTTATCAATTCACAGAGCGAGCCTTAAAGAAGTTTTTACAGAGAAATAAGTTTGATCTAATTGTAAGAGGACACATGGTGGTAGAGGATGGGTATGAATTTTTTGGCAAACGAAAGCTTGTTACTGTGTTTAGCGCTCCAAATTACTGTGGAGAATTCGGTAATTGGGGTGCTGTTATGAATGTTGGTCTTAATTTGAAATGTTCTTTTGAAATGTTGCGTCCTGGAAGGCGTTAAGAAGGTGATTATAGTGATATTTATAGTATTTAAATGATTGATAAATTCTTTTTCTGACAGATTCCCTCCGAAGAACATGCGGTTAGTATCATGAGCCGATTTTAGAGAAAAGAAATTCCCATGGCCACTAGTAATTTATTGTTAATTTATTGTTGTTATCAGCTAAACAATGGGAGTGTTGGATAAACTGAGAAAAAGGGATTCTAAGGAAGAGAAGGTATCTAATGGTCGATCAATTCTTGACAAAATAAAAACCCATGTTCATATAAATCATGATTCATCAATATCACCATCACCATCATCATCTCGAGGGTCATCGATCCCCCCACCTAGAGCTAGAGGAAATACTAAAAGCAGTGCAATAGGGTCACCATTGGCTACAACTCCACAGCGATCTGTTAGTCAATTACCAACAGAAACAACAGGATTACCATCCATTGGTACATCAGATACAAAACCAAAAAAAATGACGTATAATCCATACGGACTAAACGGAGTTCCTAATGGAGTATCACATAATAACGGAAATTCGAACGTCAATCATCGTTTCATGGGAAGTATAGATCCAGTGGATGATAAAAACAGAGACTTGCCCAAACCTATTCATGACCCAAATGATCATTTACCTGAAGAATATAAAGAAATTCATTCAGTCCTGACAGATGAATATGCATTTGTAAACGATAAATCAATTGCTTCAGGTGCTAGTGCAAGTATTAAAAAAGTCCAAAAGATCATCACTGATGATGTATCAAAAAAAGGTACCGTTTATGCCTTAAAAAAATTGATATTATTCAAGAATGAACAAGCCGATGATTTTTATAGTAGAGCAACAACAGAATATATCATCCACAAATCGTTGTCTCATGGGTTTCATATTGTCAATGTCAACTCGTTAGTCAGAATTTCTCACCAACAAAATATTACTGCAGGTTGGGGGTTGATTTTAGACATGTGTAAAGCTGACTTTTTTTCCTTAATTGAGAAACCAACTTGGAATTCAATGGTCTCAACAGCTGAAAAACTCTGTTTATTCAAACAGATTTGTTTTGGTTTGAAATTCATGCATGATCATGGCATTGTTCACAGAGATTTGAAACCTGAAAACGTTCTTATTGATTCCAATGGTTTTGTGAAGTTGACCGACTTTGGGGTTTCAACATATGGTCATGTCGATCCGGGGAATTTTCATTCATCAATTGCATATTCAACTCAGTTAGTTGGATCCCCCCCATACCAGCCACCAGAAATTCAAGCTTATCACGGAATTGAAAGATCCAAAAGGGAAGAATACAACCCATTTTTAATGGACTACTGGGCTCTTGGTATAATACTATTTGTCATTTTCAACCAAAATGTTCCATTCGGCGAAGCTTGGAAGAAGGATACCATGTTTAGAGATTATGAGTCTAGTTACGAAATGTATTGCTCAAAAAATATACATTTCAGAAGTAAAATTTGGCCGAATCATACATGCTCTGCTGATTGTTCAGAAGACTCAGCTGGAGATCACAATTCTCAAAGTTCAGGAGATAAAGAAACAAATGTAATAACAACTTCTCATGGAATAAATATCAGTACTAGTAGTTCAAAGTCATCATCTGCATCTCTAGCAAGTATGGGAAGATCAAACTCAGTTTATTCATCTGCTCCAAAGCTATCTGGCTTAGGTCAAAAACCTAAAGGCCCAGGTGCAGAATATAAATTTGCAAAGAAATTTCCTGATCCAAATGTTGCACGAATTGCCTGGCGATTATGTGATCCAAAGCCACAAACAAGATGGGCAATGATAGAGCTATTTGAAGATCCCGAATTTCAATCCTGGGACATGTGCGTTAAGGAAATTGACTGTAAGGGTACGTTCATCTTACAGGATGATGCATGGGATACTGAGGAGGTTTCTGAGAAGTTGGATGATATTAAGATAGAAGAACCCAAGAAGATGGAAAGAATAGATACTGAACAATCGCATTCATCAGCTACTAGTGCGCAAATAGTTACACAAAAGGGAACGAATGAAATAAAATATGATCTAACTTATAATAGTGGGTTGATCATCGTACCAAATGATGTTGTTAAGAAATCATGTGGGAGTAGAGTTAAGAAGCATACCCATATTTAATTTAATAATTTTGTATTTCTTGGGTATGAATGTATGCATAGGAGTTTTCATTAATTGTAACCAAGTAAAAATAAAAGTAGAATTAAAACTGCATAGATATTACATTACTTCTTTAAAGTATTTAGTCTAGCTTCCAAATCATCGTCTGCACCGCCACTACCGCCTAATGGAACTGCAACTCGTTCATGCTGGTTTTGTTCGCCATCAAGAACATTGGAATTTGAAACATTGACATCTCCTAACTTATTGTTTAAAGTGATTCCTACTTCATCCAAAACCTGGTTTACAATATCATCGATTTCTTCTTCATCTTCCTCATCCATCTCATCATCCATCATATCATCCATTATGTCATCAACCATTTCTTGTTTTTGATCCATCATGTCCATAGAACGCTGAAAGTCATTTGCAATCTTACCTAATTGTGATATGTTCAACGAGCCGGCGTTTAGACCATTCAAAACCTTGGTGGCTTGTGCCATTGATGTCGTCATTTGATGCGAAGATCTAATTGTGGCTAATCTTAATGAAATAGCCTGCATTTGTGTCTTCATTTTGTCGAACTTTTCTACCTGTTTTCTAGTCCTAATCAGATCTCTTGCTTGTATTTTAACTGTACCATTTTGTCCATTCTTAGCCGCCTTCTTAATATCTGATATAAGCTTCTTTTCTTGTTGCTGAAGTTTGGCTTTTTCTCTATCTAACTCTCTTTGAGTTCTTTCAAGTTGTCTTTGATTCTTACGAAGTTGCTCCTGTGGAGTCAACTGCTTTCCAAAGATCCACTGAAACATCGCTTTTATTAAAATCGAAACAAATACCCTTATTAAATAACGATAAAAAATCCTTTCTATACAGAAATGATAATCTATTAAATTCATGCGCCACAAACGTGGCGCATGAAACTATCATCAGTTGTCATCAATTGTAGTAACGAAATGCCCATCATCTGCTTTAACCATGGCTCCTTCTAATGATCGCTTTGGTAAATATCGAATTATCTTTGAGGAAGACCAACTTTTAGGTAGTTCTCTAACCTTCAAAATCCAAGTGGTATTTGCTTCACAATCACCAATGATTGATATACGGTCAATTGATGCTGGTATAGAACCAATATCAAATTGTGTTTCACTTTTTTCTATAATACCATCTTTCAAATACATTCGTAGCAAACCTAGTTTTGATCCATTCCAGTCACATGATTGTAAAATTTTTATTTGATCTACATCATGAATTCCTATTTTGAGATCACATAAGTGTTGTGGAGGAATCCAGTTTCCATTCACAGTGAAATTTTTAACATCCAATGTTAAAGTTTCCATTGATCTGGGAATAATACTATTCAAATCAGATGATGAACATTCATCTAAAATCATGCATAAAGATTTTAACTTGGTAAAATAAAATGGCTTAACTTTCAGTAATTTGGTAATGAATGATATATTGTGGGCTTCTGTGCCATATAATGATATGTTTTTAAAATCCTTGACTCTTTCTACGTAGTAATCTTCTTCATAACTGTTCAAAGTTCCTCCACCTAAAACAAGAAATTGAGGATCATGGTTGTTGATTAAATCCCAATAGTTTTCTTTGGAGTCGTTTGGAAAGTTGACTGATGCACAACTGGTGATTTGGAGTTTGGGTAATATATGATGAATTTTCGATAAAATCGATACCATACCCAGCTCATTGTATTGGTTACATAAATTAGGGAATGATAATTCAATATTAGGACCCATTGGTAAATCAAATAGATCTTTAAGTAAGGTGATTAACTGCTTATCGTTCAATAATGATCTGAGATCATGGTAGTCATTAATATAAAATGAAATTCTTTTCAATGACGACAATCGATCTTTTGAAAGCGCCTGTATAAGGCCATCGGCATTTAGAAACGTGGTTTTGATTGTCTTGACTTTTGACATTAAATGTTTGTCTATTGTGTGTAAATTTCCATATGATTCAATTAATGAATGTCCTGAAAAATCATCAATTGATATACTTTTAAAAGCTGATGATATGTTCATCACTTGGGGTATCAATTTATTATCTGAAATTTCCAAATGGAGTCGCTCAAAATATACCTCTTTCATTGAGATCAATTCCATTATGTTTTGATAAATGGTTTCGGAAAAACCATATTCAGTAAAGTTGTCGAATCCCTTTATACTGACCCCCATATTTTCTCCAATACTAATAGTTGAAATACAGTTCAAAACTATTTTCACTTCATTAGCATAAATTTGATTTGTTTTAATTGCTTTCATATCTATTAATCTTATATATGTTAGAATGTCCTTATAATTACAATCTAACAAGCCAAATGAAATAATTTGTTCTCGAATATCTAAAGGCAATCCTTTAATGATCAATTCAAGCTTCTCTTGCATCTTTTCCACTACAAACTGATAAAAAAATATTAATGATTAATAATGAAATATTTATTTGTAAATTCTAATGGCTATTTTGAATATAAGATCCCCCTTTTTTTACTTTAAATATATAAATAACCACACAGAATCACTTCAGCTATATAAAAGATCCTTGAAGATGTTTTATAGGGTGATATATTGCGTTGAAACCAATGATTACGTAAAATGAAGAAAATCAAAATTTTTCTTCTTTCAACATCAACTATTTATTCTCTGTGAAATGCTATACGAATTAGTTGCTATTGCTCGTGTGGTTTCTCCAACTGCACAAAATGCGGAAGCAAAAGCTCTTGCTTCTATGATTGGAAAACTTATTGTAAATAATAATGGAGTTGTTAGAGAGGTGGTTTCACTCGGTGAACGTCCATTACCAAAAATCATGAAGAAGGCCAATGAAAGACACTTTGAAGGGTCACATTTTCTCATGCTTTTTGACTCGAGTGATGCAGTTCAAAGAGAAATCCTCAGATCACTTAAAAATGATCCACGTGTGATCAGATCATCACTTTTGAGAGTTGATGACTCGAAAAATATCAACCCAGGAAGTTCTTATGCTAGAGCTAGACTTGCATTCAGAGGAGAATAATCAAGTATTCCCTTTTAAATCCTTTGTAAATAATATACGTGAGCGGTTTTGTAACTTACTTCTTTTTATATCTATTTATGTATATATATGTCAAAAAGAGATGATTAGTAGATGAATTATTTAAAGAGAAGAAGGCCATGAAAGAGAACCACCCAATAAAGGTTTTTCGATTTCTTTAACAGACTCTCTTACACGTCCTTCTTTGAGATTCGTTATTTTTGGAGATACCAAATAATCAATTTTAGGCTTTATGTTCGGAAGTCTCAGTTGTTCAATTTGTTGTAATTGTTTCATACGACGTTCATGGACCAATGCATCTTCTTGAAATTTCGACGACCTATATACTGTTCGAATGACATTGTTGGATTCCTCTTCTTCCTTGACTGAAAGTTTATGACTTGATGTGTTTTGTGAATCTTGTATGAGTCTAGTATCCGGATTAGCTGAATGAAAATCATTCTTAGGAATGTATATTGGCTCCTTGACTTGAGGTTGATAGAAAGCTCTTAACAAAGGTGATCCAAATAAAGAATTCATCAATGTAGGTATTGGTATCTCTGGTTGTGGCACTGACTTGCATTTTTCTCCTACTTTATCGTCGTCATTATCATGATTATTATTGATATTCTTCTCATTGTTATCATCATTGACATGTGTCTGACTTATCTCCAATGCAACTTCCTCTTTAATTGGTTCGGCTTTGAACGCATTCAATAATGAAGGAAGTTGCTCAGATATTGTTGTTTTTGCCAAATCTGTGTCAGCACGTAGTGATGAAGTCGTCCTACGATGTGATTTTTTAATACTAGAAACAGAACCAGAAGGAGAGACCAATGTTCCGTCACTATCATAATCATACTCATAATTTGATTGTTGCGATTGATTGAGGTTAGCTGGATTCTTGCCTTTGCTGTGAACTTTCTCCTCAGTTTCATTGGGACCTAAAGAAGAGCTTTCAGATTTCTGACTGTCTTTCATGGATTCAAACATTTTTTCAACATCACTCACAATTGCAATACTTTCCATCGTCGACATGGTATCTCCACTTGTTACCGACTGCTCTAACTGTGTTAATAGAGTATTCACAAATTGTTTATAATTATTTACCATAATCGGATCTAATCTAGAATTCGAATTGATATCTGCTTGAGCATCATTAACCATATTTTCAAGCTCACATCCTATTATGACCAATTTCGCTCTAGAATATCCAACACTTATATCCTTATGAAGTTGTTCCCTCAATTTAGTCAATCTTAAAACTAATTCTGTTAAAATTGTACCTGCGTCTGAAATTAATTGTCTAGGTGTTAACATTCTTGATCTATCTATTGATACTAAAATATCTTCAGCTACTGAATTCAATTGGTCATATAATTCTAACGATATTTTCAAAACTCTTCTCGATAATTGAAGTTTTATGTCATCATCCTTCGTAGTTGATGTATGTTTTTCTACATCAAGTCTATAGTCTAATGTAGTGAACTCCCATCCATGAAGCTTTAGTTCTATCCTCTCTAAATCTCTAAGAATTGTTAGCGAATCTATACACCATTGTCGTATCTTGGAATCCGAAATATCCTCTATATACCCTAATAATTCCTCCGAAAGAGCCACTTGTTTATTGAGGTCTGCTGCATGCAGCAGATCCATTAAAGGGTCTGAGTAACCCGTTATTTCCATGTCAGACATGGGCGTTTTCCCCTGCTATATATATAAGCTGATGTCTAAAGAAAAAAAACACCAGCATTGGAAAGTTTGATAATAATAATATACACCTTTTTCTTTAGTGTGAAGTACATTAATAAGGAAATGAGTGACAAATTGACCGAGAAAGCTGAATTGGA
Source organism: Saturnispora halmiae (assembly GCA_030563645.1). Classification (NCBI taxonomy): domain Eukaryota; kingdom Fungi; phylum Ascomycota; class Pichiomycetes; order Pichiales; family Pichiaceae; genus Saturnispora; species Saturnispora halmiae. The sequence goes on along the minus strand of JAJMJL010000001.1, from coordinate 812,718 downwards.
AGACAAGAAGCATGTGATTGAACCATCTGCGGAAAAATCAGGGCCAGAAAAGAAGAAGAGAAAGCATTCTAGAAGAAAATACGACGATTTGGAGCCTGCAGATGATAAAGATACAGACGACGAAGAAGGAGAAGGAGACAAGGACGTCGACGACGATAAACTTGTTGTTGAAGATGACGAAGAAGATGATCTTCTTGAAATTGACGCTTCCAACATCATTACAACAGGTAGAAGAACAAGAGGTAAGGTGATTGACTACAGTAAGGTTGAAGCAGAATTGGAAAAAGAACAAGGCAAAAAAGCTAATGCAGAAGACGAAGAAGAAGACGAAGAAGAAGATAAGGATTTTGAAGAAAAACCACAAGAAGAAAAGAAGTGAAGCACTAAGTAACTAAAAGTATTTGTATTATTTAATTAATTAAGATCCAGAGACAGAGAGAAAAGAGAAAATAAAGAAAGGTATACACGAGTTATTAACAACAGTTAGAATTCTTTGATACTTTCTTATCCTTAGGAGCAGGAGTCAAAGTAATGGTTTTACCATTTAAATTGTTACCTTGAGAGTTATCACCTTCAATGTCAAACTTCTTCTTAGAGACCATTTCATGAATGTTTTTAACCAATTCCTTAAACGCGAAATCGACATTATCTGAGTTAAATGCTGAAGTTTCTGTGAATAATAAATTGTGTTCAGTAGCAAAATTCTGCGCTTCTTCTGTCGGCACTTGTCTCATATGGTCCAAATCCGACTTGTTACCAACAAGTGCTATCACAATGTTGTCATCTGCATTTTCTTCCATTTCTTTCAACCATCTAGACACGCTATCATAAGTTTCGGCCTTTGTAATATCGTAAACAACTAGCGCACCTACTGCACCTCTATAGTAAGCAGTTGTAATTGCACGGTATCTTTCTTGTCCCGCAGTATCCCATATCTGGGTCTTCACCTTGGTCCCATCTACTTCTAATGTCCTTGTGGCAAACTCAACTCCAATAGTGGCTTTTGATTCAGGATTGAACTCGTTTCTCGTGAATCTAGATAGAAGATTGGTCTTACCAACTGAGGAGTCTCCAATTAACACAATTTTGAAGAGATATTCGTAGTCGTAACCGTAATCGTCCGCTGTTGTTTCCATTTCAAGATGAGAATACTCTCAACAAAATTTCCCACTTCTCGCCATATACTATTTTATTTTCCCTCTTTTTATATATCCCTTCTTTTCTCCCTCCTAACGCGTCTTTATAGCTTTGTTTAGTATATAATGCACTTATTACCGTGCCATTTTGTTTAAAATATCATATATTTATATAAATGTGTATTCTTTGTGTAGGGGGCCCGAAATATCCAACGATGTGTGTTGATGAGCAGTAAAGACATTTGCTCAATTGGTCCATTTTGTTTTCAATATATTACAAAGAGAAACAAAACTACTACAAACTACTATTGATAATATAAAGAGAACTAAAGGGATCAAAAGAGACAAAGATGAGATGATGAGAGCAAAAGGGGGGAATTTGGTGTACCAATTTAATTTTACTACAAACTCTCACGGAGAGACGCGACTGAATGGAAATTTTAATTGGAAACAGACACCTCTCACTTGTTCGTTCATTTCGAAACTTATTCTCGTCAACACACACACGTGGAAAATGTCGGACATCTCGATTGACGCGGTGGTTTTTAAACGGAGACTCAACCATTTGCAGAAGACATTGGCATCGAATGAAGAATTCAAACATGTTAATGGACTTCTGATTGTTGTAGGTTCGTCAGATGATGCTAACCCATATCAAAAATCAACAGTGTTACATACGTGGTTATTAGGATACGAATTTCCAGCAACGGCAATCTATATTACCAAGTCCAAGATTGTCTTTGTCACCTCGATTTCGAAGGCAAAATACTTACAACCGTTGACTTTGAATAACAATGTTACCATTCTATCAAGAACAAAAGATGTCGATCACAACAAGCAAAAGTTCGAAGAGTTGTTTTCTTTTATGAGAGAATCGACATCGGAACAAAACAAAACTATCGGTATTGTTTCAAAAGATAAATATCAAGGAAAATTCATGAATGAATGGTCTGCTGTATGGGATGTCGAGTCCAAAAATTTCACCCAATTGGACGTCGCTCAAGGGGTTTCAATAAGTTTGGAATTAAAAGATGACGATGAACAGAAGAATTTAAGAACTTCGTCAAGAGCTTCAGTCAATATGATGTCTTATTTCTTCGATGAAATGTCAACTATTATTGATGAAGATAAAAATGTTTCCAATAGTAAATTAGCAGATAAAATCGAAAACAAAATTGATGATGTCAAGTTCTTCAGCTCAATGGATGATTCAAAATCAATGAAAAAGTTGGGTAAAGATTTCGATTTAAATAATTTAGATTGGTCTTACAAACCCATAGTTCAATCAAATGGTTCCTATCAATTGAAATTTTCTGTCGAGTCTTCATCTGATAAATTATCCGGCCCAATCATTATGGCTTCATTAGGATTGAGATATAAAAGTTATTGTTCAAATGTGTCAAGAACTTATTTGATTCAGCCAACAAAGGAAATGGAACGCAATTATGAATTTTTAGTTAAACTTCAAGAGTTCGCTCTTTCGAAGTTAAAAGATGGTGTTGTTGCCAAGGAATTATATTCCAAGACTTTAGAATATGTAACAAAGGAAAGACCAGACTTGAAAGATAATTTCATTAAAAACATGGGTTCATTGATCGGTATTGATTTTAGAGATTCTCAAAGTGTTATAAATCTAAAAAATGAACGTATTATTCCTGAAAGTGCTGCAGTCAACTTAGTGTTAGGGTTTCAAAACTTGAATGATGAAAAGCAAGGTAATTACGGTTTGATGCTTGCTGATACCGTTAGAGTTACAGGGGGTGAGCCAATTATCTTGACCGAATTTTTTAAGTCTAAAAAGGATGTTACGTTTTATTTTGAAGATTTGAAATCTAATGTCAAATCTGAGACGAAGGTTAAGTCAGAAGTTAAAACAGAAAAATCTAATGATGTGAAGTTATCAACTTCAGCAAACACAAGAGTCATGAAGGCAAAGTTACGTGCAGAGCAAAAGGGAGCAGAAGAAGATCAGATTCAAATTCATAAAGAACTTCAAATAGAATTGCATTCCAAACGTCAAAGGGAAGGTTTGGAAAGATTCAATCCCTCTGATGCCAAAGAGGGAAATGAACAACGTTCAGTTTTTAAGAGATATGAATCTTACGTTAGAGAATCACAAATTCCAGGTAATGTCAAAGATTTGAAAATTCATATTGATACTAAAAACCAAACAATTATTTTACCTATCATGGGTAGGCCTGTTCCTTTTCATATTAATTCTTATAAAAATGGTTCAAAAACTGAGGAAGGAGAATGGACTCATTTAAGACTGAATTTCAATTCTCCAGGTGTTGTTGGGTCGAGAAAAGATGATTTGCCTTATGAACCTGGTGAGGATAAACAATTTGTTAGATCATTGACTTTTAGATCCAAAGATGGTGCTAGAATGACAGAAGTTTTGAAAAAGATCACCGAGATGAAAAAAGACGCTGTTAAGAGAGAAGCTGACAAAAAAGAACGTGCCGATATTGTGACACAAGCCAATTTGATTGAAGTGAGCAGACCAAGGAGGATGGATAATGTATTTGTTAGACCAACCCCAGAAACAAAACGTTACCCTGGACACGTCACAATTCATCAAAATGGTATCAGATATCAGTCAATGGTTAGAAGTGACCAACGTGTTGATATCTTATTTTCAAATATTAAACACTTATTTTTCCAACCTTCTAAGGGTGAATTATTGGTTTTGATTCATTGCCATTTGAAAACTCCTATTATGATTGGTAAGAAAAAGACTTACGATTTTCAATTATACAGAGAGGCATCCGATATGGCAGTTGATGAAACTGGTAATAGAAAGAGAAAATACAGGTATGGTGATGAAGATGAACTTGAACAAGAACAAGAAGAAAGAAGAAGACGTGCTTTATTAGATAAAGAATTCAAGACTTTCGCTGAACATATTGCAGATGCTTCAAGAGGTCAATTTGATTTAGATATTCCATTTAGAGAATTGGGGTTCCATGGTGTACCATCAAGATCTGCAGTTACTTGTATCCCATCAAGAGATTGTCTTGTCCAATTGGTCGATTTGCCATTTTTGGTCATCACGTTGGAAGAAGTGGAAGTTGCTCATTTGGAACGTGTCCAGTTTGGTTTGAAGAACTTCGATATGGTTTTTGTATTTAAAGATTTCCAAAGGCCTGTTTCACAAATTTCAACAATTCCAATGGAATCACTAGAAGATGTCAAAGCATGGTTAACAGATGTTGACATTCCATATTCCGAGGGTCCTGTTAATTTGAACTGGTCAACAATTATGAAAACAATCAATGCTGATCCATATCAATTCTTTAAGGATGGTGGTTGGAGTTTCTTGACAGGTGATGGTGAAGATTCTGAAATTGAAAGCGAGGAACCTGAGTCAGATTTCGATCCTTCGGACGATAATCCAGAAGATGAAGAAGATTATTCAGAAGATGATGCCTCAGGTGATAACAGTAACTTCTCAGAAGAAGATGAAGACGATGAATCGATCGCTGAAAGTGATAATGTCAGTGAAGAAGAATTTGATGATTGATTAATTAATTTTACTTGATAGTTTTGTAAAATTTGGTGTATATTGAAATTTAAAACAGAGTTTTTTTAAGTATACAAATACAGAGAGCCTTTCAGCAGATACTACTTCTTAGGCGGCTTTATAATAATTTTAAGAGGTTTCTTAAGCTCTTCAGGAGGAATTGAAAGTTCCCGAATTTCTTCCGTTTTTACAACCGTAGGATTCTTAGAAACTTCACTTTCTGAGTTACCAGAAATATTCTGGGTCACAGAGTTTTCTTCAGCAGGAGCCGTAATTGGCGCGGAAACAGTTGAAGTTTGGGGAACTTGCAATGATTTTGATGTTTCTGTAACCATTTCCACCTTTTGAGCTGTAGGCGGCTTAAATCTCATCATTGGTTTTGTAACGCCAGGCACATCTTCAGCCGACTTATCAAGCATTGAATCCTTTTGTTTTTGAATCAAATAACGCTGCCATTTCTGTGGATTGATTTTCAATGAAACTAGTTTGACGGGTTTCTTATTCTGTGGCACAGATGGTAATTGTGGCAATGCCTGATCATTTCGGCTTCTATGAGATGACATCACATTTCTTAAACCTCCAAATCTATCATCCGTACATATGTCAATAGATTTTTTAATTACGTTAATCCTAATAAATCGTAACGGTTGAGTTGGATCAGATTTAATGATTCTTCTCATGATCCTTCTATTGGAAACTGCTTCTTTGAGTTTTAACGGGTTTATCTTCATTTGAACGTGTAGCTCATTTCCATTTTTCATAACTTTAACCAACCCCAATGACTTCGTAGGTTGACGCGCAGGTTCCGGTGCTTTAGATGCTGTAAGATTAACTGTTGGTACAGATGTTATCATGTTTGATAAATTACTTGGTTTTCTGGTGTGGGCATTACGCTCCACTGCTTTCCTATCAACATTTTGAAGGGTTTTTAATTTGAATTTTGGAAGTTGAATTTTAAATCTACTTTCCCTCTTGATACTTATGACAAATGTTGCTCCTTCTGGCTGATTGTTCCATGATTTCTTAAAAGATCCATCTTCCGCATTGACTGAACTTTGAGACCCATTATTATTGTTTGGTGATGAATACCTAACTGTCTTGGAAGCAACCTCTCTTGAAGGTACCACTGGCAACACAGTTGGGTTATTGGAGGTCGACTTATGATCTTGTGAGCCGATGGACTTTGAAGCACCACCTGTATCTTTCTTTTCTGGAACAGGCTCGTCGTTTCCAGCTTCATTTGCTTTTGGTATTTTGTTTTGAACAGAAAATTCTTCTAAGGAACCTTTGGATTCTTCAACGTGGTCATTACTTTTATCAGCATCAGCGAGACTAGAATTACATGCATTTGGTAAACTTGGAACGTATTTGGCCTTCACCTTGATCACAAGTTTCTTGTTCATTGGTCTATCAATGACGACTTGGAAAAAATCTCTTGCTTCAAATAAAACAGTAGCAATATCAAACATATTTCTTTTGGCATTAATACTATTGAGGCATGAGTGAATACTATTCCATAGAGCTTTCCTCAAACCTTTTCCAAAACTAAAAGACTCTCTTAATGTTTCTATTCCATTTCTTATAGTTTTCTTTGCATGTTCATCAGATGTAACTCTAAAGGAGCCAATAGAAGAAATTCCTTCACCAATTTTGATAACGTCACCATTAGGATCTTGTGCATCAATATCAGGTAAGAATTCTTGATCATCTATTCCAATTCCACTTCCTGATAAAGCAGCAACACCCAAAACATAGACTAGTCTTTTGTTCAATTCATATTTCAGATAGCTGGACTCTTCCATTTCCATTGAAAAAAATACATAAGACAAGATCTTATGATTTCTCAACCCACCAAGTAAGAGCAAGCCTTCGTAGGCAGCAAGCTTTACATCATTATCATAATGTGACTGCGTGTAAGGTAATAAGTCAAAAAATGTGACAGTTGCTAAACCAGCCCTTGCTAATCGAATCCTTTGTTCTAATACAGTTTTAGTCACCATTTGCCTATATGAAGTGGTCCAACGATCCATCTTTTCACAACGATTTAATTCGTGAATTGCATCAGTGACAAACTGGTCCCTCTCGTTATTTATTTTTGAAATTACATCTTGACCTTCAGTATCTGCAGAAGCAGCTAATGCATGAACATTAATGATTGAAACATTACTTGTGATGACATGGGTCACAACTGCTTTGATTAAATCACAAAGATAGTAACAATCGTCAAATTGATTTCCATCGTTGTCATTATACTTCAACAGTCCCAAAACAATTCGTTTGATTTCTATAGGCGCATCACCGTCCGCATTCTTGATAATCATAAACGCATTAACGAATGCCTTCTGAAGAAACATATCACTAAAATCAGCAAATTGATTAGTTTTTGGAATATATTCCCTCCAATTCAATTCATCATATTCTGATATTTTGATCTCACTTGAATAACAGTATAGATGCTTGAATGCTCTTAAAAGATATCTCATACCAATATGATCGTTTTCCACTTTTGAAATGGTTGCTAGCGCTCTGACAGCTTCAACTCTTACTCCATAGTAATATCTTTTATCAATCAATGTCCTTAACAACACCTTAGCTGAATGGACAGTTGGATGAATGCGCGAAGCAAAATGTCTAACTGCTTCATAGTGAGCTTCAACATCACGGTCTTGCCTCAATTGCGATTCGAACATTTGGTCACTTAAATTGATATTCAAATCACATATCCATTCAGAATCAGCATCAAATCTCATCCATTCAAAAGCATCTAACTCAATTTCATCAATATTCTGTGGCTCATCTTCTCGCAGACCCCAGTTTTGAATTTCTGAAGCGGTGACCAAAACATCTCCAAATTTATTTATTTTTGTTTCTTCTTCCTCTTTATCTTTTTTCTTCTTCTTCTCTTTCTCTTTCTCCTTTTCATCTTCCTCCAGACCTTCATCATTCATACCATCTTTCTTCTTCCTTCTTCTATACTTTGTATTGTATTGAATATCCATTTTTGAATGTGGATTATTAATATTCATGATATGCTCGTAAGGAGAACCATCTGACTCATGAATCCTGACTGTAACAGGACCCACAAAAACATGCTGAGGATCGTAATCATCCGTTTCTGTTATTTGCCAGTTGGCTTCATCAATAAAACGTTCAAATTTATACTTTTCAACCAAATCACTATTATTGGCACCTAGGATCATATTCCTTTCATCCTTAGACATCGAGTTTTTATTGAAAGCTGATCTTTGCATCTGAGAAATTGACATTTCAATAAACATTCTCTTTTTATTGAACTTTTGGATTACTCGGAAAACAGGAACACCTGGATGATGAATCCAGTTTTGAAAAAATGCCTCCAACCTACTATGTGCAACTTTTTCACAAAGCTTTTGAAAATGCTCTGTAGACAGACAATTTCCATTAGGTAAATCATTTGATAATGCCTGAACAAAAATCTTTGGAATGACTCTATATAAACCAAAAGATTTATCTGTCTTCGTCATTCTCTTGTCTAATATGAACAAAACCAATGGTGATTTTAATTTAATCAGGTCTAAATCTTGATCTGCATTCATTGGAAACCTAAAAGCTTGATTTGACAGAGGCCTTTGGGAGATATCGATTTCACATAAAAGTTCTGTCCTTTTTTTAATTGTGAATTTGTAATAATTACTGCCAAATAATTTTTTTAAAAACATCATAGCCATAAACCTAGATATGCCAATCACACACCAAATGTCATTTAATGTTTTAGGTAAAACATTAACCCCGGAATATTGATCGGCAAGAGCATTAGTTAAAACTTCTGTTGTTGTGAAAATGGGTTCAATATGATCAGGAGTGTATAATAAATTGGTAGAAGCTATTGTCATACCTGCAAATGAACAAGGTTGGGACGGAAAATCATCCAGAAAAACAATACAATAACTGCTAAATGGATATGAACTAAATTCCTTTGAAAAAAAGTCGAACACTTTGTACATAAATGCAGTTGAATTTAGAACCATATCCCGCTGACCTGGTAAATAATAGAAATGTGTCTGGGTTCTAGTACCTGTTGCTGAATCGTATGATGGAGCATCTATATCATCAATTGCAGCCGTTACAATAGGCTGAGCCAAAGAAGTTGTTAAATCATCAGTTCCTGTTTTAAGCTCCAGCATTGGCGTCTTTTCAAAAGGACCAACTGCAAAACCTAGATGATGTGGACAAACAGGAATAAAAAATTGAAAATTGACAATCTTTTTGCTGGGATCAGCATCATGCGGAAGTTCAGTTGAGTGAACTGAATCTGGAACGGCAACAATGATTTCTGTTTTGTGTTCGTCATCTTCTTCATTCAAACCAACCTGATCATCATCATCATCATCATCATCATCATCGTCATCATCATTATTCTCATCGTGATTATCATTTTCATGGCTGCCATTAGTCTTATCATCTGATTTTGAATCATTTTGTTTATCACCAGTCACTTCTGTTGTATCAGCTTCAGCGCCTGGAAGGTTTTTTGATGATGAATTTGTTCCCTTGGATTTGCCGACATCGTCTAATGTTTTTGGAACAATAATGTTAATATCCCAAGCTGGCTTTTCATATATATTGTCAATGCACGGAACCCAAGAACTTGCACTACATCCAAAGTCATTATTATATGTATAACAATACCATCGATTTTTAGGAACATTTGTAAACTTTCCTCCGTGAAATAAAATCCCATTTTTCGGATTTTTAACAACATAACTGATTTTGATGTTGAGCGGAGTGTACATCTTTTCTCCATTTGTGGTATTTGAGGTTTGAGGAGTATCGTTAATTGTTTTATTAACCAAGGGTGTATTTTTTGCATCACCCGCCTGTGGTCTAATTTTGATACTATCAGGAATTGAAATTGATAACTCTGATGTACAAGTCGAGTAAGCTAACTCCGGATCTTCTGTATTATTTTGGTCAGAAAATAATGGATAATATTTAGATCTCAACATATGATGTTGATTGATTCCAATATTTGATGAATTTACATCAAAATATGGATCATATTTGTATTCTGACAACACTGGGTTATTTGGGTCATTCATATATTCTTCATTTTGTAAAAAGTCATCATATTTGAACTCTGCACGTCTTTCGTTTACCACAACTGAATCAATCTGCATTCCCCTACAATCCAATTTAATAACCTTTAATGTATCATCCAACGGTGAAATGGTAATTTCCGTTTCCCCAACGAGAAATTGGCGCTCTAAGTCTACTTCAATCGTGATTTTTTGATAGTTGACACGAAAACGCTGCGTTGGCGCCACATCCGCTTCATGTCTGTTTGTATGGTGTTTCTTCGGCGTCCTATGTGTCATGGTTGGTGTACCCCGTGAAACAACAGACCCTGTGTCAAACTGTGCCATCTTTTCTGGCCACAATTCTACTGAATCTGATGAAGTGTTTAAATAAGTTTCTCTTAGTTTGTTTATATGGTTTTTTGTATTAACGTTTTTCACTGTTGAAGTGGTAAAAAAGTGCTCAGCATTTTTATTTTCAAATTTTAAAGTTTGTATAAAAAATAAATAAGAATAGAAACCGTAGAGGTGAAAACACGAGGAAAAGAAACAAGCAAAATTCACCAAACTTGAAGTTCATCGTAGAAATTAACAGACTTCTCAGTTGAAGAAGAGCATGAAGCAACTGCATTTCTTAAAATATCCATCATAGGACCAGGACCACAACCAAGTACTCCAACGTTGGACTCCGGACTAGATGTGATTTCTTCCAATAAAATTGAATTCAAATCAGGTCTCTGATAATGTACCGTAACGAGCGTTTCATTGGCAGACAATTGAGGATTTTCATAATCTAAAGTTGCAGATTTCTCTTCAGAAGAATTGGTTTCATCTTTTAACAAACTTTGAATGAGTTGGTCCATTGTTGTCTCCAAACTCTGCCCATATTCTCTTGTAACATAGATCTCTGTTGGAATCCTAATATCTTTCACAAGATCAAAATAAGCTTTGACAAGAGAAAATTCGGGAACAACCAAAAAGAGCTTACCTTTGGAAATATGTGATGCGCTATCCAAAATAGCAGGAGCACCTGATCCACCAGCAAATAATAAGAGTTCATCCATTTTTTTAATACCTCCGCTACCAGGAATACCATATGGACCCTCGAAGCACACTTTCTTCACAACTGAACTTCCAGATTGAGAGAGCTCATTCCACAATTTCTTCGTTAGACCCTCTTTTACCTTAATATATGTGATAATATTGTTATCCTTGCATACAATTGTGAATGGATGATTTTGCCAAAATAAAAGACCGGAAAAGTAAATATAACCAAATTGACCGGAAGTTGTTGACCACCACGAAGGTTTTGAAACTACAATTTGTAGTAACTCATTATCGACAGCAGTAATTGTTGCATCTCTATAACCAAAGCCAGCCATTCTGAACACACGAACCAATCTGTCAAAAAACCAAACACAACAAGATGCTACCATCCATTCCATCCAACCTAGTTTATTACAATGCCACCAACACATAGCAATAAAGACAATAGCCAGCACAATATGAGTGATGATAAAATATTCATAATAATGTCTTCTCAAAGTATAGAAAGCAAAACCACACATCACAAAGCAAACAACAGTTGCAGCAACACCACACGCAAAATACAATTCTTTCAAATCTTCGGTGTAGCTTCCTAAAACTAAAATAGTATAACCAACAGAATGGATCAATGCATCAACTGACATCCAAAGTGCTAAGATTTTATGAAAATGAAGAAATGTAGTGTAAGACCAACCTGTGATGTACATTAAAAAGTTGTTTCTACCAGCAAAAAGAATAAGCAAAGGAATCTTTCCAAAAGCAAGCACACCAGCCCTGTCAGAAACGCCACGAATCCAAGCTTGTTTTGGTGTTGCAAAAACTGCACCATCATATTGATAATATGGCACGCAATAAAAGGCAACTTGTAAACCAAACAAGAAAAAGTCAACAATAAACTGGATTCTATTTGGAAACAAAATAGACAACCATTTCCAGCCATACGCTTCTGTGTATCTACCACCAGGAATCAATGTTGGAAAAATAATGTATTTTTGGCACATCTTAGCAAAATTGAATCTGCCAACATCTTTTAACAAACCACTTACTCTGATCAGATTATAGATAGATCCAATAATAATTAACAATAAGAAATATCCACATACACCAACAGAGAACCAAGTACCAGAGTCTAAATTGAAGTAATACTTGAAGTAACCAATCAATTCAGGTTCTCCTTCTTCAAGATCGGGAATCGTTGGTGAATAAATAGGAAGTGAAACATTACCAAAGGACTCCAATGGTTGGAAATATATTGTAGCATTCTCCAATTGTGCTTTTAATTCATCAACGGTAACGTGATAAATAGTGTATTCTGCGCATGAAGCGACGGCTGACTGAAAAATCCGTTCCATAAGCTTGGTATTATTTTTCGCATACGCTTGTGAACATAACAGTACTGTACCTATTGCAGGTGGATAGTCACACACTGCATCAAACATGTATGAATAATCCAAAGCATTTGTTGATGTATAGTCCCAAACCAGAGTTTCTGCAATCAGGTCTCTGCAAGTTGAAAGTTCAGAATCTCCATGATTAGTTCCTATGGATGTCCAAAATCCATCTGCATTGGCCAATGAAGAAAGTGTCAAAAACGCTACCAAGGACCCTACCTTCATTTCGAATCTACTACTTGTTTTTATCTCTTGGCTTTTCATGTGGGGAAATGATCCCTATTTAATACTATTTTAGGAGTAATTCCATTCGAAGGCCAGACCATCAACAATCATTCAAAAACAATTGGTCCATCAACTCTCAAATTGGGCCTTATAATAGAAAGACCGATATCCCAAAGTCCGATAACTGTTGTTATGCTCAGTAACCTCAAATAACCGAGACTTCATCCTTATAGCCGAATTCCCAGTGTTTTAATTCCAAATGATTTGCAATAAATGGAACGTACTGCAAAATAAGTAGATATTTATAATATCCGTCTATGGCCACCCTTATCAGAATGTGTGTCACTCCATTATCAAACAATAATAAGTTTTCCCAGCTCAATACTACACTTTCGATGTAGTTCATGAACCTCAAACACAGTTTCACCGAACAACGATTCTTATTTCGGACATATTTAGAACTCCACTCTGTTTCAACTATTGAGACCGTTCAATTACAAGTCCCAAACAGGGATATTTATCCCCATGTCACATGTAGCGTTACATCTCTTAACAGGGAAAAACCTTCGAATGTGTTGAAATAAATAAATGGTACTCTGTATATTATTGCAGGACAACACACATAAACACAGACACTACCATAACCTATAAATATTGATGGTAAAATGAAACCAATAATGATAAAACAGCAATTTTGAAACGGGGAAAAATCCATAATCATCAGTAAAAGTTGTACATAATAACCGAATGGTCATTTAAGAGCATTGACATGATATGTTGAACGTGGGCCCAAATCGCTTCATTTTTATTATGTATTTGTTGATAATTTTCGTTTTAGCGCCCAGAAAATTATAATGTCAATGTTGAGAAAGAAGTTTGTTTTATATAATTCCAGTATGGTCGAATCTATGGATCTTTACGACCAGATTTACCGAAAGGACCTCGAGTTATTCAATTGTATTTCATTGTTAGAACATAATGAAAATCTTGCGGTCCAATACCACATTTGCCAGCGTGTTATACAATACCCGATTGCAGAGTTGCGATTCTATGCACCTCAATTTCTCCAGCTCTTGATCACAGTGGATACCCAGAGTGTGGCATTGGAAGAAATGATCAAGACGCTATGTTCAAGGGACCCGCATTTTGCATTAATGTCGTTCTGGCATCTACAGGCATTGTTACAAGACTTGTCAGCAGAACCAGAAAGTATAGGATTTCAAACATGCAAAAGATTGATCAATGAATTACAATATGATTACTTCAATTATTCAACAAATCAAATGACCACACAATCCTCAATAATTGGGTCTACAGGTGCAGCAAAAGCAGAACTTGGAACCAAATTTCAGCCAAATATTGCTCCATCAGTAATTTTGGCTACATCATTGATGGCAGGAGTAACAGTCCCTGAAGTCACAGAACGTATATCGCCATTGGTTAAACTACAAGGGAAACAAATAAAGGCTATGGTATTCGAAGTCCTAAAGGATGTCCAAAGAAACCTGACAGAGAATTTGACCAAGAAAAACACCTTGAACAATGCTCTTTTAACTGAATCTAAAAGTTCCAACAGATCAACTGAAGTAGAATCTAACCGCCATAGATCTTCAACATTAACAAGAAGAGTTACTTCACCAGCCCCATCCACTGATAAACCGGATTCACTCACAAGAAAATCCGACGATTTAAAACCAAGACCAACTAATCAATCATTTTCAGTGTTGCCAAAAAAATCAAGGGTTTCCGCTTTATCCAAACTCACCAAGACCTATTCCTCTACAGCATTAAATAATCCGAAATCGCACCATTTGAGTTCACACTCCGATTATACACATTCTTTACCCGATCTAGAAATGTCTTTGAATAACGAATTGAAAGATAACTCATCACTTCACTTGGATTTATCCACTGGATATTCATCAGATGCTTCTACTAGAAACTCAACCGATGTGAGAGACAGCTTTGACGACTCTAGTGATTACAGAACATCTAGCCCACAATTCAATAAATCTAGCCAGCATATAAATCTGACACTAGAGCAACAAGAAAAGTTATTGAAGTCCAATTATTTCAAGAATGAGACGCAGTTTGTAATTGCACTTCAAAATATATCTATTCGTTTATCAAAGGTTCCAAAGGAAGCTAGGTTATCTACTTTAAAAGCTGAACTTTCCGTTCTTAATACAGATTTACCGTGTGAAATTGACATTCCAATGTTACTGCCGAAAAGCAAAAAGGGCCATTTACATAAAATATGTCGGATTGCCATAAATGAATCAGCCGTTCTAAATTCAGCTGAAAGAGTTCCATATTTACTATTGATTGAATATCTTGGAGATGAAATTGATTTCAACCCTTTATTACCACATAATAAAAAAATATTACACAACATTGAAGAATCTGGTGATTTTGGAACTTCAAAGAAAAACAAGTATAAGTTTGATTTGGCTTACAAATCTGGCAAACATAGAAACACTGCAATTGAAAAAAAAGCTACAGAAATTCAAGATTCAAATTTATCAGACACAGAAATTGTGGAGTCAGATTTGGCAGATGTCTCAGTGGTCAAGCTAACAAATAAGTTATCGACCACTTCGTTAGAAAAACATATTTCACCATCTCAGTCGTCCTCAAATTTGCGTGATAGTGATTTTATTACGGGTCAATTGAGAATTGCTTCAATAATGCTTCAGCAACTTCAATCATCCAATTCCCCAATTCCAGCCGATCAAGCGGCTGATTTAAAACAGCGTATCATAGAATCGATGAATATCAAACAGAAAGAATTATCACATGCCACACCTGATGAACTGACCCAACCAGCAGGTGAGAGAAAATTGATGAATGATATGAAGGTTGCTGGTATTTCTTATTTGGGAGAAGACTGGCAAACTAAAAAGGAGAGAATCAGGAAAGAGAGTTCTTTCGGGCATCTTGAAAACTGGAATCTATTTTCTATGATTGCAAAAACTGGAGATGATTTAGCTCAAGAGGCATTTGCATGTCAGTTAATTCAGTTGATTGCAAATATTTGGTATCAAGATAATGTCAAAGTTTGGGTTAAAAAAATGAAGATTTTGGTTACTTCAATTTCAACTGGTTTGGTTGAAACAATCACAAATGCCGTATCTGTTCATTCAATCAAAAAGGCTCTGGAGCAACATATGATTGATCAAGGTGAAGTACCGGTTGGTATCACATTGAAAGATCATTTCAAACTATTATTTGGTGAAGAAACAAGTGAGAAATATAATAGGGCTCAGGAGAATTTCGCAAAGTCATTATCTGCATATTCAGTGATTTGTTATATTTTACAAATTAAAGATAGACACAATGGTAATATCATGTTTGATTCTGAAGGTCATATTGTTCATATTGATTTTGGATTTTTACTGTCAAATTCTCCAGGATCAATTGGATTTGAAGCAG
The DNA here is from genome assembly GCA_030563645.1 of Saturnispora halmiae. Lineage (NCBI taxonomy): Eukaryota > Fungi > Ascomycota > Pichiomycetes > Pichiales > Pichiaceae > Saturnispora > Saturnispora halmiae. The sequence goes on along the minus strand of JAJMJL010000001.1, from coordinate 796,910 downwards.
CTCCATTCAAATTGACTCAAGAATATGTTGATATTCTTGGGGGGACTGAGTCATATCATTTTAAATATTTTGTTGAGTTGACAAAGGCAGCATTCAAATCTCTCAGAAACCATGCAGATGTTATTGTCGATATGGTGGCATTAATGCAAAAAGATTCATCGTTACCATGCTTTATGCTTGGTGCCAATACGAGTATCAAATTAAAGCAAAGGTTTGAACTTTCCATGTCTGATGAGGAGGTTGAAAACTTCATTGAAGTACTTATCAATAAAAGTTTGAATTCTGCATACACAAAATTATACGATCAATTCCAATTGATGACGCAAGGAATTTATATTTGAAAGTATGATTTTTTTTCATTATAATGCATTGAATACATAATTTATATAAAATTAATGCAAAGAATGTAAATTAATGTAAATTGAAGTTAATAGAACCCTTTACCTCCTCATTTATATCCCAAGAATACCTCAAAACGCCATTACAGCTTGTTCTTGTAAATTTTATGCTCAGTTTAGAACCTTCATTCACCTCGCAGTAATGTTTTAAAAGGATGTAAAGCGGCAACCACGAAAAAGATTGAGACTGAGAAGCATCCCATGATTTGGGTATACTGGGTAAATTATCCAAATATATACCAGGAAATAATGTAGAATGAAAGTGTCCCGTAAATCCTTGTAGTAAACCAGTTTCAAGAATGGATATTTTACCTTGAAATTCCCTATTCAATTTGAGATCTTCTTTAGTGTCATAATCAAAGCTCCATAATTTCACCGGTGGTGCCAGATACATATAGCTTGGAACCATAGGTACAGAAGTTATTATGTTTTCTATTTTTGCCAATGCTGAAATTTCGTTGGAATATACTGGTGCAATATAACAGTCTAATGATTGAGGGATCCAGATACAGCCATGGTATAAATTTTCATAATTTTTTAGCGGGTTCAAGACTTCAGGCATTAACTCATTGCAACCAAAAGAACCAATCAACTCTGAAAATATAAGATGAAAACCATTAAACAATGTTGATCTATTTGAACATGATTTTATACTTGGAACATTTGGATCCCAATTCCTTGCATCACCACGATAGAGAATAACTTCATTATTCCAGCAAGTTTTGTTTTTGTATTCCAAGAATGGCATTACAGTGTCATTGCGTTCAACGGCACTGATAATATATTGATCTTTGGATAAATTGAGAAATTTGGTCGCTTCGAAGAATTTGTCAATCAAGGGCCCTCTACCAGGACCAACACATAGACATTCTAAAGGACCATCATTTGCATATTTTTTCAACTTCATCATTGCACACAATATTGCTTTTGAATATTTCTCGTATTTGTAAGTATCAGTTTCAAAGGTCTGATAAATAGTATTTGATAAATTGAGAACTGAAGGTTCCAGTGGAGATTGGAGCATAAATTTAGAGTTCAGAAGAGCGCTGGTATCAATCTTGGATTTCAATAACAAATTTCTAGTAGTCAATGAAATTTCATCTATAAACGGCACACCTGATTTTATCTCTGATATAAGTGAATTGATCTGCATACAGTTGATAGTGGCAGCAAACACAAACGTGGGCAAATGTAAGAGTTTAATTTGATAAAGCTTTTGTAAAAATTCTATTGTTTTCTTATTGGTAATTGGTTCTTTAATAAGAATATGATCTATTCGTTGATAAAGCCAAGTATCATTTGAAAATGAAGATGGATGATTTAAATTTGAAATTTCAATAAATGGTAAAATTTGGTTATTATTATCAAGTATTTCCTTCCATTTGATCCACTTGGAACATTCCAATTGTGGACTTGAGATATCCCATCGTACTGAGCATATTATGGAAGGAAATGCATTTTTCAGAATATTGCATAAATCTTCAATTACGGAATATTCTATAATATCCAATTCCACCACAACTGTCGTCTGTGCTAAGAAACCCATATATTTCAATTGGTTGATAAATCTTGTTTTCTCCTTGTCGTTAAAGCCTTCTTTGTTCCCAATTTTTACAATTGCTATTTTTCCATCTATTTTATCTCCTGGTGAAACCAATAGTCCCTCTAATGTAATATCGTTTTCGTCCGAGTCTTTAAAAAAGTCCTCAAAGGAAATCCATTCGCTTGTTGATACGTCTGTACTTCTATAGCGCCCAATTTGGATTTTAGACTCCATTACGTAATGTGGAATTATTCAACCCACGCACATACAAGAGAAAACAAAGATCCAACTTGAGCCTTGTTTGTTTGTTGTTTGTTATTATAGCAATGTCTGTTCAAATACCATTGAAGCGGTCGACAATGCCGTTAGCTCAAGCAGATAGAGATAGGATCTACACATTCAGAGGAAAATATTACTATTCCCCCCGCTATAGCGACGACAATTACGAATACAGACACGTCGCCTTGCCAAGAGAGATGTTGAAGATTATTCCACATGACTTCTTCACTGAGAACGGGACATTCAAAATATTATGCGAAGAAGAGTGGAGAACAGATTTAGGAATTACCCAATCGCTCGGATGGGTTCATTACGCGTGCCATGCACCAGAACCTCACATTCTTTTATTCAGGAAATCCAAAAATTGATTCCTAATAAACATACATTACACTTACATACACATCTATGTGCAAATGATATAAATACATACGAACATATATAAATAGATACATTATTATAATTACCCTCCAACATACATATCTTTGATGAATATCCGAATTAAATAAATCAGACGCGTAACTTGTTCTTTCTTGTGAAAAGATAATGTCGAACTCAGAGAAGTTGGCAGGTATCATCGACATTCTTCTATCACAGAATCAAATAGCAGAGGAACAAGTCAAAACATCAGCCAACTCCTTCTTCACATACATCCTTCCTGCTTATGCTAAAAAGGATCTAATCAAAAACCATGAACAGAGCGACGTGGATATGATTTTGAAGCTATTCCAAGTGATTACACGGTTATATATAGAACATCCAATAGCAATAGAGAAATCGAATCATCACATCTTGATCATCGAATCTCTCATACCATTTTTTAATAGAATAAGGTTCCCATTGGAAATAGTTGAACATGCATCATTGTGTGTCATACCGATAATATCGACTTATTCGCAAATAGGAGACCTAAAAGCGCAACGATATTTGACGCAACAGAGAAAAACGTTGCTTAAATTACTTGAAACTTCATTAACAAAGATACTACGTTCATTTACAAATTCAAATCAAAAGTTGACTGAATACGATTCTTTATCCCAGTTCGAAATGGAAAATAAAGAGAAAATTACACAGCTTTCAATTGCAATTCGAATTCTCTCTATTATGTTACATCCTTCAACATATTCGGTTCTTATAAATCATTTGGCTTCTACCATTTCTTTAGATGGATATTTAACCAAATGCTGGTTCTGCTTAAAAAGTTTGGTGGTAAATGATTCACTAAGCTTACAAGATACTGAAACTGTTGAACTTTATGATGAATTATATGCCAAGCTGCTTCAATTGACAACTGATTACTATTATGACGACGATAGTCCAACTTTCGCTCAATTGCAATTGATTACGTCCCAATGCCGACAATTATTTAATTGGCCTTTGTTTAGTTCATTTCCATCAACTCACATCGTCTTATCCCAATCTTTGTTGAAACTTACCATTAAATTATCAAAAAACGATAATTTGCCATATTTTTGGTCCAATCTGAAATTGACTGCCGAAAGAAAAGAATATGTCATGTCCTTGATGAATAAAAGTCTCCATGTTGATTTAAAAGCGACGATAGCTTATTTGTACTCCTGCAATTTGAAATTATCAGGTATACCCGTTGTCGACAAAAAGATTACAACATTTGCAAATAGAAAATATGAATTTAAACATTGTGAAATACTTAAATTAAAATGTGAGTCCACTATGTTTAAATATAAAAATATCCAGCTAGAAAGTTATCATGATTTTAATCTCTCAATGTCAATAGAAGAATATATCCATTATTGGCAAACTTCAGAAGCTTTATCAGATCCAATGTTTCGAATAAGAATTTTGAATACCATGAGCAAGTTATCTTGTTATATTTCAGGAAACATGAATTCTGAGTCTATGCACTGTGAAATGTGCGATAACAAAGAAATGATCAGCTGCAAAAGCCTTAAATTCAAAACTAGATTAGCAATGAAATCGAATGATAAAATGTTGATAGTTTACAATTTTTTCCTTGCAGAATTTGTTTCCAAAATTGGACAATTTGACGATGCAGATGGTAATCTTACGATATCAATAATTACAACTTTAAAAACTTTCTTCACTAATTTCCGAAATCCTATTTTGGAAGGACAATTATGGAAATTTATTCAAAATTGCTTTACAAATGTTTTTAGGGAAGTCAGATTGTTAATTGTTACCGTCATAGCGTTAACAGTCAATTGTGTCGAGGACGAACAATTTGATGATGATTTGAATCAAATTTTGTCATTCATTAAAGGGATCATCCCAAATGAGTCAAATAGTCATTTATTTGAAGGAATGATACTTTTATTGGGAGAATTGTTATCATTGAAATCAATTGATACTAGTTACCATTACATACTAACAAGATTGATCGATTTTTTGAGTGATGATGATGAATTCAGAGTGGATCTAGCAATCATTCAGTTGAGAAATGTTGCTAATTTGAAAGCGACAACTCCTTGGAAAGTAATTGAACCTTTCATATCACCAATTAGTATCAAAGTGATGGAATGTGTTACAACAAAACCGAGTCTGCTGAATAATTTATGTATTTCTCTTGATATCCCTGAATGGTTATTTATTGAAAAGACTGCTGCATATACTGTACCTGTTCTATTTCATAAGATGAAAAATGCTGCTTTAAATATAATGGTTGGTAAAATCAAAAAAAATAAGAATCAAAATAAAATACAGAAAATCAATGATCTTATTAATGAGGAAATCATCAGCGTTGTTGCTCACTCCCTAGTCGTTACTCCAAAAAATTCCAAAAACAAATTGATGAAATTATTACTTGCAAATGAAGTAGTCACACCAGAAATGGATTTTGGTGATTTGATGGAAAACTTATCTCCACAATTACCTCTTTTAATTTTCAAAATTCTTCTGTTTTATTCCAAGGCTGACTCAGATCGAATTAAAAGAATTATAAATGCGGTAGGTGAAGTAGCAGACACATTAAATTATGGAGAAGAGGGTTCTTCAAAAGTGGAGGCTACTAATTCTATGAATGACAGATGGTTGTTGACGATAGTGCAACTAATTTTCACAACAATAAGCGATGTGAAAGGAAGTCAGCCTTTTTTGTTAAAGCTTTATTCTATGAGAGCACTTGTTTGCCTTTCAGAGTTGTGTCCTTCATTTGAAACCTGCTTGAATCAGATTATGAACGGTCTTCAGGTTGCTCTAGAGTATCCTGAGTTACAGAAAGAGGCAATTCTTTGTTGGGAACATATATTTGAAAAGCTTTCTGATCAAGGAAAGAAATATGTTATAGACCCGATTGTTTGTCAATTGTTCATTAAATGGCCAACGCTTCCTTTGAAAACTCAATCTTTCTCTATTGGTTTAATATCACAATTGCACCAGTGGTGCTCTACCCAAGAATCAACGGAAGTGAAATACTGGTTCTCAACCTATACCTCAGTAATCAATAAAATACCCAATTTGAAAAGCCTACAGGTTCCAATATGTCGTCGAATTGATATCATCTATAATTCAAGAAAGAAATTAAAATCAGACAATCCTTGGGTAGTTGAGCATTCTCTTGATATCTTGATTGACCTTTTGACAGTTAATCAGCGTGATATTCAAACTGAACTATTTAGAATGAAAAATGGTCAAAGAACAAGATTGTTCCTGATGGATATTTCACAGTATATAACCGATGGTGGGCTACTAAGTTTCAAGGAACTGAGGTATAGTAGTCCGTCAAACAGTGATATTGTAGCAGAGGCAGGAGCTAGGATTAGTTATAAGTCTGCCCAGGTTCTCTCCCTTATTGGAAATGTTGAAACTAACAATACAAACGGATCATCAAACTTCACTAAGCGTCATATTAACGGCCAGGCCCATTTTGGAATTGATAATGTCAATAATTTTCTGTTGGTGACAACATTTACCCCCTCCGAAAATACAGAACAAGAGCTTACATTTAATAACTTACAAGTTTATTTTGTGCAAAATGTTCTTGTGAAGCTTTTAATTACATCAATTAATCCAGATCAGCAAAAGCTACTTGCTTGTACCATACATGACTATATGCAGCTATGCGATATTTTGAATTTGAAGAATAAAACCGAGAGATTGGACCCTTTAACAGGGAATATTTTGTCATCATTGAAAACGGAAATGGCCAGTTGGAGAAAAAAGAGAATTCATAATTTATCTTTTCCCATATACGGCGAATATAAAGATCACAAGGATTGGCTGCATAGACTTTCTGCGATAATTCTTTATAATGCAGATGATCTTTTCAAGAAACTTGGATTATTGTATGAAACTGCAAGCAATATATTAAATAACATTCCATATTTGGATGTTGCAGTTTCAAAGTTTGTTCTTCCATATGCTCTTTTGGCAGTCATTGCGTATTCTTCATCAAGTTCGGAGTTTATTTCTCAATTGTTCCAGGAATTTGATCTAATATTGCGCCTTAAAAAAGATGAAATTTATTACGAGTATGTCAAAGAGGAATGGAAACAATGTGTTATTACAGTTTTAGAGTTATTACAATTTTTGAAAGCTTCTTTGAATAAAGCGATCAATGATAATAAACAATTACACCAAGAGACACTCACTGCAAGAATCCAAAAATTTCTGGATAGATTTGATCTTCTTCTTTTGGCGACCCGCTCAGCTGAATGTGGACTGTTTGAAGGATCAATTTTTTTCCTTGAAAAGGGATACAAATCACACCAAATTGATGAATCCAAATTTTCAAACGAATTAAAAGATATGTATGTTGAACTCGAAGACTTTGACCAGTTACAGGGCGTGTTGAAGGTCTTTTCAAATAATAATTTAAATGATATGTTATTGAAATTTAAATATAATGAAGATCAAACCCTGTCAAATCAATCTTTGACTGCAATAGCTCAATTTGATTTTGAAGAAAATTCTGTCAACAATGAGTTAATGATCAATAAATCCGTTACCGAACTACTTGATGGATTGGATAGAAACTGTGAATACGATCAATTGTTATTGAATTTAAAGAATTTTGAACAAAGTCTCAAAGGCAGCTCCGGCGATCTTATTAGTGCAGATTGGTCCATGTATGGATTACAGGCTTCTATATTCACGGGTGACATTAATGAATTGATGAAATGGACATCGATCAGTGAGAATTTCAATTCCATTTCAATTCCAGGTTCAGATATGTCGATCTATTATCAAATAGCACGGGCTTTGATCACTTTTAATCAAGCTGATTCTATAAGAACTCAGTGTCATATAGATAAAGCTATCAAATATATTGGTTTGGTTGTTTTGAACTTTGCAAAGAGTACAAACGGAATGCTTCCGAAATATATGACTCTGTTGCACGGGTTGTATGATTTTAAATCATTAGCTTCAAGTATGAAAAAAGACGATTCCATAACTGCGACGTTGAGACAAAGACAGCATAATAGCAGTAAAGAATTTAGATTTATTTGGAAAATTCACTCTCTAAGGGCATCAATTTACAAATTACACCCATTAAAGGATTTCCAAGATGTTTATAAAAAGTCTTTAATTGGCGGATCCCGTATTTTAAGAGAAAATGGAAGATTGCCACAGGCAACCAAATTGTTAACAAGAGCATTGATTTTGAATGAGCAAACTGTTGATGAAACATCCGGAACTGAGTTTTCTCTGTTGATTAGTGTTGAATTCTCAAAACTTTTATGGGCTCAGGGAGATTATCAATCGGCATTAAAGAAGATGTCTAAAGTAATCGAAGCTATTGATGATTCAAATTCAAACTATTTAAGTTTTCAATTGACATATCTAAAGTGGCTTGTGGACTCAGCAGAAGGAAGTAGTGATGTTATTCGAAATGAATATAACTCCTTAATCAAAAACCAATTGTTCAATACTGAAAGTGATGTTTATTATCAATTTGGAAACTATTTGAGTAAACTTCTAGATGCTCAAAAAGACGAAGAATCGACAGGTGAGCTTGATATAACAACAGTAAGGATGTATATGATTGCTATTGGATTTTCAGATCCTACAAAGGAATATATTTATGAGATTTTTCCGAAAGCAATAACCATTTGGCTAGATTTTTACAAAAAATATGGTTTGAGCTCACAAAAGCAAGACTCAACAAGATATCAATTTCACAACAAACTAAATGAACTAATAAAAACAGCAATTGAAGGAACTGAAATTGGTGTTAAGTGGTATATAGTATTATCACAGGTTATTTCGAGAATACTACATTCATCAACTACAGTTGTCAAAAACATTCAAAGAATTGTGATTCTACTGTGCAAAGTTTACCCGTCAGTCATAATGTATAACATATTTGCTTTGGCGAATTCAGTTATGAATAAGAGACAAAATGCAGCAATAGAAATTATGCAGCAATTGAAGTCAATGACTACTAGCGAGGCAGTTGGATTCAAACACTCAAAATCTGTTCCATTCGTGGGTTTAATCACAAAGTCATATGATTTAATATCTAAAATGGCGAAGATTTGTTCCATCCAATTGAAAGACAAAAAAAGAAAAACCGTTGATTTATACAGGGATTTAAAATTTGATGTTTCAAACGAAGGTCAATGCGCATATTTGGCGTTGCCTGTGAAATACAATTTTGACCAGCTGTATAAGTTGAATGATTCTTTTGATTTCATTACGTTTGGAAAATTTGAAAAAAAAGTAAATGTACTATCATCATTACAATGTCCTAAAAGGGTTGAAATCATTGGGAGTGACGGAAGAAGGTATTTACTTCTTATGAAGCCCAATGATGATTTGAGAAAAGATCATAAAGTTATGGAATTTTCCAACGTTATGAACAATATTTTGAAAAAAGATCATGAAACCCAAAAACGTAACATGAGAATTTTGAGTTATGCGGCTACTCCTTTATCTGAAAAAATTGGTATCATTGAATGGGTTCAGAATTTCAAAACATTAAGACCAATAATTACAAAAAAATTACCAAAATTTATGCAACTAACCAAGAATTTCAATGATTACTGCAAAGATTGCAAGCTAGATTCAGAAAGGGTTAAATTATTTAAAGAGTATAAGAGCAAAGCTCCGCCTGTTTTAAGTGATTGGATGATAGAGGCTGCTCCTAACGTGATTCACTGGTATGATTTCAGAGCTCAATATTGCTCATCTTTAGCTGTTATGTCTATTGTAGGATATTTAGTTGGTATCGGTGATAGGCATTTGGACAACATCATGGTCAGCGAAAGAAACGGTAGTATCATGCACATTGATTTTGACTGTATTTTTGAGAAAGGTAAAAGTTTAGGTGTTCCTGAAGTAGTTCCATTTAGATTGACTCAAAATATGGTTGATGGTCTCGGAGTTTTGAAATGGGAAGGAAGATTTAGAAAAATATCGGAATTGACCATGTCAAAAATGAGGCAGAATGAAGTCATGTTAATGAATTTCTTGGAATCGTTCATATATGATCCATTGTTAGATTGGACAAAAAAGACAAAAGATCCATCTGTTCAAAGAGATGAGGTTTATTCTAGGCTTAGAAATAAGATCAGAGGGATTTTAACGCCCGATGATTCTTGGACGATGTATATGGATACATCGGGATTATGTGTCAGTGTGAATCTACAAGTTGATTTATTGATACAGGCTGCTACAAATGATTCACACTTGGCGATGATGTTTTATGGATGGTGTCCACTGGCTTAATTAAAATTATATATATACCAACTTAATATGTAAATATTCCATACCACTGGTTAAATAGATATGATATATATAGGTGAAAATGCTTCTCAAGCAATTAAGTGATGTAAACGTAACAAACTAAAAATATGAAATTTCAAATAATTGTCTGAAAATTCATTGTTGATTACTGGATTTTGATAAAGAAAAGTCTCTAGTTGGCAAAGGTGGGGGTTTTCTTTTTTGAAATAATGAATCTGAAGTTGCCAAAGGATTCGAATTTAATTCATTAGGCGATTCATTCTGTGCTTTTAGATTTTTTTCCAGATCTGGGTGGTTAGCACCACTGGTAATATCTTGAAGTGATTCAGATGATTTTCTAATACTGGAAAGGTCAAAATTTGAGCTTGGCTCAATGTGTTCATCTTGACGTAATTCCAAGATTCCCCCAGATTCTGCTGTTGCTGTGTAAATATTGTACGAACCTGAAGGGTGTCTTTTTCTCTGTGGAGGATTCAGGCTTTCCTGTTTTTCATTCCTAATAAACATCTGTGGAGATGCTGGTGATTCCACAACAATTGGCGATGAATTGGAAACCGATTTAATATCTTCAGAATTACCAGAGTCAATGAAAGAGGTTAAAGTGATGCTTCCAAAACTAGACCTCGAGTTCTTTGATTTCCTACTGGAAATCATCTCCGGAGGGGTATAATTTGAGCTTTTTTTGGAATTATCACTAAACACCTGAACATGTGAATTCCCCCAAAGTTTAGTAGGTGAACCAGGTAAAATTGGTAAATCTGTGTTATAATTTTCATCATTGTTTTCCGAAATAGTTCCAGGAAATTGATCATTGGCAAATTCTGTGTCCACTGAAGTATTCACTGGGACCTTCTTGTTATACCATTGTCTAAGCATTGAATAGGAAGTCGAAACTTTTTGTTTAAGTTTGCTATCATTGAAATTCGTAGAATTAATGCCATCAATACCAAATTTATCTCTCAATGAATTATTCGATATGTTACGGCTTGTTTTTGGAAGAGTCGATTCCTTAGTGTCTGGTGAAACTACATCGTTTTCTGTTGATTTGATGGATGAATGACGCACTGGGTTTGTAGAATTGGCGTCAATCCCTGTAGATTTTAAAGAATCAGTTCTATTAGAATCAATGCTTTCAATATTACTTTTTGCATCACTTGTGGAGTTTTTAACAGTGGCAAAATGATCCCTTGAAGGTAAATCTGGTGGAGATGATATCTCATTACCAATGGATTCTTCTCGCACAAGATTTCCTAGTGTTTCTCTAAACTTTTTATTCCAGATTCCTGCACGATACAACTCATTTGAAGTATCATAGAATGCAAAGTTATCCATGAACGGAACAACTAATGACTGATTTAGGGCTTCCCTGAATTTAGTTTGTATTAAATTGGTAACAATTGAATATGTTAAAGCTCTTGAAGAAAAAACAGGTTCAATATCCAAATCTAATTCAGGTGATTCTGTGAATCCATACCATATTCTGTTGGAAGGTTGTTTTTTCATACGTAACAAAATATCACCTTTGATTTTCTTGATGGTAATTTTTAAAATGACATCAAATTCCCTCTGTTTGAAACCTGCTATATTTAAGAACAATTTTGTAGAAATTTCGATAACAAACCCACCTTGATATAAGAAATTGAAAATGATATCCAAATCCCCTTCAGGAGATAACCCTTTTAATCTAGGATTCGTAATGAACGGAGCAGAGTGACCGACCTCAATTCTTTGAACTTTTAGATCATCTAAAAATCCAGGTATTCTTATCTTTTTCAATTTTGTGATAATGAATTCAGTGCAAAAAGTTTCGAATTCCTGGGTATGGTATATCGAAAGGAAAATTCTCCCAAGTAAAGCGTTCAACCATTTTGTGGTCAGTTGTCCTTCCGTTGAATTTAATGTCTGTAGTAGCTGATTCATATCTGCCGTCAGGAAATGCAGCGTTTTAGCAAATAAAGACGGATCAAATAAATCGTCCATTGTTCCTGAATATGAGGCATCCGACTTTTTCAATGCCCTTAAGATAACAAGATATAAGTTTTCCTTTTCATCATGTGTATCACTGTAAAGAAAATATGATCCTTTTGGCACAGGTGAAGATTCATCTGAATTTAATAAAATCGATTCCATATCCAAAGGTGATAAACCCTCTTTGTTAATCAAACATATGGCACTTCTTTTAGTAAACAGCTGAGAGTCCGTTAAATTTCTAGGCCACATTGTAACTAAAAATCTCGAAAGAACAATCACTGATTTAGTGTTGGATTTAGTTTCATCTGTATAGAGGAACAAATTCCCATGTTTTAGAACCCCGTAAAATCGGTGTTTTCTTCTTATTCTATTCAATTGATTTGACGTTTTGACAGCAGGGTCTTCTTCTTCTTCTTTTTGTTTATTCTTGCGCCCTTTGAAAATAGAAGTAACACCAGATATACTGGTTTCGTCATTATCCAGTTTAGGTGGCGATTCAAGTGATTCCAATTGTGCAAACCGATAAAACTCCCCCGTCACGGTTAACCATCCACTATATGATGCAAGTAATCCAAGCTCGTTATTCTCAAAAAACTCCCCGCCTTTCAAATCCCTATACCCATTAGGCTCTCCTTTATTGACACTATCCAAATGCTCCTTTTGTTCATCCCGGAATCTGCGCTCTTCAGCTGTCATTGGCACTTCTTTGCTACATTTCCAAACAACCCATAATAAGATAAAAACCGTTAACCCAACTCCTGTCGTAAATCCAACGACAGCTGCCCCAATGGTCCCCATATTGGCCTTTTATTATTACTACTATAGTTGATAAAAAAATGATTATGTAATCCAGTGTTGATATTTTTTAGTCGCGAATTTTCCCCAAATCCCCAACGGCGGCACGTATGAAAATCTTTCAAAAAAAAGGATAACTTTATTGTTAAGAAACACCATCTTTGGAGGAAAAAAATGCTTCAAAGAGGATTTGCAGCTCAGAGGAGAAACTATGCAGGACGTGTGCAGATTCAAGCAGCTTTGCCATCAAGACCACTGAAAAAAATCACCATTGGGAAGGCAAGACCTGCCATTTATCACAAATTCAACACATATGTGGAACTGAGTGACGGTTCAGTGATTCAAAGAAGATCCCAATACCCTAAGGATGAAATTAGAATGATTTCGGATCAAAGAAACAACCCTAAATGGAACCAATCCAAACCAGATATTTCATTATTGGACGCAGAATCTAAGGGTAAGTTGAACAAATTCAAGAGTAAATTCGCCGCTTTCGAACAATCAGGTAAGAGTGCAGATGAAGTCGAAGCAGAAAGACAAAAGGAAGAAGAAGAAAAACAAATTAGACTCAAGACTGGTATCTCCAAAAAGAAAGAAGAAAGCTCACAAGATGATTTCTTTGATCTTCTTTCAACCAATTACAACGAAGAGAAACTTGGTGGTAACTTGGCTAAGAAGGAAAAGAGAAAGAAATGAGGATCCTTGTTCCATGTATATATGTTATAATTATAAAAATGATTACCTATTTTCCACCTCTTTTACCAACTACCACAAATGACCCGCTATGATCTTGGGAAATCCATCCTTGTGTTTTCAAATAATTTTGTACTGCATTTCTCAAAACCGCATTTCCATTGCTATGGATTCCCCGCCCTGTAATTATAGTGAACGGATTTACATGAATAACTTTGGTAGATCCTACATTACCTTTAGTTAAGCTCCTTTGGTATATTTCATCTTCCCACCATTTAGTTAAAACCTTCTTTACTAATCGCATGGCTGTGCTAGAATTAAATGAATGTAAATCAATCATATCTTGTTCTGCTGCTACCCTTTCCATTTTATTAAATAATTCTTGTTGATCATAATCTCTCAACTTTCTAACTTCTCCCTGCATTTTTGATAATTGTGTTGAATATTGACTTTTGACAGCTTTGTTCTTTTCATAGATAAGCTTCTGTTTGGTATTTGACATGGATTCTTTCAAATCATTCAATCGTCCTATCCTGTCAGATTTTTGTGGAATCTCAAAAATGGTCTCTTCCTCTCCAAATATATCATCGGAAACATCCTTTAGTTTTTCATAACTAACAAACTGGTGTATTTGATCTGGTGAGATCGTTTTATCTTCTCTCACAAAATACTTCTTTTGCCTACCTGTGCTCAATGAAGCTGCCAAAAATAATACTTGTATTACATCGTATTTGAACCACACCAATGCATTAATGTAAAAATTCGATGGCAACTTGATTGCTGGATTGCTCCAAATATACGAAGCTAATAATTTCCAATCTTCATTGGAAACCATATCTTTGACACAGTCCAGCCTTTCATGTTTAATATTCCTGGTTAAATCAGCACTTAATGATTCTGCATAGCTTAACCCTGTAGTTTTCACATTAGGAAGTAAACTTTCATGAAGCTCGCGGGTTCCTTGGTGTTCAGTGTCTTCATCTTCTCTCCAATTAATGAGAATATCAAGAACCGTCATGTGAAGATCATCTTTGTTTCTGATCAAAAAATACGTCACCTTTTCCTGATCGGAAGAATTCAAATGAAGAAGTTCATAGATCTTCTCAGATTTATCTAGTCTTGCAATGGTAGTGTTGATATCCTCGTCCTCTGTAAGCGCATTGTTTTGTTTTTCGGCTTTTTGAACAAATACCTCATTTTTATCATCCAGAACAACCCATTCTTGTGACAATATGTCACTCTCTAATTCCAATTTAATGAATTCATAATTCAAACAAGTCTCGGTCGCTTCTTCGAAATTGCCTTCCGACTTTTCTAGTATTAACTTCAAGTGTTTTATTGGAATAGACTCAAACATCATTGACAATTGATTTAAACCATCTAATGGCTTCTCCTCACTGATACTGATTTTCTTAAATTTATCAACCACTTCTTCATCTTCTTTTATATTGGCATTGAAATATTTATCATGATTATCAAGCATTGTATTATCTTCAATTCCAAATTTCAAGCTATCACTTTCCGAATATTTCCTCGTGCAAGCATTATTTTTTGCATTTAAAAGTTCAACATGATTTTTTTCTTCATAGAGAAGATTATCTGAGTTTTCAAGTGGAACTGCTTTAACTGATTTGTTTGAAGCCGAAGAGCCTAATTTAGATTTCTTTTTTTTAAGTGGCTTGTTCTTATTTTTCTTTTGTAAATTGTTGATTACTTCAGTTTTCTCAGTCTCCATTTCTTTTGTTAGTGAATTGACCCCAATATGTTTTTCCTCAACCAATGATTGCTCATGTGTCTGTTGTGACATGGTTGCTTTACTGGAAGTTTCAAGCAGATTACAACTTCCTTCGTCTTCATCTAAATCCGTTAAACTTTTATCACTTTCCTTTGATTCTTTCTTTTTAATAGCTGATATCCCCATATCAACTGTAATATTCTTGATTAATAATAACACTTTATCATTTAGCTCCTTGCTCCATATAGAATCAGAAAGATCAATAACCCGATAATGCGTAAGAAACAATCTTATTTTTTGGTACTCTTCATGAGTAAGACCTGAAAATGAAATATCATCATAGGCTTCCAATATATTCCATAATAAATTTGAATCAAATTTATAATTAGTTAGTATTTCCTTACTATCATTTATTTGATTGTGATCTGACTGTGTTTTGGATTCATCAATCAATTCTTGATAAAAAATTTTGGAAACTCTTTCGTTCACTGACAACAGAGATCCACGATCATCAGATGAATAATACTGTACGCTTCTTATTTTAAAAATTTGAATGTTATCACAAATTTGTTGGAACTTCTTGGGGCTGAAGTTATTTTTTAAACAGTTATAATCAATTGCTCTGGAAGAAATCCAATCATATCGACCTTCAATATATTGTAATGTGTTGAAATTAATCTTTTGACCTGAAATGCTTTTTTGATATATACCCACTCTTTCTTCCGGTGTGTTGAGGTTTTTCTTTTCAATAAAATACAAAGCGTTCACAAGTTCAAGAAACTGATATTCCGCAATGAACGACATAGTCCACATAGAATCATAGGCCAGATCGATAATTCGAACTTTCGGTATTAAACGATAAAGATATTCAACCTTATCAATGGCCATTCGATCTTTTGAGGAGATATACGTTCCATCGCTATGACAGTGAAGTATGTCACCTAAAAGCTTGGTGAGTTTTCGATGAAATTCATTTCTGGACGTGAATATCATAAAGAAGTCATCCAAAGAGTCATTAAATCTTCCATCCAAATCGTCGATCAGATGATCCCTGCAAAACATGTTCTTTTGCTGGCCAGATGATCCTATAACAGGCCGATTGGTCATTATATCCGATTCTTACTCTTGTCACTTTTTGTCTAGTGTAATAAAATTTCCTTTCAGACACAACTTCTTAAATTTCTTTTGGGGATACTCTATTTTGTAGTTGATGTCATTGCAGTATTTATACTTTCCAGCCTTTGTTTAAAACGCCATATTAATGATTCCAATTTCTTCTATTGGTTGAAAAGCACGAAAACTGTTTTCAAGGAATGTTCAATACCAAAATTCATAGCTTCTTTTGTTGCAGCTCCAATCTTCGATCAAAATTTCCACATGTTTGATTACTTTGTTGAGAACTAACTTTATAATAATTCCTATTAAAAACGATTTCTATGACATCAATTGATTTCGGTAATAAAAGTGTAAAGAAAAATACATAAATTCACAAATACAACCCCATAAGCACTACGTTTTCAAACAGAAAATTTGGCTTAAATGTTTACCATATTGTATGTTATTAATAAGTTTCAAAATAAATGTCAAAATGACGTATTTCGTGGTAAATGAAAACAATTCCCAGTTGTTTGGGGATAATTTTGGTTACCAGTATGCGCAAAAGTTATACACAGTCCTATAAATACAGTCCAATGCTATATAAACGACATTGAGCTTAGAAGATATTGGTGAAGCGGGTATTTTATTTGAAGTTGGAAAATCAGGTAATTACGGCAAATTTTAAAACACTTCCTTTTTAATTGAGGATAGTCTGATACTCACTTCTAAATAATGTCGGCCGCATCATCCACACCAGGAAGGGAGGCCAGAATGACGGAACTCGGTATCAATATGCTTTCTAATGGACACTATACACTTCCTCCGGTTCTGATCACACACTCCAATCGAGAATCACAAACCATTATGATCGAGGTAGGTGAAGTGATCCAGCCCCTCCCCTATGATGCAGGAAGCGCATCAGACAATCAGAGAGTTATGTCTCTTCAGCAATTTCTTAGGTCCTTCACGAGACCAACGGCACCTGCGAGTGAAGCAACGACAGAAAATGGACAATCGCAGGCAATTACAAATACGACAAATCCGCCACAACCTCAACCTCAAAATACTGAGACCATCAGAGCAACACCCGGGGCACAAAACCAGACACGTGGGGTCAGAGGTTTGGACTATCCTGCTTTTGACGTTTCAAGAAATGGAGTTTACAATGATCCTTCTCAGCCAACGGGGGTGCTGAGGCCTTTAGAGCAAATACTAAATTCAATTTCATCAAGAGTTTCTCCCGAAGGGAATGGAGCCTCGTCAAATATCGCACGTACACTTCCAAGATTGACATTTCCACTCAGCTCCACCAACGGGGTTGTGCAGGAATCCAGAAATATTATATTAACTGTCAACTATATTTACGGCGGTCAGCAAGGTTCTAACGGAGGTTCTACAGGATCCTTAATTCTACATGTTCCCAGCATCAGCGAAACAAATCAAGATAATGTGGAAGTTCTAGTCAGGCTGGCAACATCCATTGCACTTCGAACTATAAGTTCAACTGTCAAAAAGTCATGGGGTGTGTCAAAAGATACTTTCAATCACTTGAAAACAAAAAAGTTAAGTGAATTGACAGATACAGAACGCGATTGTCCAATATGTTATGAAAGGTTTCAAGAAGAGGAATCTAATAAGAGGAAATTAGATGATGATGATAATGATGATGATGATGATGACGAAGATAAAAACAATAATGATGAGTTTACAAGCAAAAAATTTAAAGGTGATAATGAATCTGTCAAAAAGGTTACAAAAAAGCCACGTGATACCAAAGATAAGAAAGACAAACCTTCTGTTGTAAATCCAACTGATTATCATCATTACCCTACCGAACTCTCATGTGGTCATGTATTTGGACAATCCTGTTTAGCAGAATGGTTCAAGTCAAGTAATTCATGTCCATTGTGCAGATCCAAGTTACCGGCTATAGGCGGAGCAATATCAAACCAGACTACTATAACTTTACCCAACTTGGCGGATATTATAAGTGGAGCCCGTGAAGTGATTGATAATTTCAATCAACGACACCTTGCAATTACAATTCCTGACAATGTGCAATCAGCAGCGGCAGCAGAATCAACAGAAACAGGAACAACGACAAATAATAGATCTGCAAGCCGTACTAATATTGATGATGAAAACGAATTGAATGAAAGTGAAAATGATGATGATGATGATACAGGTGCAAATGGATTAGATGCTTTGGCCAGTATTTTAAGAGATGTTTATAACAGCGTAGCAGAAAGATTTGGTGCCGAGAGAACTTCACCTGCAGAAGACGGTGATACTAATAACAATGGACAAATTATGAATGTTTCACTAGATAGAAATAACGGTGGTTTAAACGTTTCAAACAGTGAAATCCCTATTTCAGGATTCAGGTTTTTGAGAAATGTCAACAGAGATCGGGTTTCTGGTCCGCCTCCAACAGGTGGAATATTTCCATCTGGTGTTGCCAGTAGAAGAGTTGTAGCCGGTGGTCCAATCGAGACAATTGAACTAAATGGAAGTGACCAACTAGATACTCAGGCAAATCGTGATTTACAATCCACACCTGTGGAAAACCAAAATCAGAATGTCAATGTGAATGATGATCAGCAATAAGACTTTTATCATTTAATAGATTCAAATATCCATATATATACATAAATATAAATTATCTAATAGCTATCATATTATATATAACTGAGTGTAATATGTGGAATAATTGAATTCAAAAGGGTTACCTAGTCGATCTCTTGCATACCAATTATCAGCTTCGGAACACAACGAAATTTGTTATGTTCATGGCAAGATTGACAAGCTTTAAAAATTATGGCATAAAGCAGAACATTGGTAATCACATAGCAAATATGAATTTAAAAGAAAATACAAAACAGTAGTAATTTCTACTGATCATCTGAAAATAGAAGAAAAGCCAGGCATCTGTTCTGTTTTTGAAAGTATTGATGAGCGTATTTCCAAATCAGTAAATAATTTTAAAGATCAACACAAGTTCTTCTCCATAGGATGGAAACAGATCAAGTTCTGACTAAGAGACATGGTGCCCTTCATATGGCCAACATCAAGTTTGGATATTATATGTTAGGGATCTGTGTGGTATATTTATGTTTACGATATCTTTCCTTGTGGATATATGACAAATCATGGTCTTCTTCACGTAGATCTACCACTAATGCGGCTTGGGTGAAGGTACCAAATTGGGTTGTTATAGCATTGTTTTGTGGAATTGTTGGGATTTTGAGTGTCATTGATCCTCATTTTGACCACATTGCTACTCATATAAGAAGATTGGGTCGGCTGTCGTATGCTTTGGTGCCTTTAGATTTGATACTTGCAGCAAGGCCAGCTTATATGCAATTAGACAATTATTTAGATACAATGTACTTACACAAATGGATATCACGATTGATTGTTATTCTAGGTATAACACATTCAGTAGGGTTTTTAATTTGGTACGAAGACCAAGGCCAAATTGGGAAAATATTACACTGGCAGAACTTTCTTGGTGTTATCACATTCATCGGGTGTTGTATTATGCTCTCATTTTGGAAACGTGTGAGAAACTTCTATTACAAATTGTTTTATGTTTGTCATACAATTTTTGTGTTTTCATTTATTGCATTGATAACATGGCATGCCCGACCAGGTATAACTGATATCACTGTAGTGAACGTCGTGCTATTATCTGCGCATTATTTTATGAAATATTTAACTGCAAAGGATATAACATTCAGCGAAATCATTGAACATCCAGAATCAGATTTGAAGATAGTCAAATTTCCAAAACAAATATTACCAGATGACTACTTACCAGGAAGCCATCTCAGAATTGGATCAAGCAAATGGTCTTTTTCATTTTTTATGCTTCCTTCACACCCTTACACAATAGCGACAAATCATAATAACAGAGATAATCTTGCAAGTTTAATCGTTAAAGAAACAAGATTCCAATTGATTCCCTTCGAAACATATTCAATTCAACCATATTTTAGATCTTCTCTTTCTAATAACTTTTTTGAAACTGCTGAAAATGTTACAATTGTTTGCGGTGGCTCTGGGATTTCCTTAGGTTTAGGCATATTTGATTATTTCAAAAACAAAATTCAATCCCCAACCGATGAAATACATTTGAAATTTGTATGGATTACAAAATCAGAATCAGATCTTTACATCTTGAAAGAGTTGAAGGTTACGGGTCTAGAAGTTTTCATCACAAACTCGGATTCTGACGATTTTCGAAATGTTCCAATTAATAACGAATCTATTGAATTAGATATACTTTCAAATCCATTGAAGCATTCAGATGAATCTACTACAGTGTCTCCGATAAATGCCATTTCTGTAGGTTCAAGACCTGACCTTGAAAATCTTCTAACACCTCATTTGAATCTTACTATCGACTATGCTAACAAATGGATAATATCTTGTGGTCCTTCTTCGCTCAATACTGATTGTAAGAATTTAGCCACCAAGACTAAATGCCAGTTTTTTTCCGAGGAGTATTCAATGTAGTTGTCGGTCTCTTTATATTTCTATATGATTACGTAATTGTGAAGTTTTCTATTATTGTCAAACTAATAATAAAATATTGATCATCTCTTATTTTTATCCAGGTTCATCCGATGGCAGGCGTATGTAGACATTTTCTTTGAATTATAATAGCAAACCTTACTAACATATTGATATATATATTTATGTAGTTATTATCTAGATCAATTCACTTTGCAATTGATGCAACCCTTCTCGCAGGCCTTCTTTCAGGTTTAAAAAAAACCACAGGATATACGCCGAACTTTGCATTTGTCAACCAACCAGACGTTGAAAGATATCTACAAAAATACCTAGACTATGGGGATTATGTTTACTCAGAGGCTTCCGGTATAGTTGCAACGTCAACATTTTTTAAACGGGCATAGATTCTAAATCTTTATTGCTATCCATTTCGTTATGTTATATATATATTTTTTTCTTTTTTTCTTTTGCTTGCCTATCTAGGCTATATCGATGTATATGTGTATAATATCTACAATAAAAACTGCTTAATCAACTTTCTGTTTGTTTTTTTACTAAAAAACTCTATAAAATGGGTAAGTTAAATTAAATAATTATTGTATCACGATGGATTGAAAGGCATCAAATATCCACTATTAGCCAATGAACTTGAAGGATTTTGGTAATTTTGATTTGAATTATTACTTCCACTCCCTTGTAAAACACTATAATACATACCATATTGGTTGGCAATATCCATATCCTCTTCTTCGTCTTCATCGTCATCTTCTTCACCGTTTGCATAAATCCCGCCAAAATTTTGGGCTTCTCCTCTCATATTTACCATGTTTGAAACCGAAGGTGTAGTTCTTTTGAATTCACTAGATGGTGTACCAGGAACAGAGGGCGAAGCCATGTTTGGAAATCTGGAAATACCAAATGAATCTGATGTTTGATAAGGAGCTTGAGATTTGAAAGTTGATGGCTGTGAATAATGCAATGGATGATGTTGTGAAACAGGCTTATTACTGGATGCTTTTGGCTGAGTAATTGATCTCATTGCATCCCAAAAATCTAACTCTTCTTCTAAATCTTCAGTTAAATAATTTCCAGTTTTGGCTTTTGAATTATCTGATTCTGCATTTGAAAGAGTCGGTGATTTTGATCTAATCAAATTGGATAAGCCAGATGGTGACATTGATGATGGAAATAATTGCTGTCTAGAACTTTTTGTTAATTCAGAATCTAACTTGAATTTGGATTTATCGCTGTTGGTATTGTTATTACTGGTATAATTGCTGCTGTTGCTTCTACTATTGGAATTTTCGTTGTTATTTTCGCTGTTATTATTATTATTATTCTTGGTATTATTATCGGCGTTATTATTGTTGTTGTTATTATTCACATTATTATTATTCGCACTGCTATTATTCATATTGTTTGCATTATTTGTACTCAACAACTTCAGAAGACTTGGATCTGATCCTTTGTTTGAACCATTAGATTCCACGGTATTATCTGGTGATGAGGATGATGTCAATTTTGGAACTTCGGTCAAAGGTGGTAAGTAATTGAAATGTGAATATCTATGAGCGCTTGTTTGTGGTTCGTGAACATGATTGCTTGATGATGAGTAATGATGATGAATGTGTTGATGAACTGTTATGTTGACACCATTAAATTTAGCCAGCTCAACCAATTTTTGAGCAATGTCATTTGAATCTATGGAACCTGAGAATGAAGGAATATCTTCGCTTGTTGATGGATCAACCAATGAGTATTTCCATTCTGTTAAATTTTGTGTAGGTGTACCATATCTTACAGTTGATATTGGAGGTGAAAATACTTTTGGAGAGTTTGATGCAGATTTCAAATCATCTAATTTGTTTTTCTTAACAAGATCATTTTCCATTGGAGAAAGAGCTTTTCTTTTTGGGGTTGGAATTGATGAATTATCTTGAGGCGATTGAATTGTTTCATTAGCTTTGGTTGAACCCTGTGAATCTTTACTGGAATTTTTTTTATTGTTTGTTTTTTGAAACATTATTAATGGTTTTCCTTGATCATCAAGCACTCCTACAGCTTTTTTAATTTCTTCACTTGCAGTTCCTCGTGCAATTTCAGTCATGATTTTTCTCCATCTATTTCTACAAGTCAAACTTGGACGACCAGTCAAAGAGGTTGCAATTGTTCTCCATTTTGTACCATAAGTTTTGACCCCTTCAATAAGAGTTTTATCCTCTTCAACAGTCCAAATTTTCAGTCTTTCACTTGTATCACTGTGTAGAACCTCTGTATATCTTTTAGAACATTGATCATCATTCCTTCCTTCGATTTCGAATGCTATTTTCTGCCATGCTGGTCCATATTTTTTATATGCATTAACTAATAAATCGTCCTCTTCTTGAGTCCATTTTCCCTTTCTCAAATGAGGGTCCAATGATCCCATCCATCTTTTCTTACATTCTTTAGCTTTTCTAGTTGATAATGTATTTGATATTGATAACCAATCAATTGAATCTGGGTCAATTTTTTCATTATTATAAGCTGATAGTGAATTTAAATTCATGAATTGTCCAATCATCAATTTCTTGAGCATCTCATCTTCTTCTGGAGTCCATTTATTCTTCTTCGTTTTACGAAAAATCTGATATCCTAAAGACTCACTGATTGCCAAATGGTCAATCGATCCTTTTAATTTGGTTTTAACAACCGGTGTTGTATTTCCATTTGAATTACTCATATTCAATGGATCACTTCAATCCCTGCACCCTCTTGATATCAAACAAAGAGTAATAAAAGAAAAAAAAAATATTTTAAAGTAAATAAAATAAAATTTTTCGTTTTTGCTCATGATATAATAATTAATCAAGTTCTTTAATTCTTATATATTGTACAAAGAAATTAACTTATTCTGCCCAGTTAATTAAGCGATCAACTAAAAGGTCGTCTAAATCAGCAGTTGGTTTATCGAAAAATTCAACGGCTTGTTTGGTGTATCTATCACTCAATTCAGATTGACGACGAAGTTGGTTCAAAAGATACTGTTCATTCATTATAGGAATTGACGGTTTTGGAGACTGATGAGGATCCAAGTCTTGATAAGGAATATGTAAAGATTCCATTAAGGGTATTGTGTGGTTAGGTAATATGTAGGAAGATCTATCCAATTGATCTAAAGGAGATGGGGTAATGACAGAAGAATCATCATTAACAAACACATTGGAATTGAAGTTGATATTTTCATTGAATGAAGAGAAATGTTTTTCTGGGGTATTTGAGTACTGGTAAATAAAAGGAGGCAACGGAATTTCGTCATTCTGTTGAGGTGATTTGATGTGAATAGTATTATTATCACCAATATTGTAATCATTGAAAAATACTTCGGAATTGAATGAGTCTTGTGTTTCAACGGTTGCAATGGTATTTCTTCTTAAATTTAATGGTTGAATCTTCTCGGCACTTTTTCTCTTTTTCAGTTGAATAGAATTAGAAGACGGTCTAGCTATGTTTGTTTTATTTTTGTTTTCTGTTTTCTGCAAATCATCAATCAGAGAGGACGAGTTTCTCTTTAATGAACCTAAATGAAATTCGTTAATTCCAATGATCTTATTTGATATGATCAAAGATCTTCCTGTCGAAAAGCTTGCAATGAATTCTGCTTCATGACTTTTAATAAATTTGAAACATTTATCTCCATACATTTTTGGAGTAACGTTGGTAATTGATTTAAATACTCTATGAAAATGCCAAGGCGACATATTACACTTTTGTGCAAGTTCTTTGAATCCCAAAACGCCTCCTCGTTTTTTCCTGCTTAACTGTTCATTGAAATAGAATTCTCCTCTTGTGATAAGATTTTGGTGATGTGAAGCATCTTTTGCTTTGGAAGGATCAAGATGATTAATTTCCAAAATTGAAGACATTGCGGCTAATGCTAAATGACGACACGCTATATCCACTAATTTGATTCGATCATGGTCACTTTTGGTTGCTGACATAACCATCGACCTATTTATCACCATATCTGG
The DNA here is from genome assembly GCA_030563645.1 of Saturnispora halmiae. NCBI lineage: Eukaryota > Fungi > Ascomycota > Pichiomycetes > Pichiales > Pichiaceae > Saturnispora > Saturnispora halmiae. The sequence continues at coordinate 772,190 of JAJMJL010000001.1, read as the reverse complement.
ATTTCCCCTGCTTTTGTTCCCAGAGGATGACCGCACTTTGGAAATTGACTGTGTTTCATAATCTATTGGTGTTCGGAATCCTACCTCTTTATTCACTGTTTTCACTGTTTCGATTAACAAATCTAAATCTATCGAAACATATGAACTATCAACTAACGATTCCTTGTTCATTACGTAATCCGGTAAACTATGTTCACATGGCACATAACCATGCAAGAAACTCGTATTCAGATCTTCGAAAAATTCAATACTTGATCTTTTGACATTAATGTTGTGAAGGTCACAATTTGGCCGGCAAATGACTTTCTCGGCAGAGTTGCCTATGTAAAACGCTGACGCGGCAAAAGGATCTCTGATTTGAAATGCCATCAATTTGGCGTTTTCTGTTGCGTAGTCTAGCATGGATGAACCTATTGATTTCAAAGTTTTCGAAATCAAATTTATACCCCCCACCTTAATTTATACCGAAGCTTGGTGATTATTGGGGTTCTTTTTATACAAAATCCATAACTTTTATTTTGCTTGGGCATTGAAAAAGCTTCCCTTGCATGAAACAATGCCGGCGGAGAAAATTACCGGAAAAAGTATTTTATTCAATGTTACATGCAGCTTACGTCAACTGTGCTCTGCGACAAAAGTTCATGCGCACCTGTAAAACCAGTATAACAAGTGAGCTAGACCGTGTGCTGTATTGATGCTTCAAATCGCTTTTTAGCAGCACAACTCAGCCCGTCATTCTTTTATTTAACCCCAATTGTTGATGCTGTAACATGGAAAACGGTCGCTTATTTTAATAACCCCGGTTATCGCAAAGAGTGTGGTAATAAAAAGAAACCACTCCCTTTGGTAAGTAGCAAATGCTCTTACAGAAAATCATCACCCCACTACCATGCATTAGGGCGGATAATCCTACATGTTCAGTTACCATCTTCCTACACAATTGTATATTTTTCTTATTCTCTTACTCCTTCTCTTTTTTATCCCTACACAAAATTAAGTCACATTACAAAGATCTGACCATCTCTTGTTTCGGTTGGAATACAACGTACCAAAAAATAAAACATAATCCCGATATTGACAATATGTCCATCAGTACATAATATATTGCCGAAAAGGGTAATTTCCAATGTGCATGCTTTACTTTTTGGGCCAGCATTACAATAGGCTGTGGTCCATATGCGGAATTGCGATTGTCCAACTCATGTACTAGATTAACAATAAGATGAAGTACATTGGACCGTTCAGCTGCTTTCTTTGGATTTTCACGAAGCTTCTACATAGTTGACTACAATGTCACCCCCACACTAAAAACCATAATTGTTATCCAGCAAAATCCAAATATGCTGGAAAATCTGGAATCAACTTTGGACTATCCAATATGCAGCTTCCTGAACTCATTACCCAAAACAATTATGGACACACTCACATGAATTAATGCCTCATGCGTGGTGTTATGGCTTGTTGACAAGGGGACTACATTCCATAGAATTGTTCACCGGGATGATGGCTTGAATCTTCTTAAGGTCAATTGAAGCTTAGCGACAAAAACACATCGGAGAGTTAACTCCTATTGTGTTAATATTATCACATCAAAATTTCAAAAACCGGGTCACGTGACCGTGTGTGTAATTACGAGGTGAAAAAAAATCAGCTTACAAAGTGTGGTGTATATGCATAAAGCAATGTATAAGCAGATGGCAGAACCGAATCTTGGAAAAAGAAAACAAGTCCAGGGTAATAAGGAGTCAGGAGGATTACCTACAGGACCGCGATCGACACAAGTCAATCATACGTATAGCAATAATAATAAAAACAGTTCGGAGGGCCAATATTATAATAAAAGAAAGCATGAATACACCAAACAGCCAAACCTAAATGACTACCCTGCGTTAAAAAGACATAATTATAAACATAATCAAACACCACAGACGTCTCTTGATAGTGAACCGGATGCTTTTGAAAAATTGGCATCAAAAGCCGTCGCCAATGAAAATAGACCCACGTTAAAATTCAAATTCATGACCCAAATCACGGCCCAAGAATCCCCTATTCATGAACGTATTCAACAGGTTGGAGAAGGTACATATGGAAAAGTTTATAAAGGAAAGAATAAAATCACCGGCGAATTAGTCGCTTTGAAAAGACTTAGATTAGAGTCTGAACGTGAGGGTTTTCCCATCACTTCACATAGAGAAATTGGGCTTTTACAATCTTTCAATCATCCAAATATATCCGGCTTGTATGAAATGATGGTGGAGAAAAATCAAGTGTTCATGATTTTTCAATATATGAATCATGATTTAAGTGGAATCCTTCAGCAATCAAATATAATCATAAATGATGGTGAAAGAAAAAATATAATAAAGCAGATTCTCAAAGGAATAGAGTACATCCATTCCAAAAGAGTAATGCATAGAGATATAAAAGGTTCTAACATTTTAATCGATAATGAAGGTGTGTTAAAGATCACAGATTTTGGTTTAGCAAGGCCGATGAAAAACATAGACACGGAGTTGATCGAGCCAAATTACACAAACAGAGTCATCACCCTTTGGTACAGACCTCCAGATATCTTATTAGGGTCAACAAAATATGGTAGGGAAGCGGACATTTGGGGTATTGGGTGTATATTCATTGAACTTTTCACCAGAAAGGCCATCTTTCAAGGAGTTAATGAAATCGATCAATTATGGAAAATTTATGATATAATGGGTACTATAAACCAAAAAGATTGGAAAGATGCCGATAATTTGCCATGGTTTGAACTTCTAAGGCCTGATTTTCATTCAAATTTCAAGTTCAGAGAAAAATTTGGACATGTTTTATTATCAGAGGCTTTTAATTTGGCAGTTGGAATGCTTCAAATGAATCCTAGTAACAGAATTACTGCAACTGAAGCATTGAACCATCCTTATTTTGAAGAGGCTCCTTTGGAAAGTCCGTTGAATTTTTTAAAAAATGTTCAAGGCGAATGGCACGAATTTGAGGCCAAACAGAAGAGGAAACAAAAACAAAAAGAGCAATATCAGCAACAACAACAACAACAACAACAGCAGCAACAGCAACAACAGCAAAAACAACAACAGCAACAACAACAACAATCTGTGAAGTCCGAAGTTTTATGAATAATATAAATTTTAAATTTCAAAGTAGGCTTATCCTTGGAAGGAGAATTTCAGAGGTTAGTTGACTTTTCTTTATATACAAAAAGATGCAAAACATTATTCATTCATTTTTTTATTTGATTTTAGATACTCATTTATATATGATCATACCCATTGGTATAATAATCGATTTGTTAACAATGTTTAGTCTGAAATCCTAAATACAGTATTCATCCCAATTTTATTGGTTGTCAAACTCTTAATGCACAATCAATACTCTAAACCAAATACAATATTCTGTCTATTGGTTCTTTAAATTGAAAAGCTATCCATCCACAACAACTTGTGGTTGACGAATGAAAATTTATTAATTGGACAACTTCAATTTGATCAAAAGGCTATTGAGATTTTTCTCTCATTAAAGTATTTTCAGTTAGCGTTAGAGAGAATTTGGTGAGGTTTCATGAACAGAAATAACTAATTTTATATTGTGCTGAGCTCATGAGCACAATTTATTAAGCTTCTTTTTTAATAGTTCTGAAAAATTTTTCTCTTGGTTAACAAAAGATTCAATTGCATAAAACTAATAATCAAAATGGCTACTATTGGTATTGCATTTGGTAACAGTTCCACCTCATTTGCGACTGTCAAAGATGGTAAGGTTGATGTTATTGCCAACCCAGATGGGGAAAGATTCATTGCTTCTGCTCTTTCATACGTCGATGGAGACGAATATCACGGTCAACAAGCTTTAGCACAAATTGTCAGATCTCCAAGAAACACCATTGTTAACTTCAGAGACTTTATTGGCTTGCCATTTGGATCAATTGATGCATCAAACTCAAAACACGCAGCTCACCCAATTGAAGTTGACGGTAAAGTTGGTTACACCATTAACGGTAACAACTTGACTATTGATGAAGTTGTCAAGAGACATTTCAAGCAAATTAAGAATGCAGCAGAAGACTACTTAGGTCAAAATGTTGAAGGCGTTGTTTTGACTGTCCCAACTAACTTTTCAGAAGCACAAAAGGCTTCTTTGGTTAGTATTGCAGCCGACGCAGGTTTGAAGGTTTTACAATTGGTTAATGAACCATCCGCTGCTCTTTTGGCACACTTAACTCAAAGAGATCAATTGTTAGAAGATAAGATTTACGTTGTTGCCGATTTCGGTGGTATTAGATCTGATGCTGCTGTTATTGCAGTCAGAGGTGGTATCTTAACTTTGTTAGCAACTGAACACTCAACCACTTTAGGTGGTAACAAGTTAGACAATGCTCTTGTTGACTTTTTTGCTGCTGATTTCCAAAAGAAATACAAGGCTGACCCTAAAAAGACCGAAAAGTCTCTTGCTAAGTTGACTGCTGCCTCAGTTATTACTAAGAAGACTTTATCAAATGTTGCTACATCTACTGTCTCTGTTGATTCTCTTTCTGATGGTTACGATTACATGTCTTCCATTAACAGATTAAGATTAGAAGTTGTTGCTAGAAACGTTTTCTCCGAAATGGTCACTTTTGTTGAATCTGTTGTTGAAAAGGCTGGTTTAACCCCATTAGATATTGAATCTGTTTTATTGGTCGGTGGTACATCAAATATTCCAAAGGTTGCAACAAATATGCAATTTGTTTTCCCAGAATCAACTGAAATTCTTGCTCCATCAATTGACTCCAAGTTACCAAATCCAAATGAATTGAACTGTAGAGGTGCCGCTATTCAAGCTTCTCTTATTGGTGGTTACGATGCTGAAGAAATTGCAGAATCTCTCACCCCTGTTGTTGTTAACACTCAACATTTAGCAAAGCCAATCGGTGTCAAGGATGCAGAAGGTAAATTCGTTACATTGATTTCAAAGGAAACCGCATACCCAATCAAGAAAACTGTCTCATTCCAATCATCTAGTGATAATGTCTTGATCGAACTTTACGAAGGTGAAAGAAGTATCAAGGAAACCGTTATCGAACCAGAAGTTTATTCTGATGCTGACGAAGATGACAGTGAAGAAGAACCTGAAATCATCAAGGAATTAGAATACGTCACTGGTTCTCTACTTGGTAAGATCGACTTAGCTGCTGTTGGTTCTGGTAAGACTGTTGATGTCATTATTAACATCACCAAGGACGGTAAACTTCAATTTGCTGCTAGATCTGGTGATAAAATCGCCAAAGTTGTCATTGAACAAAATTAATTTATATTTTAGTTGTAGTTTGTAATAAATCAGTTCAGTTGTGATCATTACTTGATCAATATATAAAAAGAGCAAATTGAAATTTCTGTTGATCTTTTTTATTCTTCAACTATACGCTATGATGGCTTCACAAAAGCCTATCAAAGATCAGGTTTTTGATTTATACATAGATGGGTGCTTGTATTTAGCAAGCAGTTGGACATCAGATGCCATTATGGTGTTTGAAATGGCATTAGAGCTGTCCAGAAGTGAAGATAATCCACATTTATTGGACATATTATTAAAATTATCAGAGTGTTATACTAAAGAAAGATCAATACCAAAGGCACTGAAGACTTTAGATGAAGTCTTAGAGCTAGAATCTTACAACTGTAAAGCAATTCTCATGAAAGCAGGATATTTCACATCTGTTTTAAATGAAACAGAGGCTTTAGCTATAATCAATGAAGGACTGATTAATGTTGAAACACATCAGAGGGATACATTTGATCCATTATACAGTACGTTAGTAAGAGAAAAAATGAGGTTAACATGGGACACGAGATCGACACCGAAAATCAAACGTCAATGTGTGAAGAATACACCATTATTAGAGAAACTACCACCAGAATTAATTTCTAAAATTATGGAACAGTTGGACCAAAAGAGTTTTATTAATTGCTTATCAACATGCCGAGATTGGAGATCAAGCTTGTTAAGTATTCCCAAATTATTAGGGTCATTTGTACTAAAAACAGGACTTACTTTACCCATGTTCAATAATTATCTAAATTATCTAAAAGAAGTTGCGCCATTGGATAAGCTGAAAATAGAGAAATTGAATATTGATTGTATCAAAACAGATGAAAAGCAAATAGTGAAGAAACTATTAGCAAGTGGACTCAAAATCCAAAAATTGAAACTAACATTGATTGAAATAACAAATTTTGAATTGGTAAGGATGCAACTTACAACATGTACCAGTCTGTTTTCCAATTTAAATGAATTAGATTTAACATTAAACTTAACCACTAAGGGTACCAAATCTATTGAAAGTGTAATGGAAATGTGTACACAGCTAAGATCTTTGAATTTAAATATTAGAAATTTTGTCGAAAGAGATACGTATAGCAGGGATACAACAATGACTCAAAATCCTGTGAATTCAGATATTGAGAATTTAAGTATATTCAACGGAAGCGAATTATTTTTAATGAGATTATTCACACATTTTACAATGCCTAAATTGACTTCACTACATATCAACGAATCCATAGTCAACAAGAAATTGCTCTATGAAATTTTGAATACTGCAGATTCATTGAAAAACTTGAGTTTAACTATCAGAAGTGGATATCCATTTTTGGAAATTCTATATGATATTTCTTTGCTTGAAAAGAAAGAAACAATTATAAAACAGTTAGAAAGTTTGAAAATAAGATATCAATTGTATCAGTCTTCTTTTGATATAACTGAAAGATATATGGCCCCATTAATATTTCCGAATCTCAAGACTTTGGAATTGAAAAAAGATAAAACCCCCTTCAATGAATTAATGAAACATGTCAGGAATTTTACCTCATTAGAAACTTTTTCATTAATTGAATTCTCAATAAATGGTGGAGCATCAACCTTCAGCATGAAATTATTACTGGACTCTATTCCGACATTGAAAAATTTGAAATTAATTACCCATTCATTACGTGGAGAAATTGTCAATGTTCTTTCAAGGGAAGTTATGGATTTCATTGATATTAAAAAATTAAAAGTTTTGGAAACAAACTCCAAAGGTATAACTGAAATGTTGAAAAAAGGTAAAAGACTTCACGCTGACAAATTCATTTCGGTTATATTCCATAACAATCATCAATCATTGACAGATGCAGATATTCGTCCCCTGATTTCGATGGGTATAATTAGAAAAGAAGTTAAAAGGTATGATCGATATTTCTCAATACAATGATTATTAGCCATACATGTCAAATAATTCTTTTTTCTTCTGTTCACGGACAATTGCATCTTGTTTTTGTTTCTCTTTTAATCTTGCAGCAGCCTCAGTTGGGTTAAATTCGGTTGAATACTTTGTATCAGCAACAAATGTTTGACCACTTTGATCTTCTTCAGCTTTTGTTTTTTGGAGGTCCTGAATTGATCTTGAGAATTTCTTCAACTTTTCAAACTCTGCAGCTTCTCCTGTTAAATGAGGTATAAATTGACCTCTCTCATTTAAATAACCTTCTTTTAGATCTTTATATACCCTTGATTTTGGATTATATCTTAATTCTTCTCCTGTTTTAATTACTTCTAGATATCTTGGTTTTTCTTCCAGTGATCGTCCGACATAAGCTTCATCGGCCTTAAATTTCGATTTATCAAGAATCGCTTCAATAATTATATCTTTGTTAACATTCGAAGATCCTTCATTGTGAGATTTCTTATAATCATCAATTGCATTCTTTTCTTTCTTTTTTAAATCATCTAGAACCTTTGAGTAATCCTTTTCATTATCAAACCCGTGCCATTTATCTCTAGTTTCATCATAATTTTTCAGATCATCTTCTCTAACATAAATCGTCTTCATCTCATCTTCCAAACATTCTATCGTTTTATGGTCCCCGCTACCACACTTTTCGCATTTCCCTTTCTTCCTCCATTCCCGTCTCTTTCTCTTCAATTTTTCAACTTGTCGTTTATCATTTTTACCTTGCTCCATATTCAATTTTTTGAAACCATCTTTAATACCATTTCCTCTTTTTGGTTCATTGTTGGCTATTTTTATACCATTAGGATCAATCCTCTGATGTTTTAATCGATTTTCGTCACCTATTTCATTCAATGTCTCTTCATCTGTCTTCCTTTTTCGAATATTGGAATCTTTCTCCATTGGACTCTCTGAAATATACCATGGTGCGTTGGCAATAAAGCTGGGAATATAATCATTCACTGTTTTCCCTTCCTTGTCAATAACACTTCTTTTTACTGCACCATTTGAAGCCTTTTTCATATCTCTTTCTGAAAACAAGGCTGTGCTATACATTTAAGAAATTTTTCACTTTTTTCATCTTTTTTTACCTTTTATTATAACAAAAGCGATTTTTTGTGACTTCCCAACAAGATGAAGACCAATTCATTTGTTAAGCAGTTAGCATCAAATAAAAGAACTGTCAGAGAAAATGCATTAAAAACATTGAAAAAGTTCCTCATGAGTAGAGAGAAATCCAAGCCATTGACTACATTAGAAATGAAAAAGTTATGGAAGGGTATGTTTTATACCATGTGGTTCAGTGACAGGCCTTTACCACAACAAAGACTAGCTAATGATTTAGCTTCTCTTTTCAGCGAGTGTGTTGTTGATGAACAATTTTTGAATTTTGTGGAAGCATTTTGGTATATTATGGGAACAGAATGGAGAGAATTGGATAAATGGAGAATTGATAAGTATTATATGTTGATGAGATATGTTATTAGAGAATGTTTTGTTAAACTAAACAAAGAAAAATGGGACTCCAAATTTGTTGAAGGATATTTACAAGTATTGAAAAGAAGTGTGTTAAGTGAAGGAAGTCAATACCCTGTTTCCATAACATATCATGTGATTGATGTTTGGGTTGATGAACTTGAAAGAGCGATTTTCGGAGAATTAGAAAAGAAGGAAGTCATTGAGACTGATGAAATTGTAGGAGAAAGTGACATCGAACAAGACGAAGAGAGTGAAGCAGAGAGAGTTGAAAGGATACAGAAACGTCAAGAATTATTAGAAGAGAACGCTGTTCCTTTTGATCAACTATTAAGTGTTTTCAAGGAAAAGTTCATCATTACTGGAGTCACTGCAGCATTAAAGGAGAAAATGAGATTGGAAATATTTGAAGATGAACGTTTGATTGAATTAGGAATTGATTTGAGTTTACCAGAAAAGAAAAGAAACAAAAGTAAGGTTTTAGAAGCTGAAGATGATGATGAGGAGGATGAGGAAGAAGAAGAAGTGGAGGAAGAAGAAGAAGAAGAAGAAGAAGAATGGAATGGTTTTGGTGATAATTAATATCTTTCCTTTATTATTACTATTATTATATATATAAATATCGTTTTGAATTTTTAAATTGGATTCAATTAAATTAGTATCAAATTATATTATTTGTTATATTTGAATCTTTAATTCTTCAGATGGTGGTAATTCATTTAAATTCATGTAAGTTAATTTGAACCAAGTTTGTGCTGAGCACATGAGCATTTTTGTGATTTTCTCCATTTCCTTATTTTTCTTACGAACACGTCTTGAACATTCGTCGTCTTCTCTTTTTCCTATTTATCGTCCTATTACCAGTACAAAATGGCCGAAATTGAGAAACTCGCTGAAACTCCTGTTGATTTTATTAAGGATGGTGTTCGTTTCGTTCAAAAGTGTACCAAACCTTCCAAAAAAGAATATCTTCAGTTACTTAGAGCTGTCGGGTTTGGGTTCCTTATGATGGGTGTTGTTGGATACGTTATTAAGTTAATCCATATTCCAATTAGATATTTGATTGTCTGAGACCGTCAATATATTTGTTTAGATTTTTATTACACATACTCACTCTCTCTATCTTGTAGACTTTAATATATAATAAATACTGTTGTCAACAAAACACTCTTTCTTCAACCAAATGGGATTTGCATCGCTTCTTTCTGAATTATCATCTAAAAAAGATGCTAAAACCGCTAAGACGGTGATGAAGCAGCCAGTGACGGTGAAACCTGGAGGAAGAGTGGCCAAAGTGGCTAAACCAACAAAGGTTATCAAACCATCTTCATATCAAGATATATATTCATCATCAGCCTATAACAACAATAATAAAGATGATGATGCAGCTGTACGACGTTTGAAAGAAGCAAGAAGAAAAGAGCGAGAATTGAAAGAGTCCAATTCAACAGCCAAGAAAGCATCTTCAAAGAAGTCATCCTTAATACAAAAACCAAAATCATCATCAGTAGCACGTTCAAAGTCATCACCTACTCACACTCCTAATGCACCCACTGCACATATCACTCCTCAACGAAATGTCAGTACAGGTCCTAAATTATCATTCAAACAACTAATGAGGCAAGCTGATAACATTGATACATCAAAACTGGCATTTGCTGCTATTAAAAAGCCAAATATGTCAGATTCAAAACCAAAACCTTCAAAAGCATTACAATCTATCAAAAGAGCAGAGAAAATCAAACAGAGCAGAGTAGAAATTGAACCGTCAAGACCAAAATTGGGGTCTGCCAAGTCAAATATAAAAAAGCAAATTGTTCCTTCATTTGCAAAACCATCTCCTGAATTGATGAAACGTATTGAAGCCAAAAAGAAACTTCAAGAACAGCAACAGCAGGACAGAAACAAGAATAGAAATAGATCCTTTGGAAATGATAGATTCAAGTCACAAAAGAAACCAAAAGACTCATTTGGTATTGATGCAGAAGATGATAGTGAAGATGAATCTTATGGTTACAGCAATAATTATTACGGTGATTATTATGATGATGATGATGATAATTTTATTGTAGACGATTATGATAGTAATCAATATAGAAAAGATGATATATGGAACATGGTTAATAAAAATAAAAGAAGGTCATATAATGAAAATTATGACGATTTTGATGATGACATGGAGGCAACAGGTGCTGAAATTTTCGAAGAAGAAGAAATGGCTTTGAAACAAGCTAAACTGGATGACAGAAGAGAACAATTGTTATTAGAAAAAAGAGCCGCTGACAAAAGAAAAAGGTTATCGGACATGTAATAGTAAATAGTATAAAACAGTTAGTTAAAAATCATTCATAAACTTATCAAAATCATCTTCGTCATTTCCTTCATCTGGGGCATACTCTAAACTATCATTATCATCCTCGTCGTCGTCATCATCATTAGGAACAAGTTTTTTATTTCCACTTGCACCAAATATTCCAAGAGGTTTGTTGGATTTCACTTCTATGGAGTCAACAGGGTCAATATCAAAATCACTGACATCTAATTCGTTTTCTAAAATCAAATCCATTTCAACATCAGCATGTGGAGTTGCCTGGCTTCTAGTTCTTGAAGAAGGCAAGAAACCAGCATACTCTTCATCATAATCTATATCTTCCTTTTCTCTTTCTTGTTCCTCTTCGCTGCTGTAGACCTCACCATGTTCTTCAATTAACCTATTTTTGATTTGTAATTTAGTCAGGAATATCTTCCAAGATCTTAAAATCAACAACTCCTTTCTTTTTTGCTCGTCTTCATCCTTTTGATTCTTTAAACCTTCTGCTATCAATTCAACGGCTTCTTTGTATTCTTCAAATGTTACTATTCCTTGAATTTTAGCTTTGACTTCTCTCCTCCTTCTTTTGCCCCCACCATCAAAATCGAAACCCACCACTGCAGGTACATATTCGATACCCATTAACTTTGCGGCTTTTTCTGAAAAATTATCAGCAATATGCACACATCCAGTGGGTATCATCCATGGCTCATAAATATCAATGTTTTTATATGCATTTCTGGGAATCTTTCCATTTTCAATTGGAGGAGGCTGATATCTTTCTGTTTGCCTTTCAGCATAAAGCCTTTTTTCATTTTCATCTTCATCGCCATCCTCTTCACCATCATGGGCATTTATTCTTGTTATTTTATCCTTCTTGTAAATTTTTAAAGGTCTTTCGCCAACCTTCAAAACCAATCCTTTCATGTACCAACCTTTGGCACTTTTCAAAGTTAAAACATTTGATCTCTTATATACAGGTAACAAACCTGAATCTGCTCCAGCTTTAGTTTTTTTTCGTACTGTTCCACAACTAGTCATTGGTTCCAGAATTTCGTTCCATTTAAGATCATTCTCAAGAACATAAACAGGATGGGCTTTGAAATCACTGATACTGGAAGGCATACCTTCTCGTTCATTAAACTCATCAAAATCAATTTCTTCAAACTTATCAACTCTGTTAGCATTTACTCTCGATGAAGTGCAGGCACTCAGAATTAATCTCTTCCACCATTCTGTATATCTCAGCTCTCTATCAATTCTTTTCTTACGAATTTTGGCATTAAATTCTTTAGCATATCTTCTTGTGATATCCCTAACACCTCCCAGTCTATCATATCCAATAACATACCAGGCGTTGTTTCGGATGCAGTTCATTGGAGGTTCGAGTTTAGATCGATTTACAACTATTTCAATTGTTTTCTTGACAGCCGGATCAACTGTAATATACTTTTTTGCATCCTTGTCCCATACTTCAACCCAAAACACTGGCCAGCTACCAAATCTCTTCTCGAAAGCACTGGAGCTAGAACTTTCATTGTGTATTGCATTTATTTGGCTTTTTATCTTGGTGGGTGTCAAAGCTTCTAACATTCGCTGTTTCTGTGATACTTTCTTCATTTTCTTTTGTGGTCTTTCTGCAGGTTCTGAATCTTGCCTCTGTTGTAAAATCTTACATTCAATCATGTTTGTAAAATCTGGTGGCTGCAAAGAAAATATTAATCTTGCAGGTAATGATAAAGATCTCAACAAAGCACAAAATCCTTGTGCATTTAGATCTCGAGACCCAAAGTGAGACAAAATCAGTTCACGAAATTGTTTAATTCTAAGCTTTGATGTTTCTTCAAATGGGTATTCTTTATTCTGTATTTCACTCCACGGTTTTTTATATATAACTGGGGCTTCGGGGTCAGTTGACCAAATTGAAATCCAATAATTCATTAAATGGCGTAACATATCTAGTAATTTCCTTGTTCTTGTCCCCGTTGAAGTTTTAGGGTCTTTCCGACACTTTTCATATTCTAAATATTCACGTTTTAGACTGTTTGGTAGTTGATCTCGTAGTTTACCCAATAAATGTTCATCATTAATCCATTGGTTTCGTACTTTCCCATGACCAATCATGGCAAATAAATATAAAACGTGGATTTCTCGTCTCAAAACACGTTCTTCACTTGATATCACTGTTGGACGTTGTCTTCTCTTTTTCATTGTACTCGTTTGTTTCTTTATCTTTACTGTCAGTGTGTCATTATTGGTATCGTTCTCAATCTTATCTGAAGGCAATTCGTCGTCAATATCTTCAAAATCATCCGACTCAAACTCCATATCTGAGTATTCATTTCCTTCTTGTTCTTTTGCTTTTGAATTCATTTCTTCTTTTTCTGCTGCTGCTTCGGATTCAGATTCCGAATCCGACTCCGATCCTGTTGATAATTCAATTACATGATTTTCCTCTTCTTCTTTCCTTTTTCGTTGTTCTTCTTCTCTCTTATTCTTTTCGAGAGCTTCCTTAATTTTGACTAATCTATCAGACATAGGAACCGGTTTCTGTTCCTTTGGTACTTCGATTGTTCCTTCTACAGCTTTTACAGTTGCATTTTCACCCTTTTTCCGTCGCTTTTTTAATGGTATTTTGGTATTATTCTCCTCCTTATGTTTCTCTTCTTTTAACGCAATGCGTATCATGTCGCGGTATTCAGCAGGGACGCTCATTTTGTCATAAATGGCTATTGATAATAAGGAACAAAATAGTAATATCTTTTTTGTTAACTAACTTTTTCACTAAAGTTTATATATATAACAAAACCCCCCAAATAATGGCCGGACTTTTACGAAGGTGTTGGTTTTCTGGTATCAGAGGTATCAGCACAGCGGGAGAAGGTCCTGTGCGAAATTTGAGCGGGAAAAATGCACTGGGGAAGAATTGGTTAGCACAATTGGAACAAAAACAGAATTCAATGCCGTATCATGTAGCATTTGAAAAAATGATGAAATCAACGCCAGGACTGTGGATGTATAGTGAAAAAACATCCAATATTCAACACGTTATAACGAGTTTGCTTGTAAATAGTTCAAAAAAGCAGAAAATCAATGAGAAAATGGATAAGAAAATAATATTTAGATCATTGGAAGATTTGAACACAGAAGAGTCAGCATTTGTGTTACTTATTCATTGTATATGGAAATGCATTAATCCATCATTCAAAAAGGGAAAAGAAATAAAAACTGTAACAAAATGCTTGAATACATTAAAAAAGGACAAAACTTTGAAAGTTGAACCCATGACATTGAATGATACTATCATAAACTCTTCACAATTTGGAAAAGACAGTATTCACAAAATTCTTACAGATAAGGATGTGCAAATTAGTGTGGCTTTTTTAAACAAACAGTTAACAAAGGATTATTCCTTTGATGATATTTTTACATGGGTAAACTCTTTATTCGAGCCATCAATCTCAATTGCATTGAAACAACTAGTCAATACCAAAACAATTCCAAATACAATTTTATATGATATTTTATTGAGAAAACCAACAAACGAGTTGGATTATCAATATTCATATGAAATTTATAAGTCACACTACCATAAACTAAATATAATAGATCAAGAAAAACTCCATCAGTTAAAACAATTTGATAGACACTTTGATAGAGATTTGATGATTCCTCCATTATTCAAAAATCTTTTTGAATATGCATTAAGACACAAATGTGAAGATTTGCCAAATTTGACAGCCATGCTCTTGGAAAGTAATTTCTTACCAGATGAAAACACCATAGCCCAACTAGGGGAAATTGCCTGGTATTTATCAATTGATCACACAGGAGAGTTTATCGGGAAACCATCAAGACATTATTATATTGCACAATCAATGATCATTAAGTCAATTAATGAAATGATAAAGCAGAATAAATCGTTAGAAGTTGATGTGACTACTATCTTAGCGGTTTCCAATTTATCATATTATAAGAATCCACAGAAAGCATACAAACTATTTAAATCAGCCAAACAGCATTTTGATCACTGGAAAATCCAAGCTTTCAAACCGGATGATTTTGAAAGTATTACAAATAGTGCAAGTAGTGGGGAGAAGCTATCCAGTGATATTTTGAATGAAATGATCGAAGATTACAACATTAAATTTTTATGCAATTCAATCATTCTTTTACATGTTAGTCAAGAAAATCATTTACAAATATCCAAAGATTTAAGGCAGATATTTCAACAAGTCGAATTGGATGTTTTAAAGAAATACCCTGAAATTTGGCAATTCATTTTGGTTAAATTATCATACCATCATATGATAAGTGGTTCCTTATATGGGTTTTTAATCGATGGTTACTGTTCACAAATAAGCGCAAATAAAAAGGCATATCCATATGCTTTGGATGTTTTGATAAAAAATGTCAACTCATTTAGTAGCATTCAACCAATTTTAAATAATGTTGACATTTCTAATTTTGATGACAACAATGTTGCTCACTTGATTTCAAAGCTGTATAAATTTGGACCTGGCAAATTAGAAGATGATTTACAATATATAAATGTGATTGAGTTGGCAAGAGATTTATATGTTAAGAGTGAGTTCAAGTCGTCAAGGGTTAATTCATCATATTTGTTAGGGGAATCTGCGGTGACTCCAGAGGAAACATATGAGAGGTATATTACAATGAACCAAAATTTTAAGGTAAGCCCTTTAACTATTTCAGCTTTGTTTCTTTCTATTTACAAACTGGTAGAAATGGGGAATTATGATGGGATTAAGTGGGGTGATAATGATCCTGTCGAATTTTCAATTGATCAATATGACCGATTTATTTCCAAAGTGTTCAATGATGACTTAATATATCCTAATGATCATCTTCTTGGAATTTACATTGATGTTTTGATTACATTTGATAAAAATGATAGGCTTGTACAATTATTGGACACTCTCGTTGATTTGAAGTATCCTGTAAGTGAAAGATTGTTTGAAAAGTACATCAATGGATTCGGTAGTTGGGATAAAGAAGAATTGATAAGTTGTCTTAATTTGTATAACAAAGGATTTCAAGGTAAATGTGATAAAAGAAATTTACCTAAAGTTAAAGCCAGGGGACAATTCAAGAAATTTGTTGAAGGATTAGAAATGAACTGGGCAGTCATTGGAAAATGGAACTGGCCTGGTAAGTGAAAAAACTTTTATAATAAACATGTATAGATATCTAAAAAGCTTAAGAAACGAATTTATTGATTTTTTGATAAAGAAATGTGTAAGTTTGTCTCTGATCGAGAATCCACATCCTCGTATATATTTTGTTCTTCTGCTCCTTCTTCTGCTCCTTCGTTTTCTATCGAGTATTTTCTCCATCTAAATCTTAACCACCAAATGGCTTGCGAGATGAACAATCCAAGTTCAAGAGCAATAATTACTACATAAAGTGACATTCCCATTGCGTCAAACTTCCCCACAAGCATACTTGCCATAGAAAAAATTGCACCTGAAGAATCCATGGCAAGAAATATGAAATTAATACCAACAACTCTACCTTTTCTTTTATATAGTTCGTAATATGGTGGTAGCAATCCCAACGATAAAATGACCGTTGCAATGATACCAAAAACCAAATCCGGAGATTCGTTTCCTTTTGCATAAATTGGTCGTAGCCAAATAACGAACCCGACTTCACATCCGATCCATATTGAAAGGAAAACCGCTATAATCATAAAAATATTACTTCTTTTATATTGATAAGGTGGATAATACATACTTTGAACCCAGGCTATTCCACAGAAAAAACAGAATAAATGTGGCTGGATTTGAAATATAAGATAACTATTTGAAATCATGAAATATATCCCCATTGGAATAGCTGATAAACACCATAAAAACATGAATAATGGAGAGAATCCATCTGAGCTCTTTCGACGATAAAGAAAGTAAATTTGGGGGATCAGTTGAACACACCAAAACACTGTCCCAACTGTCCCCAAAGCAGTGGCAGTTGAGTTCTCCTGTGGCATATAATCAGTGCTTTCGGATAAAAGAATAAGATCAGCACTCGGTTAAGAGATTTTTCAGATGCCTCAAATAAGGGTCTTTGACATTAATTCTTTCTAATTCCTCCACTAGCTTTAAAAGATACTCTGTGTTAGGACCACTATCACCAACAGCATGTTTTATGATGGCGGCTGTTTTTTCGGGACTTTCAGGACCAATGAACGACTCATTATCGACCGTTCCGATATAAACGACACATTCGACGGTGGGATTTCCGTTGAAAACAGCATCAGATGGATCATTTACTTGAAACTTGATGGTCTGTTTATCATACCCATCTTTTTCTCTAAAATCTAAGTACTCGGACGCTTCTTTTGCTTGTTCTGGTGGTATATAGTACACACAACCATCAACTTTCAAATACTCATGAAGTTTGGCGGGATCTTGAAACACTTCACGTCTCTCTTCCTCGGTTAAATGGGCCAATTCATATGCACAGACATCTTCTTGAAAAGACTTTGTGTCAGAAACCACATCTGCAGGAATAATTGTAACAACTCTTCCTTTGTATTGTGGCGTTCCTCGATTATCATAACTAGACTGCCAAAATCTACGAATAAATCCCCTGGTATGGCCATCATACCGCTTGAAATGCTTATGAATATCTAGATGGTGTAAAGGAGGTTTAAACAGCAGTGATCCATACCCGAATAGCCATATACCGGTCTCTTGTTGCGTCATATTTAATAGGAAAAGAGATTTTCAAAGTTGATCTACAAGTATATATTATAAATATTTTTCAATCATCTAAAGATCCCAATCTTCTACCTTGGCCTTTGAAAGAGGGGAATTCCTTTGATATGGACATCTTTCTTGGTTTTGCAGGAAAAACAGTAAACCCAGAGCGGTTAAAAGCTGCAGAGGTATAATCAACACCTCTAATCCTTGAAATTAAACTTGTCAACCATTTAGGAGCAGTCAAAATTCCCGTAGAGTAAAACCAAACATTTGTTAGAGAATTGACTGTTCCCAATCTATTAGAGGAGCCATCCTTTTGTGGTTCAATCCCTGTTAAAACTTGAACTAATGGACCAAATGATTTAGTTTCAATACAATTGTAAACATACGCAGCAAACGAACCGATTAATGCAAGAATGAAAGAAGGTGTACCATCCACGATTAATCTAAACCCAAGGGAAACTGCAGGCAATAAAGAGGCTTTGATTGGCATAAAATAAAAGTTCACTTCTTGATTATAATTCAAAACTGACCAAGTATATGTTAATGCTGACAATAATGCTGGATTCAATGTATATAATGGAGGTAATCCCAAAAATGTGATCATGATAATAATCGGTAAAACTATCAAACAATAGTAAATATAATCTGGTAAATTCTTTCTAAACTTGAGTTCTTCAATCCCCTTGGAAAAAGAATATAACATATATATTTCCATCATTCCTTGCATTGGTTGTGGATTAGGAACCAAAAATCCCGTTAGAAGTCTATATACCTCCCATTTTGATCTTACCAAATTGAAATCCGGACAAAATTCTGATATGCTAACTACATGGAGAGCATTCAGTCCTGCCATCACAACCGCTGTTAACGTCACTGTACGTGTGACGGGAGGAATTGATCCAATAAACTGACCAAGTTCGGACATAGCTACCAATTATGATTGAAATAAGAAAAGAAATGACACTCACTAGGATAATGAAGTTGTGTATCTTTTTTCGGATCTATAATTAATACAATTCGAATAATGGGCATTTTTATCAGTTGTTGTGCTCTGTTGCTGGGATGTATATTTGTTAGCTTTCAATTGTATTCGGGGCAAATTCTGGGGGATTTTGGTCGAAATACTAAGCAACTTGAAGTATGTGAAGATTATTCTAAATATGCGAGTACTCCACATGGGCCATTTTCGCAAGGACCGTTACATTTACCATTTCAAAGACCTCCGGAAAAATGTAGGAGGTTTAAATCGCAAGTGGTGGATGAATTCATTGAGAATATCAAAAGCAATATGACGGATTCGGACTTAGCAAGATTGATAGAAAATACTTTACCAAATACTCTAGATACTGCTATTTTATGGTTTAATAATGACACAATTGCACCTAGAACATTTATTAGTACAGGAGATATTCATGCAGAATGGCTTCGAGATTCAGCCAGGCAATTATCAGTTTATATGAAATTTATTGATAAGGATTCAAATTTGAAATTGATGATCAAGGGTGCTATTCTTCAACAGGCTGAATTTATTAATGTTGCACCTTATTGCAATGCATTCCATGCTCCAAAAAATTCCGGTGTTGAACGAAAGCCATCTTCTATAGATGAAGTTTTTCCAGAGCCTGATTGGGATCAAGTATACGAATGCAAATGGGAATTGGATTCATTAGGATCGTTTTTGGAATTAACCAATGAATATATTGATCATTCTCAAGATTTTGATATAGTTAAAGACCCAGTTTGGTTGAGGTCTATGGAAACTATTTTACAAGTTTTACAAAAGCAATCCCTGCCAACTTTTGATGACGAAACTGGTAAGCTTTTACCATTTACATATACATTTAAAAGACAAACAAATATTGGTACTGAAACTCTACCACTTGATGGATCGGGAAATCCAGTGAACGGGGGAACGGGGTTGATTAGATCCGCTTTTAGGCCATCTGATGATTCAAATACATATCAGTTATTCATTCCTGCAAATGCACATGTTTTAGTCCAGTTAAAATCAATTCAATCACATCTTGGAGAATCCATGAGGAAAAGAGCAAAATTAATATCTGATGCCATAGAAAATGGGATAGCAACTCATGGTATTGTGCATCATCCTAAATTCGGGAAAGTATATGCGTATGAAATAGATGGGTTTGGAAGTCATAATATTATGGATGACGCTAATATACCATCGTTGTTGTCATTACCTGATTTAGGTTATTGTTCAAAAGATCACCTAGTTTATCAAAATACTAGAAAAATGTTGCTTTCAAAGGAAGGGAATCCATACTTCTTGTCGGGGGATAATTTTCGTGGAATTGGTGGCCCTCATGTTGGTTTCAAACGTGCATGGCCAATGTCTTTATTAGTTCAAATCCGTACTTCTGATGATGATGATGAAATTACTGATTTATTACAACTGCTAAAATCTACAACTGGTGGTACCGGTTTGATGCATGAAGGAATAAATGTTGATGTTCCTAATGGTGATGATTTCAGTAGAAGTTGGTTCAGTTGGTGCAATAGTGAATTTGGGAAGACAATAATCGATTTGATCCAAAGAAAGCCTCATTTGGTTCTTTGAAATGTTCTCATTTTATATCTAACGCGCTTTTTTTCTCCGAATAGTCGGATGGCGTTTGTCTAGTAAATTATCCTTGATGGATATACTCATATATTTATATATTTATATATTTATATATTTCATGAGCATTATTTGTTTATACAACGCGAAATCACCTTCATTGGTTGTTTATCAGAATGAGTTTCAAGAAAGTGCCTTTATACTCCCTTTCGGGATTGCGTTCTGAAGCAGATGAACACCTCTATGAAGTGATGGAAGGTTTAGGTTTCAAAGAGTCATTTAAAACGGAAGACATCAAATTGGTATTAGGATACATATCTGTTGCATTGGCAGGGTTACTTTACTGGGCAGAGAAGAAGTATAAGAACGATTTTAATAATACTGAATATGTTAAATTGACATGGGATTTGGTGATGGGATATTTTCTTATCCAAGGAGGTCTTTTCTTGTATGATAAATTGATTGTGGAAAATTGCAAATATGTTGGATACAAAAATGGAAAAAAAATGGCAGTTAGTACATGGACAGATGATATTGATAAAGAAGTTCCACTATATTGTATTGAATTGGACTTTGAAGGATATGAAAAGACTATTCACAAAGAAATTGGAGCTTTTTTTTATGAAGATGGATTTCTTAATATGCAAGAGTTAACTTCAACCATTAGTAGCTTACTAGAAGCAGTTGATAAAACTAAATAATATTTTACATCGTATAAATCATAAGAATATACAAATTCTCATCTATCTATTCCACTGAGGCTTCTTAACCAGTTTTGGATCATGTAAGGTAGCATTTTGACAATAGGAATCAATCTACCATAAAGAGGATATACAAATTCACCATTCAAACTCTCTAGCACAATTTCTCCTATTCTTATTGCCAATTTTTTCGAGTCAATAACAGGAGCCAATAGTGTATTTACATGTTTGTCTTTGAACATTCTGGTATTTAGTTGTCCTGGTATTATTGTTGAAACTGAGACTAATTTTCTTGGAGTTTCTTGCCTTAAAGCATCAAGACTGTTTACTAATGCTGATTTCGTACCGCTGTATACACCCAGAGTTTTAGGAGCAAGAAATCCTAATACTGAACATATTCCAATCACGTGAGTATACATATCCGTCTTAATTCTCTTTTCCAAAATAGACTTTATCAATGACATTTGATTCACCCAATTGAGATTGACAATCCTTGAAATTTCATCTTGTGTTAAATCCAATAGTTCTTTATCTTGTCGAGTACCAGCATTACATATTATTATACCAATTTCATTGATTGAAATTTCTCTTTCTATTTCTCTTATTACACCAGCAACGGAATCAATGTTAGATAAATCATATCTGAAAAAAATGCTGTTCTCAGGTTTGAACTCAGGCTCGTCAACATCGACAATTATAATTTTATCAATATCTGTTTTATCATGAAACTCTATGACCAATTCTTTACCAAGACCTTTGGATCCCCCTGTTATTAATATGGACTTTTTAAAATACCTTTGATTTGGCCCACTTCTCAGTCTTATATTAACATATCTTAAAATCCATGCAATTGTCACCACATATTTGCATTTCAAATTTAATAACCATACGAACAATGGGTTCAAAATGGTCAATAGCATTATGTATAAAAGGCTATCTAAATTAAACACTTCTTTACTCAATGGTCGACTAGGCGTTATACATTTCTGTACAAACACCCATACCTCTTTATAGGACGAATACGACCCCATTTATCTAGACGGGTTTTAGTAAAAAAAATGAAAAGTTTACTTTTTATACACACGCAACTAAGAATTCTTGTTGACGGATTTGTTGATGTTAACACCGTTCATTTTACTGTTGTGGCTTTGATTAGGAGCAAACTTCTTTAACATACGAATTTCGTCAATGGAATAACCTGGAATTCTGATATTCCAAGTCCTTTCTAGAGGCAATTGGATGTCTCTGACATCCAAATTATCACTATGACGGTGTCTTGCTAACCTGGCTGCAAATGTAGTAACACTTTGTACAAACTCATCTGCCAAATCAAGTAGTAAGTCTTCAACATCACCATCAATACCTAAATCGATATCACCCTTCTCAGCAGCAATAGAAGCAACTAATTCTTTAAGTTTTCTCTTGTTCAATACCTGTTCACCATCATAATTGAAAGGTTGACCCTTGGACATTGGAGGCATTGTAACACCAGGAGCGTAAATTGCATTTCCTCCCAGCATCGATGCTCTGTTGTTAATTCTTGAATTGTTGAAATCATTACTACTTATCCTTAAGTTATCAGGAATATTCATATTGTCGAATTTATTCTTATCATCTAATAAATTCGACATATTGCCTGTTGTATTCGATCTTGTAAAGCTTGAAGGCCCTTCATCCATTTTCTGTCTTTTCAACTGTTGGTCCATACCATCGAGCTGTTGTTGTTGTTGCTGTTGTAATGAATTTGCCGATCTTGTTCTATTGATTATTCCATTCGATCCTGGCGATTGGATAGGTGAACCACTGATTGGTGATCCTCCATTACCATTAGATTGTTGCTGTGCAATTTTCAGTTGTGTTGCAATCTGTTGGGTGACCTTCTTACAATTATCTATACGCATAATCATTTCCTTTTCTTTTTCTGCATAATAAGCTACAGTCTTAGCGTCCAAATCTGGTTCATTTTTCCTCTGTTGAATGATGACTAAACTAGATTTAAACTTTTCTGCCATTTGCATCACTTGTTGGTATTTACTCAGTATTTCCTGTTTCTTCATATGCATTTGCTGTTGAGAATTCATTCCTTGGATTTGATCTTGTGGAATTTGATGTTGTTGTCCCTGTTGTTGTACTTGCTGTTGTACTTGCTGATTCTGGGCTTGCTGATGTTGTTGTTGTGCTTGTTTCTGCTTTTTAGAGTAGGTATAGAGTATATTTCTGATCTTCTCGGCCTTCTGCATATGCGATTGACCTACTGGGGTGTCAAGACCCGCTGCTTCCGCTGCTTTTTTCTCCACTGCATACTGGTTAAGAAGCTGTCTAGCCTGGTTAGGTGCCAAGTTGATGGCACGGTTTGTCTGCTGGTCAGCCATGAAGTTTATAAAATAAAGATGTTGTTTTTAATGGAAGAGATTGAAATTTTGTATTATCCACTATGTGTAAGTTCTTTTTCATACAAATACTTGCATTTGGGCACTTTCAAGCAGGAACTTGAGAAAAATAATGACATTTTTACAATCAGCATCATCAATTGAGTCACTTAGTGAAGATTCTAGAACGTTACTATCAAAAGTGGATCCATACGTTTTGGATTACAATATTTTCTTATTTAAAGGAATCGGCGATATGCATAACAGGGAAAATGGTAAGCTTTTGGACTTTGTTTCACAGACTTTAGATGCTATACCAGATGAATTTAAAAGTAAGATATTTAATCCGGTTGAAAATGGAAAGGTTGTATTGACTACAACGTCCAAACTTCAAATGCGATTATTGGAGTTATTAATTCATGAAAGACATCGTAGAGACATTGAAATCATAAATGCACAATTGGGAGGTAAGCTGAAGTATATTCCATTGCAAGATCCTACTAAATATGAGATCAAATCGCCATTTTATTTGACATTCAAACAATCAAATGAAGATTATGAAAATCAATTTTATAAATTGGCACTGTTGCAATGTCTGGAGTATGACTTTGAACACGATCTGAACGATTCGGAAGATTACCAAAATGATGATGACCTCGTCAAAGAATTCTGTACCGATTCTATACTTGATTTTAAATTATCAGATGCAAAAAAAGAATCGGATATAATGGATAATGAACTCATCAAAGTGTTGATTCCATTGGCATCACAGGTGATTCTTATGGATGACGGTAGTCAAGAAAGGTGAATTGTATCTATTTTAGTTATTTAGCAATTAAACATATTTATATTTTATCGTGATAATTGTTCAATCAACGCCCAATTCTTTTAACACGGTTACTTGTTCTTTTTCTCAGTTTTGCAATAGTCTCACATAGATATTCATCTGTGTTGTGTGGATTTTTAAATGATACCGTGACTTTACCTTGTTGGTTATTTACTAATTTCATATCATATCCGATGAAGCACCCAATCAATGAGCCTTTCATTGAAGGGTCATCTTGCAATTGATAAATTTCCAAACTATTACTCCCTGAGACGAATAAAACTTTATCATCGATGTTAAACGATGCATCTTTACAATTAGTTCCAAACCAAAGAATATTCGGTGAACTTAATTTATACTTTCCCATCGAAGACTTGAACCTTGCAGCAAATTTGGAATATACAACTAATGTCTCAGAAATATCCATTTTTTTGTTAGGAGATTTGAAAACTCTAACTGGAACTTCATTTTTGAGAATATCCTTGAAATCGTAATCCGTCAACGGTTTAAATCTAAATTCGCTCAAATTGGAAATACACCAATTTGCTTCATCATCAATTACATGACCAATCCCAAAATTATTTGCATAAACCGGTTGCAAATTTATAATCTTATGATTAGTTTTGAATTGTTTCCATTTTGAGCCCATTGTTGAGATATCCAAATAATTAACCAACTTATCCTCCCATGTAAAAAGAAAAGTTCCCCCTGCTCCTGAAGATTCCGCTTGATATCCAATGGAAAATCCATTTACATTATTCAAATGTTGATCTTTTGATGGCCTTGGTTTTTCAATTGAACTCTTATCATAATAATCACTGAATATTTTATCAATTGAAATTTCAAAAACACTTGATTCTGATAAAAAGTATAAGCAATCATCACTGATAACCATGGATCTGACATTTGTCAAATTGTAAAGCAGTTTCCATGACACTGGCGTATTCACTAGCCCTACAAATACCCCATTTGTTGAACCAATGATACAGTACCTTCGATAATGGCCGGATAAATCTCGTTTATTGAAGTATTCTAAAGATAAAACAGTTGCCGAGAATTTTTCGATCAAACTCTCATCGAACTCATTAGATAGCTCGTGATTTTTCTTATTCAACATTTTCGAAATTGGATCAAATTCTAGAGGAATTGGGTCAAGTAAGGTTTTTGTAGACGACTGCTTGTTTAAAAATGAAGTATCATTCACCAACTTGAACTCATAAACTTTATTCAAATTCTTCCAAAGTTCATTAATCATATCCTGTATTAATTTAACAAACTTATCTAAAATAGCTGAAGAGAAATCATTCTGTTTTCTAAATTGACAAATGGTACCACTACCATTATCTTTTATTTTCAGAATCTTGTGAGATCCGTCATCAAAATATTCAATATGAATATACTGTAAAGGGATTGGTTTTTTTGACAAAACGAACCCCTCTTTGTCCTTTAAATTCAAAGGATTTGATTTGATTTTAAGTGGAATTAAAAAATTATCAAATAACACTAGCCTTGAATCAATCCATGAAAGTTTGGTCTTCATTTCCACTTGAATTGGATCTTTGGTCACTCGTTTTGGATTGAACATGTCCACCATTTCCATATATGAATAATGTATATCTGTACTGTATGATAACTTTTCATTGAAAGAAATCTTTTTTTCTAGATCAGACGTTGAATCACTTATGTTATTTATTTCTTTGATTAAAGATTCCACTTGACCTGCCAAATTGGAGAGATATGTGTCTCCAATTTCATCATAAATGGATTTCAATCTGCTGAATAATAATTGAACAGAAGTAAATAATTTGATGAAATATGAATTGAATAGTTCATTAGGTGATACAGCAGATCTGTTCTGAAGATCGTGATCCAATTTTGAAAACTCATTAATCCACTTTTTCCTCTCTGGCGATGATGCCAATTGAGTCAAATACATAATACTGCCAGATATGTAATCATATTTGTTTTTCAACAATTTAAACCAGTTTTTCAGGAGCTTGATAACTTCTAAATCGGAAACAATAAAATTGTTATCAAATAAAGGTTTAAGTTTGATTGTAATAAGCCTATCCAAAAAGTTGTAAAATTCCATCAAAATGCCAAAAGTTTTATCATAATCAGATTTTGGGAAGTTGATTTTTTGTGAGTTAGATTGAAATTCATGCCCATATAGGTTGACTAATCTATTTAAATTGAATCTGACCTTTCGCAAATGCAAAAAAACCTCGAAAACAGTGTTTTGCTTCTCAAACTCTAATTTATCCCAATCTTTTAGAGCTTTACCTTCCTCGGGTGACAAATTCCAGAACTCGACATACCCTAAATTATCGAATGTTTCCAATGAGTGCATGTTTTTAGCTGGTCGTGAATTTATTATGATTTGGATATTTTCAGGTAAATGATCCACTTCTAAAATCGAACAAGGAGGAAACCTTTGTGGACTTCGCCTTGTTGGACTTGGTGATTCCGATATAATTGATTGATTAAAAATATTATTTGAAAACTCATTGGGCGTAGACGGTTGATATTCCAGATCGCTATCAACATTTTGAGACTCAAATATCGGGGAATCGTGTATATTTGAAGAGAATGACATTTCTGAGTTTAACGTTGGAGATCTTTGAAGATTAGGATCCAATGATCTTAGCCTTTTGAGAGGTGACAGGTCTGGGATATTGAATTGGGACATTTGATTGGACGCATAGCTTGGCATTGTTGTGCTACTTCGCCTATTAACGAGCGGAGATGGAGAGTCCAATGTTGAAAACGAAGAATCAAAAACCAATGGAGTGGATGGTGATTTATTGAGAGGAGCCGGGGCTGGTACAGGCGAAGATGGCGACGATATTAATGATCTCCTGTATTTCTGGTATGGCGAAAGGTCCGGTAAGGATCTTTGAGGCGAGCCACTGCCACTATTACCACTAACTTTTCCCGACTCAGTGGATCGCAATTTCGTAAAATATACACTTTGTTTCAATGAGGGTGATGATTGAGGAGTCTTCATCAAACTACACTCCATCGTCTTATCCATATTCACGCTTCTGGTCTCTATATGATGTGTAGATTGATTGTAAACAAAGAAAATTAAATAATAAAATAAACAAACAAACAAAAAGACGCGTCTCTGAGCTTATTAATTTATTACGTAATCTGCAGATTACATAAGCCGCTGACAGAGTCAAAAAAAAAAAAAAAAAAAAAAAAAAAAAAAAAATTTTTCATTTAAAAAGAACGAAAAATCCCATTTTTCACCCAATTAACCAAAGATTTTTCCTTTTCCTGGCAAGCCTTTTTTTGCCCATTAATTAAATAAAAAAATGTCCTTTCAAGACTGTACTAAAGCTGTTGAATATTTAACTAAGTATTCCCAAAAAGATGGATTATCAGTCCAAGAATTGATGGATTCTAGACAAAACGGTGGGTTGACCTACAACGATTTCCTTGTTTTACCAGGTAAAATCGACTTCCCAGCCAATGTTGTCTCTCTTGAATCCAGGTTGACTAAGAAGATTACCCTTAACACACCATTTGTTTCCTCTCCTATGGATACCGTTACCGAATCCGATATGGCTATCCACATGGCTTTATTGGGTGGTATTGGTATCATTCATCACAACTGTACCGCAGAAGACCAAGCTGCTATGGTTAAGAAGGTCAAGAAGTACGAAAACGGGTTCATCAATGACCCAGTCGTTATTTCCCCTTCCACTTCTGTTGGTGAAATCAAGAGAATGGGTCAACAATTAGGTTTCACTTCTTTCCCAGTTACCGAAACCGGTAAGATTGGTGGTAAGTTGGTTGGTATCATCACCTCAAGAGATATTCAATTCCACGATGTTGATACCGACTCCGTCTCAACCATCATGACCAGGGAATTGGTTACTGCTAAGCATGGTGTTTCTTTGTCCGAAGGTAACGACATTTTGAGAAAGTCTAAAAAGGGTAAGTTGCCAATCATTGATCAAGAAGGTAACTTGGTTTCTATGTTATCAAGAACTGATTTACAAAAGAACCAAGATTTCCCTCTTGCTTCAAAATCCGCTACCTCCAAGCAATTGCTTTGTGGTGCTGCTATTGGTACTATCCCAGCTGACAGAGAAAGATTAGCCAAGTTGGTTGAAGCTGGTTTGGATGTTGTTGTCATTGACTCATCTCAAGGTAACTCTGTTTTCCAATTGGAAATGATCCAATGGATTAAGGAAACCTTTACTGAATTACAAGTTATTGCTGGTAATGTTGTTACCAGAGAACAAGCTGCCTCTCTTATTGCTGCAGGTGCTGATGGTTTAAGAATTGGTATGGGTTCTGGTTCTATTTGTATTACCCAAGAAGTTATGGCTTGTGGTAGACCACAAGGTACCGCTGTTTTCAACGTTACCGAATTTGCTAACCAATTTGGTGTCCCATGTATTGCTGATGGTGGTGTCCAAAACATTGGTCACATCACTAAGGCCATTGCTCTTGGTGCTTCCTGTGTTATGATGGGTGGTATGCTTGCTGGTACTACTGAATCCCCTGGTGATTACTTCTACAGAGATGGTCAAAGATTAAAGACTTACAGAGGTATGGGTTCAATTGATGCTATGCAAAAGACTGACACCAATGCTAACGCTTCCACCTCAAGATACTTCTCTGAAGGTGATAAGGTTTTGGTTGCTCAAGGTGTTTCTGGTTCCGTTATTGATAAAGGTTCAATTACTAAGTTCGTCCCATACTTATACAACGGTTTACAACACTCTTGTCAAGATATTGGTGTCAAGTCTGTTCTTGGTTTAAGAGAATCCGTCAACAATGGTGAAGTTAGATTTGAATTGAGAACTCCTTCTGCCCAATTAGAAGGTGGTATCCAAAACTTGCACTCTTACGAAAAGAAGCTTCACAACTAAATTAAATAGTACTTTTACATATATAGTTATTTTCTACGACAATAAAATAAATAAATCATCTTTATGGATATTCAATTAAGTCAGCTTCTACAATTAGAATGAATATTTAATTTAAAAATCCACTAGCCATAAAAATATTTAACCTCTATGGTTTGTGTTCATTAATTTAGATAGATATTAATCAAAGGTAATTTTTGTATGTATAGATATAGAAAGAGTTATTTAAAACTTAAACAGTTTCCAAAACAACATCCTTGAAGTTGGTGGAGACCTTCTTACCGCTAGCATCAACAGAACCTTCACCGTGTAAAGCCAACAAGTTACCTAATTCGAATTTTGGTTGCTTCAATAACTTAACCTTTCTAACGTGAACGTTTTGCAATGGCAAGATGGACTTGGTAGCGTTAGAGATTTCGTTACCGATAGATTCTGGAATCAACTTAGCAGTCAATTGAGTCAAGGTAGATTCTGAAGCTTCCTTGGTCATAATGTTCATCATAACCTTTCTAACTTCTCTTAACTTGGATGACTTAGCGTAGGTAGACTTCTTAATTTGGTTTGGTTGTCTCTTGGTGAAAGCAATAGCGAAAATTCTAACAACGTAATCATCAGCGGTCTTAACGGTGACAGAAGCTTCGACAAGGGATTGCCACTTTCTGACAAGGGACTTTAACTTGTCAGTGGTGAAATCCATACCGTGGAAGTTGGTCAAAAGGTTCTTACCTTGAACTTCATCAACTCTTAACTTGATCTTCTTGTGAGCGTGATCTTCGGAACCTTGTAAATCAGCAAGATTGACTTCGAAAACTCTACCCTTTAAACCGTCAGCGGCGTTCTTTAAACCAGTTGACTTGTTGATTAAAGTTTGACCAACATTTCTGTTTTCGAAAGTGGTTGGAGCCTTAATATCGTACCATTCCTTCTTGGTGAATGGGTCGACAACTCTCTTCTTGAGCCCCTTCTTACCCTTTGACAATCTCTTATTCTTACCAATGGCCATGATTAATTATAAACTTTGATTGGAATCAAGATAATTAAAGAGTAGCTGGATTTTGAACTGTGAAAATTTTCGGTTTGCTTAGAGGAAGTTTGAAAAATTCCTTAATTTCCCAATTGGGAAGTACATTTGTGACTGCTAAACATTTTAAAATTACGTCAGCCCCTAAAACCAATTTAGCCC
The DNA here is from genome assembly GCA_030563645.1 of Saturnispora halmiae. Classification (NCBI taxonomy): domain Eukaryota; kingdom Fungi; phylum Ascomycota; class Pichiomycetes; order Pichiales; family Pichiaceae; genus Saturnispora; species Saturnispora halmiae. The sequence goes on along the minus strand of JAJMJL010000001.1, from coordinate 741,880 downwards.
TTTGTTGATGCACGTGATTTACACGTGATGGTGATGGTTCTCTGATACCGCATATTAATGTTTTCTGAATCTTTGGTATACATCATAAATATACCTTAGTATTTATACATGGATAAAAATCATAACAACGTCACATTAAAGGTGGCATTAGTAGGGGATGCACAGGTAGGTAAAACATCATTAATGGTAAAATATGTTGAGAATTGTTTTGATGAATCCTATACACAAACTTTAGGTGTCAATTTCATGGAAAGAACGATTTCAATAAGGAATACGGACATTACATTTACTATATGGGATCTTGGAGGAGAGAGAGAATTTACAAACATGCTACCATTAGTTGCAAATGATGCTGTTGCAGTATTGTTCATGTTTGACCTTTCAAGAAAATCAACCTTGAATTCTATTAAAGATTGGTATAGACAATCAAGAGGTTTCAATAAAACAGCAATCCCATTTTTAGTTGGTACCAAATACGATTTATTTATTGATCTTCCCGATTCAGAACAAGAGGAAATTACAAGACAGGCAATGAAATATGCAAAAGCAATGAATGCCCCATTAATCTTTTCATCAACTTCTGTATCAATAAATATACAAAAGATATTCAAAATCGTTATTAGTAAAGCATTTGATTTAAAGTTGAAGATACCTGAAATTTTCAATACAGGTGAACCAATTCTTCTTTACCAGGATATCAATTAGTATCAGATGACAATTTATTTCTCTTCTATATACCCTCCCATTAACTCTTCCATTTTATACAATAGATATTAATTCCTTTATTAATACATCTTTTCCAAAACATGTCAAAATTTCATCATCACTAAGATTGAGTCTCAATAATTTGCTTCTTTCTGTTTTAATTTGTTGCATAGCTAAAACACCGGCCTCTTCAAACTCATTCAAAATGTAAGAGCACCCATTTACTCTAAAAGTAGTTGTTGGATACCCTTTTAAGCTGGATCCATACATTGTCTCAATAAAATCCATGTCTTCGTCCTTCAATTGGCTTTTCAAGTCGGTAAATAGTAATATTTGAAATTGATTATTTAACTCATCCATAACCTCTCCGATTTGAACTTCAGCAACTCCTGTTCTTTTCTTTCTTAGCAAAATAGATAATAAAACCATTTTACTCATGAATGGTAAAGAATGCAAATAATTTGTAATCGGAGATGATGCGGTCTCGTTGACAGCTTTCATTATATGCATAATCGTAACAGTATATTTTCCATCTAATTCTTTTCTCTCCTTTCTTGTTTTATTTAAAAACTCTAATTCTGCAATTTCAACAGCTCGAATGCAAATCATTAAAGATCTTCTAGCATCACCACTAACAGATGCAACTTTACGTGATGCAAATTCAATCGCATCCTTTGCCATAATTAATTTATCATTTGACTTACTTAAATTTTCCAATCTATGCCTAATAATCGTGGACAATTGTTCATATGTATAAGATCTAAATTGTATTCTACTCAAACCAACTCTTGATGAGATCTTATTGGTCAAAAGTCTTTCTGGCAAATCCATTGTGTTTGCTACTGCAACAACGATTAATTTAGATGTTGGAATCGTTGGCCAATTGAAAAAATTGTACATCACGGTTTGATTCTTTGTGACAATTTGATCTAATTCATCTAATAAAACAACTAATGGTAACCTCTGATCCAAATCCACATTTGACTCAAAATAGTTTTGTAAATGAGTTAACGCCACATTAGATGTCATTTGTCGTCCGGATATCTTTTTCCAGAGTGTGTCATATGAGGATTGGGGACTTACTAGTTTCAGACCATTAATTTCGACATAATTGAATAGCTTATTTCCATTAGCTTCAACTTGCAATCTTGCTGATAATTGTTTAATAACTTCTCTAATAGTTGCTGTTTTTCCTACACCTGGTGTACCACTCACATAAATACACTTTCCCATTTGAGATAATACGCAAGACTCCAACTCGTGATACAATTGATTGAATTCCGCTTCACGACATGGTAATGATTGAATTTGTGCACCTGTACCAAGAATCTTTTTAGCCTTCACCAACGCCTTTTGGGTTGAATCATCTACATCATCAAAGTTTAACCTTCTTGCAACAGCTGGTAACTCTGGCAAAGCTTCTTTTCTTCTCTTCACAGGGGTTTTAGTTGGTGATTTGACCCTTTTTTTCCTTGGAGCTTCTTTCAACTCATTATCCATTATATTGTCAATATCGCTTTCGAAGTCTGAATCTTCTTCATTTGATGAATCACTTGAGTATTTTGAATCATACTCATCATCCAAGTTCACATCATCATCTTCACCTAAAATCTGTCTTTTGACTCTATTGATGACTTTCTTTCTTGGTGAATTGTCATCGATTCCCGTTTTCACCGTATTTGCTCTCTTCTGTAAACTCCTTTTAATAGAACTTTGTGATGTAATTGATCTTAGATGGTTCAAGAATTCATTCTTATTTTTCAAAAACAACGATTTCAATTCATCCAAATCCACAACATCACTGAAATGATCTCCAATCACATCACTTAATCTTCTACAAACAAACGTTGAGTCCATATTCGTTTCATTCAATATGACTTCTTCAAACTGCCTTTCACTCAAAACACTGCAATGTCCAATAATATCTTCCAAACATATACTTTTCATCTCACTCGTCATATATACTTCGTTTGTTTCAAATGCCAAACTATCAATCTCCGATTCTGGGATATCTTCTTTGGGGACTGAACTCCGCTTCAAAATACTAATAACTTTGATTGATACTTCCTTCAGATCTATGCTTATGTCCTTGACCATCGCCACATTACTCTGATTATTTGTTCCATATACTAAAAAATCCCCTTCTTTAACTTCCATCCCATCTATTCCCCGTCGTAGCGTCACTCCGGTCCCAATTGTTCTATTTCTAGTTTTTCTAACTCCTTCTAGTTCGCCTTCCCTCTCCACAATTGCCCACCCATGATTTCCGTTCAATGACATCACACCTTTTGATATCTGCAATGTTTATACCATATATGAAAAATTCCAAATTTATTATATATTAATATATTTAACCATTTCGTACAATCAGGGGGGCTTCTTCCATCTTCCAAAGAAAGGGATGGCAGTGACGAGCTTAAAGAAAATTCTATGGTATATGAAGAAACCATTTGTGGGATTACATCCGCGAGCTAAGGGATTGTTTGCGCAGAGGTTCTTCACAGCAGTGCTTCTGTTAACAGTGATCGCATTGTTGCTTGGTAACAACTATGGAGCTAGTGAAATGTACGTTGCTCGAATTGATTGTAAGAGACAAGATTTGGCAAATGGGTTATTGACGGCGCTTCAAAAGAACGTCAAAGCCTATAATACATTAGTGACATTATCTGAAATTAAATTACTTGCACAATATACAGAGAATAAGATCAAAAATACCCCGCAAGCCATTTATTACCATCTGGAATATTCATGTTATTTACAAACGGAGCAAAATTTGGGATTTTCCTATAATGGGTATGAATACGAATCACAGGACTTTGAATTCGGTGAGATCAGCCAAAGCGATTTGGGTAACATGAAAAATAATTTGACCTACTGTGAAGATCCAGATAATCAGTACGCATTCGATTATAGAAATGAGCTCTCGCGAATAGGGCTGAATGTCATATTGGCATATGCATACGATGCAGATTTCGTTTTAGATAGTAAACAAAATGGATTTTCCAATGATGTGGTTTATCAGCCTAGTAATGAATACAATCAACAAATGGAGAAAAGAAAGAAACAAAGCAAATTATTCATGGCATGTTTTCAAATAGCTTTAGCTTTAAGCGTTTGGATGACAATGGGTACTGTTATTTACTATGGATGTAGAGATGAAGGTGAAGGAGATGATTCGGACTTCCCTATGCTTTGGAAACATATTATTGGTGCCCTAAGTTTAATCATCTTTTTATGTGTTCTTACCGGAGCAATCACTAAACAACTTCTAATGGTTCAAATGAGAAATCGGATATCTACAGAGTTATCAACTTTTGGTATCACGATGAAATTAGGGACTTCATGGTTTGCTCTTTTATGGTTATCTCTTGCATTATCGCTTATTTTATTTCTTTCATGGGGTGGTGCTTTTTGGTGCAACAGGACTGTAACAACAGGGTTATTACAAAACGAAAATTCATTCGAAAAAATACTGAATATCAATTCCAGCAAAAGTAGGGATCGTTCGATTGATATTAGTGATGACTATAATAGATACACTTTTGATAAACGGGGGAAGTTGGGACAGCATAATGATTTCTGGAATGATGATGATGATCCTTTCAGTGATGGGAATCAAATTCCTCTTGAAGATTTAATCCATGACAACGTGGGCCGCCACGATGATAGAGATTTCAATACAAATAACTATGATGGTACTATTCTTGCAAAATCGCCTATTATTGTAAAGTCTTTTTTTACAGGACACGAAACTCAAAATAATTCACCAACCAAAAATCTCGGAGTTCGGACTCGAGAATGAGGGAAAATTGATTTCTATAGTTGGAAATGAAAAGAAGATATGTTTTCTAGATGCTGAACACTAAACTTGATCTGTTGACCATTATGCAACAGAATTGCGGTTTTAAATTTAATAACTAGAAAATCCTTAAGCATATTTTTCAAAGCAGTAGTATTTTGAGCTTTATCGAGTAAGCGTTTGTTTTCGATTAAAAGGGCCTTTGTTGCTTCGTTAGTGTTGTGAATTGAAGAATAGTATTCCAAAAATCATTTTTAAAATAAAGATTCTAGGAAGATCATTATAAGTAACGTTTGAGATTGGACATTAATCATTTGAGCAGATTTCAAGAGTACTGTGGAGCATTGCACATTCAGGTTGCACGATAGGAAAAAGGAGTCACATTAAACTAAGCAATAAGCAAATGGTTCTATGCCAAGATAAATATCTTGATAGAAAAGCTTCAGTCATAGGTAAAAGTGCTGTTTTGATTCTCGCATGTTAATGTCTATTGAAATGTTATTTTTTATGGTTTGTTAACGAATTTCAAACATTTTGATTGAATAGGAATCGATATCAAGTTTTAATTTCAAATATCTTATCTTTTGCGACAATGCACCTCGATATTATATCACACTAATATATCACGTTAAATCTATAACTTTTATATAATATTATATAAAGAGGTATCTGGCTTTTCCGTAAATCTATAATCCCATGATGAAATGCATTCTTGATCAAAACTTTGGGTTATTGACCCATCCACTATTAAGGAAAGAGCGACTCCAAACGGTTTGGACCAATTGGATTTGTGAACAAGTCCATTTTGATGCAAATGAGAGGATTGTCCTGATTTATTGAACCCAGATTCATCGAATTTGACTTTCAAATGGCACAAAATGATAAATTGGTTGGTATTTGGAACCACATGTGCGTCATATGATGTCACTTGATGTTGTGATTGTGGAAGGTTTAGCCATACTTTTTGAAACTGATCACGGGACCCAAATGGTTCTCCATTTATTATTATACGTGGGGCTTGATGTAGTTGTGGAAGAATCAAATTTGGCTGTGATTGTTGGTCTAACGTTTTCAGTATATGATCTAAAAACGGTAAGACTTGTTTAGTCGGATCACTCACTTGGTTCATTACACAAAATATAAATATTTATTCAAGAAAAGAGTGTATGTTCTTTATGTATAGATGAAAAAAATCTCATCTCTAATGATTTCATTATGAATTAAATGTTATATATATATATATATATATTAATTACAAGGCTAAATTGCAACTACAACTAAAGCTTTAGTAATAAATATTAATAGTAAATCGCCTGTTAAACAGCTTCTTTATATATTTTTAATTTTAAATTTGATTAGTTACACCGTTTGAAATTATTGATTATTACAAGCAAGAAAAGAGTAAAATTTAAACATTTTAGATAAAAATAGGAATTATGAGTTGAAAGTTGTACCATCAATTTGGGAAGAAAATTTACACTACGTGTTACTCTTTCCAAGCACAAAGAACGGGATCTACGGGTATTTATCAAGTACAACAAGAAAAAATGACGTGATTAAAGATGAGAGTAAAAAAAAAAGCACCCAAAAAACGTACATATAAGAAAATTTCCATTTATTTGTTTAATAACAGTAATACATAGACGGTGATGTTGGGAGCATTCAGATCAACGTTCACCCCGCTTAGTGGGCTTTTATGGAAGAGACCATGGAGACTATCCCCTGCACAAAAATATAGACAAAGAAAGAGAATGCAAATGGTGGATTCAAACGTTGAGAAATTATTCCAAGGATTGAAATCACAAGGATTGGAATGTAAGAGAGTGAACCATTTTATCACCAACGTTCCAAAGGAAAACGAAATGTTGGCCAAGGACAAATACACAGTTTTCAACAAAACTTCCAAGGGATACAGAAAGGGTGCCCACTTTGTTCCTAAATGGACTAAATTGTCGTTAAGAGACAACCCAGAGAACTTCTGAACGTTTTCCCATGTATATAATAGCTTTAGTGTTTTTACACCTTTGTGTGTGTATGTGTATGCATATGTAAGTCAATGAATGTTGATGTATATATTACATATTATCCCATATATAATTAGAAATAAAATAGTCGGTATAATTATCGTCCATCTTCAAGGTTATAAGCCTATTACGAGATTTATTCAAGATGGTTATTTGGGACTTTTCCAAGTCCACTTTCAATCCCAAACTATCGTACAATTTCATTTTAATGATTCTTGCTCTGTCATTGATGGCATTTGGATTGGACTTGTCCAAGGAGGAAGTGGCAATGTCGGGTAACGAAGTGAAGGATAATCTTAGTTGGGCAAGATCGTTGTCTAGTTCATCCAATTTTTTCAAATCCTGATTGTAGCTTAGTTTCAAAGTATTGATTTCCATGTTTAAGGTGGTCAAGGATCTGGCCGTTTCGAAAATCTCGTTTTCCAGTTGGATCATGGACGATTTGCTTGTTTTGAATGAAGTGGATTGTTGCAATGATTGTATGCTTGATTCAACATTGTCCAACTGTCGCCTCAAATCTTGCAATTTGGCCTTGAACCCCGTTATCTTTTGGTTATTGAGAGAATCCATCTCTTTAAATTTGCTACTAATTGTGTTAATTTGGCTGATATCATGCTGAAGATCGAACAATGATATTGTCTCCGTTATGGTAGAGGCGAGCGACTCCATTTTTATTTTTGCATATAAACAAACATCCCATAATATACACCTTAAATTATCAACACTTTTTTTCGTATACACGTTAGTGGTCTTTTACGCCAGTAATCATGTCATCACAAGACCCAAGAACTCGTAAGCTGGACCGAGAGATGAAGGTCAGCACTCGTGAACATATCAAGGGCTTGCCCGTGTGGATGTTGACACCTAAAGAGGAGAAGGAGGTTTTAGAACAATACGAGGTTGAGATCTGGAAGAAATGTGATGCCTTCTCATTGGCCTTCAAGAAGTGTGAGGCCCAAGCCGGTGTTGGGGTCTGGTTTAAATGTAGGGACCAATCCCAGCAGTTGAAGGACTGTATTTACGGACAACATACTCACGAAAGGGTGGATGAGATCAGAGATGAATTCATCAAAAGAAAGAGGGAACTTCTCAAGGCAGCGGGGAAGGAATGAACCACCAGAACCCCCAAGCCAGCGGGGAAGGCACCAACTCCCCAAAGAAACGGTGGGAAAGGCACCCAACTCCCCAAAGAAGGCAGCGGGGAAGACTCCATCCATCCAACAATCCCCTCTCCCTGTTATTGTATATAGAAATTTTGCATTGATAAATAAGTAAGGGACATGTGCAACAGTATATAAATGACGTCCACGTCCCCCAGCATGGCATGTGGCAAAAGCGCTGCTGTGCTAATAGATCGAACCAGATAATATCAACTATAAGAAATGTCGTTTGTAGACAGATGGCTTTACTCTTCGAAGACGGGACACAATTCAGGGACCCGAATGCTTAACACAGGAGACAACAAAACTATACAACAGGGTATGTCGCAGTACAAATTCCCAGAGTCAGAATGGTCCTCCCAGAACAAAACAGGAACTTCCCCCAATTTACAGAACGTCCCATGGAAATATTACAAGGACGTTGAAACAAGTAGAAGAGGATCGCTGAGCAGCAGCAGCAGCAGCAGCGGGACCAACGAGAGACTTTGAGGACTGAGCAGCAGGGGCGGCGGCTACGAGGGATTTGAAGGCTGAGCAGCAGCTACGCGGGATTTGACGGCTGAGCAGCAGCTACGCGAGCCTTTGACGGCTGAGCAAAATTGCATTATATTTTCTTTCTTTTATATATACCATATTATACCACAGATATATATATATATATATATATAGATATACATATATAATAAATATAGCCACAATAGCTTAAATATTATAGAATATCCAGAAAGAGGGGAACTTATATGCCAAAAGAAGAAAAAGAAGGGGGCAGACAAACACAAGCCCCTCCAAGGATTGTGGTGTCTAAGACAGGGGAAAATTTCCGTTCTTCAAATGATATTAGTGGTGGAAGGAATGTTGCAGGTCAGCAAAATAAGACACCGACTAAACAACCAGATCCAAGAAGACTATCAATTACATCAATTGTTGATAATGATAACGGTTCCTTAGAGTATAATAAAAAATTATCAATTCTGGATAATGAAGAAGAAGAACAAGATAATGAAGACTCAAATATCAACAATACAAGGTTCTCTTCTCCAAAACAAACCAGACTAGAAGATCGATTATTTGGTAGATGGGAAAGATATGTAGAAAAAGGGAGGTCCAGGTCAAGATCAGGGTCAATGTCAAGATCAAGGTCCAGATCTCACTCGCCTTCTGATAATACCTTCAGGTTTCGTAACAACAACAGCTACAAACCACTATTGAAACTAGAAATACCAACAGAAAAATCAACGTCACCTAGATTACCATCTCCTAATAATATTCTTCAATTGCCCACATTGGATATTGATTCTAAAATTTCCATAAGTAATGTATCTGAGAATGATTTAAATGACCTCGATTTGGCTTTAAATGATGCATTAAAAAGTACTCTGGAGACATCAAAACCAAAATGGGAAACTGATTCCCATTTAAGAGAACGAATCAAAGCTCATAATGTATCATCCACTTCATTTCGAACTGCAAATAATGATTTGGAAATGGGATTAAATAAAGCATCAATTCAAGAGTTTGATAATGACATTGAATTAACTGATTTCAATCAAGGTAATACGTCTTCCTATTTTAATGAAACTCATTCTATAAATTCACACAAAAGTTCATCCTCAATCAATTTTATTTCTGTTCTTTCGAAGGTCACCAAAAATATTGTTGCTGATGAGGATGAAACAGAAGAAGAAGAAGAAGAAGAAGAAGAAGAGGAAGAAGAAGAAGAAGAAGAAGAAGAAGAAGAAGAAGAAGAAGAAGAAGAAGAAGAAGAAGAAGAAGGAAACGAACAAAACAATACCAATCAGCAAAATTTTGATTATAAGAATCCAAAAAATGCATACAAACATGTTTGCAGCGAAAGTAATTCGTTGTATTCAAATGATACCAATGATATGAACACAACTGTATCAACGAATGAAAATCGTGAATCATTTTCAGATTCTTTGACAGACCCATTTTCTGATCCGCAAATTCCCCACTTCAAGGACAATAAAATTGATAACGATTTTAATAATACTAGCACTGCTGACAAGAAGTTGAAAGTTTTTTATGGAAAATCATTGGGGATTTTTTCTCCAGAATCTTTAATAAGGAGGGCATGTTATAAAGTTTTAACCAACAAAATATTTCAGATTTTGATTAGTGCTTTATTAATTACCCAAGTTTCTTTATTAGCAAATGAACAATCTGAATCATCTGGAACTTACACAGAAACAAAGAAATACACTCTTTATGATTGGATTCTGCTCCCATTTTACATTGTTTATACCATTGACGCCCTTTTGAAAATTATATCTTTTGGGTTGTATGATGACTCTCAAATGTTTGAGGAATTAAGAGTTGAAAGATATCAAAATAAATTATCTAAATATTACAATGGGGTTAGGAAATCATTTAAAAAAGCGGAGTCATTTCTAAACCCCAAAGACTACATTGTTTCTTTGAAGAATTTCGCAAAGCTAAATCAAAACGTTGATTACTCTGGCAAAACCTCTAATGCAGATCTTGAAGAAAATATGCAGTTGGGAAATTATTCACTTATTGAATCGGAATGGAGAAAAAACAAAAATAGCAAAGGTTACCCCCATAGAGCATTTTTACGAAGTGATTGGAATATAGTTGATACCGTTTCTATTATATCTTTTTGGATCTCTTTCATATTGGCAATGAATTCTGGTGCTGATGTTGGAAGGTGCCAAATCTTTCGGTCTTTGATGTGTTTAAAGATATTCAGAATTTTAAATTACTCCAGCTCTTCAAGAATGGTTTTGAGAGGTATTAAAAATGCACTGGTCAAAAGTAAAAAAGTTATTGGTTTTTTGTTATGTTTTTGGGTTTTATTTTCAATAATTGGGGTGGAATCATTCAAGTCTTCTTTGAGAAGACAATGTGTTTGGACAAACCCTGATAATTCAGCCGATACATTTTTAAATGAATTTCAATTCTGTGGATCATATTTAGATCCAGTAACCAAGTTAAGATTGCCTTATATAACAAGTGATGGTTCTTCATCAGGGGTAATTAAAGGATTTGCATGCCCTGTTAACTCAGTTTGTGTAACTGATGAAAATCCGTATAATGGGGCAATTTCTTTTGATAACATATTCAATTCAATGGAGCTTGTTTTTGTTATTTTATCTGCCAACACTTTCACCGATATCATGTATTATACAATGGATAGTGATTCAATGGCTTCTTCATTATTTTTCATTGTCACGATTTTCTTCTTAGTTGTTTGGTTGTTAAGTTTGATTATTGCTATAATCATTCAATCTTACAGAGAGTTGGCTGGTAGAGAAAGAAAAAGGAAAAAATATTCAATTTGGAAAAGATTATCAGCCAAACATGACGAGTTCTGTTTGAAAAGAGCAAATTATGTCAAGTCGTTCAATAAAACCAATACTTTATTTGTATTTGGAATTTTATTCAATATTTGCTATGACGCTGCAAGAAGCTTGACCACGTATAAATTCAATGTTTGCGATTTTGCGATTTCCGTTATTCTTCTCGTTGAAATTCTACTAAGATTCGGATCTTATTCACTTGATGGTAGTCCAATGTCATTTTTTTACTCAATGTTGAATCTTATTGATCTCTTTCTAGGGATTGCGAATATTATAATAACATCACCACATTTTTATCATATAATGGGTCCCGTGGTGTATGGTTGGTTGAGTGTATTTGTCATTGCAAGGTTCTATAGAGTGATTTTTTGGTTTTCTTCATTGAGGAAAACATGGACTATTGTCTTCAATAGGGGTGCTACCTTGCTCAAAATGACTTGGTTTGCAATCCTATTCATTTTCCTTGTGAGTTTAATAATGTCGCGTTTGTTTCAAGGCATTTTAGAGCCAACTGATGATCAACCATGGACTATGAACAATTTTGCAAATAGTGTCATATCACTTTACATTATAACATCGACAGAGAATTGGACTTCAATTTTATATTCCACACAAGCTGCAACTGAAAGTACTTTTACCCGACTTTGCATTTCAGTTTACTTATTGGGGTGGTTTTTTCTTTCTAACACAGTGTTATTATCAATTTTTATTGGTGTTATTACTGAAGGGTTAGAATTAAGCTTTGATGAGAAGGCAAGAAATCAACTAGAGAAATTTATTACTGATTGTGCAACTAAAATGAATGAACCAGATGAGAGGGGACTAGTAGAATTAGTCAAGGCTAAGTTAATGAATGATACAGGAAACTCTAACGTTGATGCAGCTGAGCTATTAAATCATGTCAATAATTTATTAATCAAAATGGGTCACGAGCCCATAAACCCTGATGATTACAAAGAAAAATCCGCCTTTGAGACACTTACAGATTTTCCATTTGTTCATAGATCATGGAAGATATGTAAATCTATAAGGATTGCGGTAGTTTCAATGATTCTAAGCGCAATCAACAAATACCGGAAAAAAAGGGCACCAATTGGCCAATGCGATACGCATGAATCTTCATCGGGTCAGAAATTTATAAAATCAATAATTTCAAACCCAGTTGATCGATCCTTATACATTTTCACCAATCATAACATGATCAGACATACATTTCAAAAGTGGACGTCTCCACCAGTGGGTACCAGAACAGAAGGAACACCACCTAATCATCTAGCTAATATGATATTCAATGGGGCGATGTTTATCTTCTCCATAGTGGTTGTAGTCTTTGCCTGCTATTTTACACCTCTTTTCAAATATGAGAACCAGAATATAATTTCATATGATTATTATGTTGATATTGTTTTTATGTCAATTTTCACAATTGAGTTTATAATTAAGGTTATTGCGGATGGGTTCTTATGGGGACCACATGCATATATCAAATCATTTTGGAATGTACTTGATTTTGTGGTATTAATTTCATTTTGGATTACAACTGTGTCAATCCTTTCCAATTCAAACAAATTATTGGTTACATTTGGATCATTGAGAGCATTAAGAGCTTTTCGTTTATTGACAATTACAAAAGTTTCTCTTTGGAATTTTGAAGCTGCTATTTTAGGTGGTGCAAGTCAAATTTTAACAGCAGCTGTTATTTCGCTTTCTTTGCTATTACCATTCTCTGTTTGGGGATTGAATATTTTCAATGGAAGAATGACAACATGCTCAGATGGATCTAGCCTGGATACCTGTGGACTAGAATCTCTTGTTGAAGTTGCAAACTGGGAAGTTTTAAGTCCACGATTTGATGACACGCCCAATTTGAATTTTGACACTTTTAATGAATCATTTAGATCTTTATTTGAAATAATTTCACTTGAAGGTTGGACAGAATTGTTAGAAAATGTGATGAATATTGTACCATCTTATGAAGAGCCTGGATTATTAAATGCTCCTGCTAATGCCATTTTTGTTGTCTTATTCAATTTTTGTTCAATTGTCTTGATTTTAAATTTATTCGTATCAATTGTGATTGATAATTATGCAAAGAAAACAGGCACTGCATTTTTGTTAGATAACCAACATAATTGGTATGATGTTAAGAAAGTTCTCAAAGAAGTCAAGCCTTCCAAAAGAAGGAATATGGAAAATATGTCTTTGTTCAAAAGAAAATTGAACCAGCTTATGTTACAAAAGACGGGTATTGTCGATATAGTTGTGAATATATTATTTGTTATTCATTTCATGGTTTTGGTTACAGAATATTATCCATATCCCGGTTATGGAGATGTTATTAGACATGCATTATTTATTCTTACCACCGGTAGTCTGTTGATCCATCAAAATTTAATATTGTATGTTTCGGGATTCAGGATGTTTGTTTCCAATAAATGGAATATTTTGAGGTATATTGTGATTTCCGCTTCATTTACCATGAATATAATTGCGTTTGGAGTTGAATCTGGGAGTGTGTTTATTAATATTGATAAATCAATGTCAGTTTTAGTTCTATTATTTGCGATCCCAAGAGTTGATACTTTAAATCAGTTATTAGTATTTGGTTCAGCTAGTGTCACCCCACTTTTTTGGATGATTTATACATGGATGATCTTATTCCTTGTTTTTGCAATCGCAATGAATCAAATTTTTGGCCTGACAAGATTAGGAGAAAACAGTAATGGAAATTTGAATGCCAGAACAGTTACCAAGGCATTAATTATGTTATTTAGGTCAAGTTTTGGTGAGGGTTGGAATGATACCATGACTGATTTTGAAGTTCAGCTACCATACTGTACAAATGATTCCACCGGCTATTCTGATTGTGGAAATAAACCATTAGCTCAGATGTTATTTATGCTATGGAATATTTTGTCAATGTATGTTTTTCTTAACATTTTGATTTCGGTTGTTGTTAATAATTTTTCATACGTTTACCACTCCAATGGAGAGCATAAATTGTTAACACGTCAAGAATTGAGAAAATTTAAAGCAGCCTGGAATAAATTTGATAGTGATGGTACTGGTTATATTGATTTGAAGCAACTGTCCGCATTTTTGAGCTGTTTAGATGGGATTTTATCTTTTCATGTTTACCCAAAAAGTATGAGAATTGGTGAACTAACTAAAAAATGGATCACACCGAGCGCAACATCTGATCCATATGATATCAACTTAAATTATGATGTAATTAATGATCATTTTGCAATTTGCAATTTCAAATCAATTCGAGAAAGAAGAAAAAGGTATGATAAAATGGTAATTGAAATTGAACAAAATTCAAGTTTATTTGAAGGAATACATGGAGAAATTGTACATAAAGCTTCATTCAGAAATGTTATATTGGCTGTTGGATTTTATTCAAGATTTAAAAATTATGATTGCTTGACGATTGCTGATCGGATCAAATATAACTATAATTTACGGCGTGTTCAACGTATACAGAAAGTCACCAAAAATATTGCAGCTATAAAGATGGTCTATACAGCAATGCAATGGAATAATTTACGTAAAAAAAAGGGAATTTTTGAAAAATTGAAAAATGCTAAAACACTTGGAGAAGTGTTGAAGATTAAAAAGTTTATTATTAACACTTTACATGGCACAGATATTGACTATGAAGAATTAGTTAAGAGAGTTAGAGATGATTTAGACGTGTATTCACATCCATCATTGGATAATCAACTAGTGAGAGTTTCATCAAATGTATCAAGTGTTAATCCATTCGGTGATGTTTACAGAAAAAACATTTATCGTGATGATTTTGAATTCTGTCAAGATCAAAAGAACCCATTCAATGAATAATTTACTAAAGTTTTTATTAATGTAAATAGATATGTATATAAAATGAGAGGGGCGACAAGAGTGTTGTGTACTTTGATTTAGAAAAGAAAAGACAATGGAATAACCGAGACACTAAGTTAATTATTCAACCATCATGTCATTTAAACCCAATTCTTCATTTTCTTCATCTGTTCTTTGGTAAGTTTCGATTGTCATGTTTGGATCAGCATCAGGAGCATAAACATTTTGAATGTATGAAGCAGATAATGGATCAATCATTTGAATTGTGAACTTAACTTGTCCAGAAATTGCATTATCAATAACATCAAAGAAAGCGTTCCATCTAGCTTTAACATCAGGTGCCATTGAATCTGACGTCTGAGTGAAAATTCTGGAGTGCAACTCATCTCGGACTTGAGATAATAAACCTTCAATTGTTGTGAATCTACCACCCAATGTACCAGGAGTTAAATCTAAACTCAATTCTGGAATATGCATACCACAAGTTTCTGATTTAAGAATGTCTCTGGCGAGATCAGTTGGATCATCGCAAACAAGAGAAATTTTGGTACCGTGATCTGGGATCGCACCACCGGTTTTAACTTCGTTTGACTTGTAACCACAGTTATCACAGACTGTTGACATAATAACAACATCTTTGAAATGTGGAATATTAACTAGTTTCATGTGTGTTGCACAAGGGGCATAACAACCAGAGCATGTTGCTCTAAAAGTTTCAACTTCATTTTCAAAGTTTTCAATATCAGTTTGATCAGAGATCAATCCGTGTGCTTTTGGGTTGCTATTTTCACCTAGTTTCTCATGAGATTCAATTAACTTTTTAGCTTCAACAGATTTGGCTTGTTGGATTTTCAATTCTCTTTGAGCAACTTCATCTTCAGAGATCAAACCCAATTGAACATTTTGCGCAGGAGTTCTTGGATAATAAGTACAACTCCATTTGTGCTGAGGTTCACCTGGCATATATTCAATCCAAGAGTTACCAGAAGGATCGTCAATGATTAAAGTCACAGGTAAAGACTCAGGCTTGCAATCAATGACATCGTTGACCTTTTTGATGAAAGCGTCAATTTTTTCATAAACTTCTGGTTGTGATTCCTTTCTAGCTTGTTGGTTCATGGAGAGGTTTTCTACCAATTCTAATAATAAAGCTTCAACAGTAAGCAACTGTCCAGCTTGAGGAGGGATTTCTAAATCCAATTCCACGAACTTACAATCACAAGAGTTGGATTTGACAACTTGACGGTTGAGATCATCTTTAGTTTCGATCTTCAACATATATTTCGAACCCTTTTCTTGGATTTCACTGGCTGGCTGAATTTCACTGTTCTTGAAACCACAATGAGGACAAGAGAACGACATGATCACAATTTCTTTGAAATATGGAATGGATGTTAGAAGGAGACGAGTAACCCCATTTTTGTGACAGTTCATACAAAGAGAGTCAATTTCTTGAACAGGACGGCCTTGGGCATCTTCTGCTCCTGTTTTTCTCAAACCTTGTGAATCTGTTTCGTACGTGGTTTCTTCTGCAACTTCTCCAACTGCTGGGAAAAGTGTCTCATTGTTATTTTCTCCATTCTCTGTCATATCTAGCTTCTGTTTCTTATCGATATGTTCTTCTGTGTTCATTCTTCTAATGAAAAATATATTAAAAGATTTTGATTATTAACTAATAGTGAAATATTTTATTAAGAAAATTCCAGAAGAAACACGTGATACGGCGGCCTTTTTAATTTCCTGATTATTTTGACGTGAAATCCATCCATTTTCGTCCCCAAACATCATCAACTTTCTAACAGCACTATTTACTATCTGTAGGTAAAATAAGAACCAAAATCCAATACCCGCCAGATTACGTAAGCCGCCAACTTTTTTTGGGCTCATAAATGTGAAATTTATTATAGTAAATTAAACAATTCGCCACTCTACTTAATTTATAACAGAAAGAAGTTGAAAATGAACCAAAACGAGTGGCAAAAATTTGCAAAAGACCTTCAAACGAAGGCACAAAAGGGGGGAATGCCAAGAGGTGGCGGAGGACCAGCAGGTATGTTTATGGGAATGGGAGGATTAATTCTTTTAGGAGCAGCAACAGTTTTTGGACAGGAAGCGTTATATAACGTTAACGGTGGTGAAAGAGCGGTGATTTATGATAGAAAGAATGGTATCCAATCACAAATTGTCGGAGAAGGTACCCATCTCAGAATCCCATTCTGGCAATATCCAACTATTTATGACATTAGAGCTAAACCAAGATCCGTTGCATCTTTGACAGGTACAAAGGATTTACAGATGGTTAATATCAGTTGCAGAGTCTTATACAGACCAGATACTGCACAATTACCTTTGATCCACAGAACCTTGGGTAGAGATTACGATGAAAGAGTTTTGCCATCGATTGTTAACGAAGTTTTGAAGTCGGTGGTTGCCCAATTCAACGCTGCCCAATTAATTACACAGAGAGAGAAGATTTCCAGATTGGTGAAAGAAAATTTGGTGCGTAGAGCTTCTTATTTCAACATTTTACTAGATGATGTTTCATTAACTCAAATGACCTTCTCACCGGAATTTTCTTCTGCTGTTGAAGCAAAACAAATTTCTCAACAAGATGCTCAAAGAGCAGCTTTCGTCGTCGATAAAGCTATTCAAGAAAAACAATCTATGGTTGTTAAAGCTGAGGGTGAGGCTAAATCTGCCCAATTAATTGGTGAAGCTATTAAGAAATCTAAAGATTATGTTGAATTGAAAAGATTGGATACCGCCAAGGAAATTGCAAACACCCTTGCCAGATCTCCAAATAGAGTTTTCCTTGATAACGAAGCTTTATTATTAAACACTGTTGTTGATAGTAGATCCTCTAAATAATAATGTTTTTTGTACACATGTAAATAAGTTTAAGATTTCTGAAATAGGATTATACATTAATGTCTAAATTTATAATACGATGTCTGTGTTTTAAGAAATAAAATACAACTATAAATGCAAGATATGAGAATAAATTTCTCGTTTAGTTAGATTCTAACCATTTCAAGAATTCAGCAACCTTGTCCTTTTCATCATTTCTGAATTGGTCAAGTCTTTCAACGTTTTCTTCTCTACCTAAGGTGGATTCTGATAATAATTTTTCCTTTTCAGCTTCCTTTTCGAAAACAACCTTTAACCAAGAAATGACAGCTTGCTTGTTTGCAGCTAACCATGTAGAACCTTCACCTGAAGCGCCTGGAGCCATAAGCTTCATAACAAGAGCGAAAATTGGAGTGTTTTCTTCGAAACCAGTTTGTAATGGCAAGTGAGCGAATAAAACAGGTAAGATTGAGCCTAATGGAACAGCTTGTTCATGCTTCAAAGCTAAACGTGAAACACAACCACATGAGTTTGCAAAAGTTCTATTGACTGCTTCCTTGGTTTCTTCAGCGTTGTCACCTGAGGCAAGAGTTGCACCTCTTTGAAGTAATTCAGATAATGCTGAAAGAATGGTTGGGTAGGCACTTGAAACATCAAAGTTGGCATTTTCAACAACGACACCAACACCATATGCGGCATTACCTCTGACTTCAGTTGACTTATCAGTGGTTAACTTGTTAACAAATAATTCCAACATTTCTTGTGAGTATGGGTTTGATGGACCCATACTGTTTGAAATTTCAGCAAGACAACCAAGAGCTGAAACACGCTTAGATTTGGACTTAGAGTTAGTTTGACTGTAAATGTCACCCTTGAAGTTTTCGAAAATGGCAGCAAAGTCACCGTTAAAAGCACCAGCTAATGAAACCAAAACTTCTAAAGCAACATCGTAAAGAACAGCATCTAATTCTGAAGTATCTTCATCATCAGGAGTATCTGGATCTTGTTCAGTAGATTGACAAATGTGTTCGTTCTTTAAGATAACTGCAACTTGTTCCAATAATGTTTGTAAAGATTCGTGGTCTTCGGAATCAACAACGGCAAGCTTACCAAATTCCTTGGTGAACTCAAAGAAACAATCCAAAATAGTCATGATCATGTTCATGTCAAACTCATCTGGCATTAATTGAACAGAAAGCTTTCTGACAGCTGAAATAAGATGTTGAACAGTAGTGTTTTCAGCACCAAAAGCAAGGAACATAGATTTGACAATCTTCCACATAGTTGATAAAGCAGCTTCTCTAATAGAGTATGATTCATCGATTTGCTTGGTCAAGTTTTCAATACAAGAAGAGACGTATGGAGCAAAACCAGCCTTGGTACCCAAAGCCAAATCAGAAAGTGCAATTAAAGCAACTTCTTTTTCGACAGAAATACCAGTATGAATTTGAAGCTTTTCAGCTAAAGCAGCATCATCCAATTCAGCACCATCTTCATCTTCATCTAATTGTAAATCAAACTCTTCTTGATCAACACACTTCAAAATTTCTGGAACAATTCTTTCGAGGAAGTTAGTGAATTGATCACCGTAAACCTTAGCCATATTGGAAACGAAAGCGAAACCGGCTTCTCTCAATCTACCATTAGTTGAGTTAATGGCAACATAAGAAGCTTCCATTAAAGGCTCAGCATAAGCACCAACAGCTTCAGATCCAACAGCTCTAGCCATGGAAGAAATGTTTTCAAAAGTTTGAGCACGTAATTCAATATCATCATCAGTCATACCTTCAATGTGGTCCATGTTAGCAATGAACTTTTCAAGTAATTTGATTGAGTGTTCAAAATATGGAGAGAAAGCCTTACCAGAAGCGTAAGCAACTGAACCAATAGCGGAAACAATAGCAGTCTTCAAAGAAGATGATTCAGCAGAATCCAACATTTGGAATAATTTGTTCATCAATGGTTCGATATAAGCTCTAATTGCTTCAGATGATGTGTACTCAATTAAGGTATCAAGAGCTTGAGTAGCATATTTGTAAACCATGATTTTGTTAGTTGAATCAATGATGGTAATGATTGGTTGTAAAAGAGATTGATGGTATTCAGCAACTGCATCCTTCAAGTCTTCACCCAATTGAACTAAAGTTCTAAGAGCAGCAGCTTGAACAATAATGGCAGAGTCTTGGAAACCAGTTAAAATCATTTCAATAAGCTTTGGCAACTTACCAGACATGTAATCTGGAGCACCTTCAACAGAAACACAAATAGCCATTAAAGCAGTTTGTCTTTGGTATTGATCTTGAGAAGCTAATAATTGAGGAACCAATTCCATGATTGGGACAATGACTTGGTTTGGTGGTAAGTTAACAGCCAAAGTATTCAAGAATCTCAAAGCAAGGGTAGTTGGTTCATCTTCTTCGTTTTCATTTTCTTCATCTTCTTTGGATAACTTTTCTTCGGCTTCATCATCTTCTTCAGCTGCAATACGCAAAGCAGCTTGAGTAAGAGAAGGACCCAATTGTGCTTGAACAATCTTTGATTTTCTGTATGAAACACATTGAGTTAAAGTTTTCAAAGCAAAACCTCTGATTTCTGGATCAACTTCGGTGTTAACAGAAACTTCAACCATGACGTTTAAAATATCAATAAAACTGTTACCGAGGAATTGCATATCCAATAAAATGAAAGAGTTGAAAGCAGTGAATAATTCTCTAGTCTTTTCAGAATCTTCGAAAGTCAAAGAGTTCTTCAAAACTTGGACCATAGCAGGGAATAAAGATGAGAAAGGACCAGCTAAAGTACCGACCAACTGTTCTTCTTCTTCAATGAAAGAAGAAAGAACTTCCAATGCTAAGACAGAGTTAACTTGAACATTTGGAGCTTGGACATCTTGCAAAGTCTTTGAGAAAAGATCCATGAAAGATTGTGCGTGATTCAACCATTCAATTGGGAAAGTTTCCAAAACACAGAATAAGATGTAAGTTGCCATTTCTCTGGTTTGTTGGTTAGAATCAGTGGCTGCTTCAACAAGAGAGTTCAATAAAGAATCCCATCTCTTTGCTGGAATATCCAAATTGGAAATTTCTGCAATCAATCTTGCAGTAGAATGTCTAACAGTTTCCTTTGGATAAGTAAAAGCAAAAGGTAAAATGGTATCTCTGATTTGTTGCTGAATTGAAGCATCCAATGTTTCCCATTGTTTTGAAACCAACTTGTTAGCTTCAACAGCTGCCAATTTTTTCAAACCATCGTTTTCATTAGTTTGAAGAATTTGAATCAATGCTGGTAAAGCCATTGGATTCTTGTAGAAATTGGATTTCAAAGCAGAAGTCGCTTGCTTAATAGCGGCATTATCAGGTGATAAAACAGCACTCAAAGTCTGTTCTAAATTCTGAATGAAATTGGCGTCCATTTCTGTTGATTTAAAGAACAAAAGTTGATGAAAAAAAAAATTTCGAGTAAAAAAAAAAGACAATAAAAAATGAAAAAAAAAAAAAAAAATGCGCCACAAAAACGGTTTTGTGGCGCATTAAAAGTGGCGCATTGAACTTGATGCGTGGCGCATGATTTTTCCTTCTTTTTTCTCACATTTAGAGCGATTGCCTCTTTGAATTCCCTTTTTGTTTTACTTGAGTTGGTTCAAACGTATTATGCCGTCGCCAAATTCGTTGAACGGAGTTTTCAATTTGATAAAGGCTACAAAGGAAATTGCTATATCGACAGGGGAGATAGCAGCATGCAAATTTCCGCTTTTGGCAGCATTTCAATCTTCGGATTCAATGTATAAAGAATTGAAAACTAAATCAGAACAGGTACGTGCCAAGAACAACAATAGAGAATTCAATTGTTTGAATGTTGAACCTAAGGTTGATTCAGACGTTGATATATTTGAAAGTGCAAAAATAAAGGCGGCAGCAGCTAAAAGTAAGGTCAATCTTAACCAAACGCGTAGTTTTCACTCTTTCCGTAGATTGCAATCAAAAGATGATCACAAAACATCAAAAGATGACATCAAACTTGAAACCATTGGCCACAAGGAAAAACCCAAATTTGATATGACACAATCAGCAGTTCCATCTTCAAGATTGGGCCGTTTGTTCCATTACGGTACATTAGCTGCTTCAATGGGTGCACAAGTACTGGCAGATTCAGCCAGTCAATACGCAAAAACTGGAAAATCTCCAGATGTTAGATCTTTGATAATGTCTCCAAAGAATATAGAACGTATGGCAAAGAAATTCACACAAATGAGAGGAGCTGCTTTAAAAGTTGGTCAAATGTTATCTTTTCAAGACTCTTCAGTTCTTCCAAAGGAAATCCAACAGATATTATTGAGAGTCCAAAACTCTGCTCATTATATGCCAGCAAGTCAACTGGAAAGAACAATATCATTTGAATTGGGAGATGGTTGGAGAGGAAGACTATTCGCTTCATTCGACGATGTCCCGATTGCAGCTGCATCAATTGGGCAAGTTCATACTGCTGTTACCAGAAAGGAATTAGATCAAGTAGTTGTTAAAGTTCAATACCCAGGTGTCGCAGATTCAATTGATTCAGATTTAGATAACATCTTGACCCTTTTGACAGCATCTCAATTATTACCACCAGGTTTGTTTCTTGAAAAATCAATTGCAAATGCTCGTGTTGAATTGAAATGGGAATGTGATTATATTAGAGAATCTTCAAATTTAGTTCGTTATGGGGAAATGCTATCAGACGAGCCAGTTTTTCGTGTTCCAAAAGTTTACCACGATTTATCCGATGAACACGTTTTAACAATGGAAAGAATGAGAGGTACTGAAATCGTTAAAGGTGACTGGAACCAAGAAATCAAGAATTTCATTGCTGAAAATGTTATGCGTTTATGTCTCTTGGAGATTTACAAATTTAAATTCATGCAAACCGATCCAAACTGGGCAAACTTTCTTTACAACCAAGACACAAATCAGATTGAACTTTTAGATTTCGGTGCTTGTCGCTCATATCCTGACGAGTTTATCAAAGATTATGCGAATTGCCTACGTGCAGCTGTGCGTGAAGATAGGGAAAAAGCTAAAGAGTTCTCTATTAAACTTGGATTTTTGACTGGCTTGGAATCACCAGCTATGACCGAAGCACACGTTGATTCAATTTTAGTTTTGGGTGAACCATTCCGCGAAAAATTAGCTGGTCCTGGCGGCGAATTTGATTTTAATGGTCAAACTATCACGGATAGAGTCAGAGGTAATATCAAATTGATGCTGAATGAAAGATTAACTCCTCCACCAGAGGAAACATACTCATTGCATCGTAAATTGAGTGGTGCATATTTGTTATGTGCTAGATTGAATGCAACTATTAAATCTAAGGATATATTTAAAAGGGTTATTGGTTTAGAATATGAATTATGAATTCCCGCTTTTGAAACTGTATATATGTAAAATTTATAAAATTATGGTAATTCAACCAGATCTTCGTCTAGTTTTTCAAACAATCCAACCACTTCAAACATCATAATGTTCAGCTGCTTAACAATCGCCTCAGTTACTAAACAGTATGTGAAGAATAAAACGAATTCTTCGTTACTTAAAATTTGCTGATCGTTTTTATTATTTGAACTCGATTTTTGAATTGAAATTGCTTGCCTTCTAGCGTCTGATAGTTTTGCAATAACTTTCTCCATTGAATGTTCAGTACCGGCTGCCTTAGCCATCAATGGAAGTCTTAAAGTCATTGCACTTGAAAGCATGTAAAACATTAAAAACACTCTGTTATCCAACTCTTTGATTTCAGCTTTCAGATCATTTATAACTCTCAATTCAATTAAGCTTAACATTGGATCAACTTCAATTATTGAATTCATGTTTTCAAATGAAGCAATGATGTTACCCGTGCAGTTAATCAAAGTTTCATACTTTTCAGCTGGATACTCACCTTTCATTCTTATTTCCATTGGGGCTTGTTTATGCAATGTCATTAATTCCGAATGAATTGAATGACATCCACTTAATCCGTTCAAACCCATCAATCTAGATTGACCACCACTAGCAACAATTGAGGATAAAGGCCCCGATTTCCAAATTAGTCCCATTCTCAGCCAAAGAGTTGTTAAACCTTGCTTTACTCTGGCTCTTGCTGACATTGGAAATAAAGTTAATGTGATTATTACTGCCCAAATGACACCAACTGAAACTCCAATATATCTATGGAAGGCAATTTCAAAAATAATTGGATTATCACCACCTTCCCAATCATCATCGCCTAAAAGAGGAACATCTGAATTCAAAGCCATCGTGTAAGAATATAGCACAGTTAAGTTATATGTCAAAAGGATAAACCTACCAAATGCATTATTGTTTTTCCAATTCAAAATGATGCCAAAACATGGAATTGACACAAGAAGTCCACTCAAGGCCATCAAAAATACATTAGGATACAACAAAACCCAAACCCAATATGCAGTAAATGCGCCAACAAATGTACCCAAAAATCTCCATTTTACTGTCATAACAGTGCCTCCAAATGATTTATTCATAATAATGCAGAATGTAACTAAAGCCCACTCCCCACGCCATTCACTGAAAGCATGACTTGTTAATGGCATGAATGCAAATGAGGCTAGAATTAATGCTCCTAGAGCCACACGTAAACCAAATTGAAAATCAGCACCACGAAGAAATCTCGAAATCTCCCAAATTCTGAAAGATATAGAGTTTGGAGGATTTTCATTAACATCATTGACTTGACGGAATACTCTACCTCTTTCCAAATCTGTCAATTCAATGTTATTCCCGGACAAAGAGCCTGATTTCCATTTCCAAAATTTTAAAAATTCAAAAGACTTGGAGTTTGATAACTGGGATTGATTTAATTTATTTAGAGTCAGCAACAGTGTCTGTAATTCAATGGAAAACTGAGCCAAAGAATATGAAAAATTTGCACAAGTTGCGGCTATTTCTTCATGTGAAACCTTACCATCAAAGTTATATTCTTGCGCAAAAATGTCTTGTTTATATAGCGTATTAATTGTCTTCAATTGGTGATCTTCATAAAGAGTTTTGGCAATATTCAAAGACTTTTCATACTGCTTGACGATATTTTTAACTTTCAAATCTTTGTTAAACATCGGGTCATTGAGAATTTCTTTAATTGTAAAGACAAAAGATTTTGTACTTGGACCAATATGATAAAAGAACAAGTCAAATAATTCTTGGGGCTCAATGACAGCATCAGATTCTGGCTCAAAAGTATCAATAGTTGCGGAGGTATTACACGAGGAACCCGAATCAGATTCCATAACACTCATGAAATCATGAGTTGTTAAATCATTTTCGCCTCCAGTTATCTGCTCATTGCTTAGCATTTGCGTATGATATTCTTGTAATGTATCCCATTTAAACTCCACTGCTCTACTTAAAGACCCCAAATTCACAGCCATTTTCTTTTCGTATTTTACCAAGTCCTTTAACAAATAATACTCTTTCTCTTTACCGAATGCAAATGCCTCAAAGAGAGTTTCCTCTAAAGAAGAGTCCAACTTTTTAAGTTTGGCCTGCAAATCATTAAATAGCTTCAATGTTTCAGATTTTACATCATGAATGAATTTCAATTTAGTGACATGATCACCGTCATGGCCACGATTTTCGTCCCAAGTCCCCATAAATGAATCACAAAGAAAGGATAATGTTGAACCACACGATTTTTCAACTTCATTAAGAGCATTTATCAAATTATTCTTTGCTGATTTTCTCCAAATGGTAAAACATACTGTCACAGAAATGAAACATCCTGTTAAAATACAACTTATGGAACTTCTTATTTTATCCCAAGGAATTTCAACAGGAGCATCTTGATCAGCAGAATTAAAAATTTTGGAGTATTCTTTAACAAGACATGAAATAATTAAAATGGCACAAAGTGAACATGAAGTGTTAAAAGTTGGCTTGGAGACTCTATGCTTAAAAAACGAAATAGTCCCCAATGATATTGAACAAATGATTAGTGTGATAATAATTGAAAAAGTCTCAATATCTGTTGTTAGAGAGATGGGATGAGAAGCAAGTTGGGACAGCTCTTCTTTATTCAACATCCAAGAAACTAATTTTAGTGTCAATACACTCACGCTAATTCCAGAGATAAGAGAAATTGCAACAAACATCAAGGATTGGATCATCGATCCAACGGTTCTAGATGAATGAAAATAAACAACAACAGTACAGACCATATGTTTAGAGTCAGAAGACCCTAAGAAACTTGCAATTGCTGGGACATATACAAATAATGAAGCGATGAAATATGTGAATGAAGCCTTTAATATATCCGAAGACAAAATGGATTTTAAATATAATAACAAAGGATGCACAGGCCCATTGACTGCTGCTAAAATCAGTCCATGATTTCTTTCAATAGGATTAGATTTTAATTTAGCATATTCCATTTGTATAATTTGTCCAGATGACGCAATCACAGTTTCAGAGGTGCGTGTAGGTGGTATAATAAACGAAGCCTGGGACTTGGTTTTTTGAACAGACCTCGTTGGGATATTGGGGGCAATGTCTTCAGAAAAGGAGACAACAAAGTCATCCTCCGATGTCATTTTTCACCCAATGTGATGTTAAATAACAGAAATTACACTTTTATAGTATAAGTAAGAAATACAATTAACACAAATTTTATTTGTAGTGTTAAAATCGGTTGTATGGTAGATTTAAAACAAGTTGCTCCCGAACCCACCAAAGGCCCAATTGGAGTCCCTTTAGGGACTCCGAATGACACCAGGTTTGTTGAACGGGCCATCAAGGTGTGTTCTTTGATCCAAAAATACACAGTATTACCATTTTCAGTGTTCACCCTTCTTCATTTATCATCAGTGGCCATCACTCCCGCAATTTTTGGGGTTCAAACAGCGAACCAGCTAATTATGATGGGAAGAGAACTTTACCAAACCCCTATGGTCGAAATAGGGATTTTAGCTTCCGTGGCCGGCCACGTAATTAGCGGGTTTACTTTGAATATATTGAGAAGATATTTCAACTATTTGAAATATGGGACTACCAAGAAGTTATCCTCCTCCTCCTCCTCCTCCAATGGTCTTAAAACGACGTCCGACGAGGTTAAAGATGTAGATGAAGGTCTTGGAGGCATTTTTTCTGTATTTGGCCTTGGATCCCGGAGATCGTTTTCTTCACGATTTCTCGGTTTATCTCCTCTAGGGTTTTCGGGGTATTTGTTATTGGCTTTACTATCAGGACATGTTTATTTTGCCCGTGCAGGCCCTTTGGCCACCTACGGTGAGAGCGGGTTTGTTGATTTGGATTTCGTTTCCAAAGAAATGTCCAAAAAAGGAGCCCAGGTCTCTCTCTCTCTTTTTCTTCTTGTTGTAACGGGCGCCTATCACATATCCGCCGGATGGAACCGCATCTTGGGGCTGTTTAGGCGCCACGACAGAATTCGCAGTTATGTTTTGATTTCGGCGCTGAGCACATTTGCGCTCGTTTCCCTTTTTGAAATTTCCTCCGAACTCCGAGGATAAAAGGCGGAGAATTGAGTTGTTATTTCCCAGAGGGCGACAGTTTTTTCTCTTTATAAGCGTTTATATTGTAAAGACAATGGGAGAACAAGACGTGGAGAA
The DNA here is from genome assembly GCA_030563645.1 of Saturnispora halmiae. Classification (NCBI taxonomy): domain Eukaryota; kingdom Fungi; phylum Ascomycota; class Pichiomycetes; order Pichiales; family Pichiaceae; genus Saturnispora; species Saturnispora halmiae. The sequence goes on along the minus strand of JAJMJL010000001.1, from coordinate 714,551 downwards.
GGTGCTGAGTGGGATTTTCAATAAGTTTGCTACCGAGAACTGTAGGACGGGGACCAAAGAATTGTACCCGGCGAATTTCACCGAATTGCTCAACTCACGAGAGTTCAAGAAAGAAGAACGCGTACATTACATATCACAAATCACATCCTTGATCCCTTTGGATGTGCTTCACATACTATATCTTTTGGCGGATTCCAACAAGAAGGGGTTCATGGATGAAGCGGACTTTAAGAAACTTTCAAACGATCTCATTTTAGCCGATGATACAAACATTGATAAGGTGTTGTTCAAAATTTTCCAAGTGTATGACTCACATGGAGATGAAGGTGTGAAGTCTTCGATATCAAAAGATCATTTGGACAATGTATTGAAAAGTATTCATTCCATGGATTATCCTTATATTCACACTTTGTTGAATTCCACAGACTCCAATAGTGTCGACTTGGTCCATTTTTCCTCTATTTTGAAAGAATTGCCAATAATTAGATTCAAAAACTTGTTTAATAATGAAACTGCACATTCCAAATATTTGGATTCAAATCAATTGAAAAACTTGGCCAAATCATTATTCTATGACCATTTGCCCTTATCGATTGAATCGCAATTGGAAGAATTTGTGAGAATTAAATACCACAATAAAATTAATTATGAACAATCTTTGGAGTTGATGAAACTGATAAGCAATTTGCCAAAACTAAATCATTTGATATATGAATGGATCAATGATCCAAATTTTGTCATAAAAGATGAAAGCTTAAATGCCGATAAATTTTACAATTATACTTCTTCCGAAAACTCAGCTGTTTTGAATGACTTCTCAAAAAAAGATTTGCAATTGTTCATGAATTGGAATTGGCTTTCTATCAGAAACTTGAAATCAAATCCAAAGTTATTACCAGAAAATTTATTGGCTATTTTTACTGATGATATGGTCATTTCTGAAAATACAAATGTTTCTTCAACTTTACCTCTTTTTACGTCGCTGTATTCTTTTATGTTAGGATCTGTTGCTGGTGCAATTGGTGCATTTGTTGTGTATCCAATAGACCTGGTAAAAACAAGAATGCAAAATCAAAGAAATTCTGCAAGAGTTCTTTACAATGGTTATGTTGATTGCTTCAAGAAAATTGTTAGAACGGAAGGGGGAAAGGGTTTGTATTCAGGTCTATTACCACAGCTGGTTGGTGTTGCACCTGAAAAGGCCATCAAATTAACAGTAAATGATTTGGCAAGAAATTTTGCTTCAAAGCACTATTCTAAGAACGGTCAATTGGGAATAGGTTGGGAAATTTTAGCTGGATCAACTGCAGGTACTTGTCAGGTGATAGTTACCAATCCGCTAGAAATCACAAAAATTCGTCTTCAAACTCAAGGTCAAATTATTAAACAGGCTTTAGCTGAAGGCAAAGTTGTTGCACACAAAACAGCATTCACAATTGTTAATGAATTAGGTATAAGAGGTTTGTACCATGGTGCTAGTGCATGTCTGTTAAGAGATATACCATTTTCATCAATCTACTTCCCAACTTATGCCAACATCAAGAAATACATTTTTGGACTGGACCCTTTAGTTGAAGGTAAAAGATCACACTTAGAGCCATGGGAACTATTAACTTCTGGTGCATTAGCTGGTATGCCTGCTGCTTATATGACAACTCCATGCGATGTTATAAAAACAAGATTACAAGTTGAATCAGTTGGAAATGAAGTTCCTTATAAAAATATAAAGGATGCGTTTACAAGAATTGTTAAAGAGGAAGGATTTACTGCTTTATTCAAGGGAGGTTTTGCAAGAGTGTGTAGATCAAGTCCACAGTTTGGATTCACCTTGGCAGCCTACGAATTGTTTCAAAGGGTGATTCCTTTAAAATCATTTTATGATCCCGAGTCGCCTATTTCGAAAATGAACAGAGGAATTAAAATGAATCCTAATTATAAAAGCGGAATTATTGAAAATGCTCAGATTGGAATGAAAGAAAACTCATCTAAGTTTGTAAGCGCAAGTTTAGACTTAAACCCTTCAATGATTCAAATGTCAAACTATTATAAAAGAATGGAAAAAGAAAACAAATGAAAAGAAGCACTATTTATTACTTGTAACGATATAACGACTATGTATGAACTAAAAAACTTAACCACTAATGAATAAATTGAAATCTATCTGAAATGAACCAGTGGAAACTAGATCGTTCAGTTTTGAGTCCTTGAATTTCCACATTCCACATTGCAGTCCATCGGGATTCACTAAAAAACAGGAATGATAAAGCCTTAAAAGAGCCTTTTTTCGAGATTGAAGTTCCCTTTTAGAATTTCTTTCGATTTGTTCTTGTGTGCTAGGAAATTCAGATCTAAACCACTCCGTTGGAGTTTCATCTATCATCCATCTTTTGACTTTATTAGTTCTTGTTATATCATCGTAGTACCTCTTATACTCAGATAGGTTTTTTTCGTGTATCTCAAATTTGAATTCACTCAAAACTCTAGGATCATGAAGATTTTTTACATGATCTTGAACTGGTGTAAACATTTGAAATGGGTTGACTTTAGGAGTTTTTTCAAAGGGGTATTTTTCATGAGACTGAGTACCTAAAGTCAGTCTATTGAACTTTTTCAAGGAGATCTCCTTGATGAATTCTAATTGGTTTTTATAATAGAATCTTGTATTTTGAGGAATATGATCCAAACTTTGACCGTAGTTATCATCTATTTTATCAAAACCTTCTACCAATGTAAAATCTTCTGGATACCAGTGACCCTTTGTTCTAGGGTTTTGTGATAAATCAATGAAATGTGGCAATAAAGATGATTCTGATAAATTTAAAAGAAGTCGACGTTTAGTTGAATGTTTCTGTGGTAATGGATTCGGTCTTTTTTGAGTTTCACTTAACAACTGATTTTCTTCATTGTTTTCCAATTTTACACTAATTGCAGGTTTAGTTGATGTGAGTATATGATTTTCAATTTTCAATGGTGAGCTTGATGGTTTCAGAGGTGAACTATTAGCATTACTCGATTGTTGAGTTTGAAACATTGGATCTTGGAACTCATCTTCGAGTTGTGTTACTTCACTCAAAACAGATCCAATGTTAAATTCTTCTTGACTTAATTCTGCATCTAAGTTCCATTTATTCCCTTCATCTGCTTTTGAGCATTTGGAATCATTAATTTTTGCTTTTAAAGCATAATTTGTTTCAGCAAGTTCATCCAAAGCTTTTCGCATCTGGAGTATTAAAACTTGGTTATTTTCTAGTTTCATATTGGCTAACTGCAAATCAGACTTCAATTGATTGTTTTCATCCTTCATATTTTGTAATTCTTGTTCACATTCTTTGAAATCCGAGATAATGGTGCTAGGATTGATGTTTTCGAAACTTGGACCGTCTCCACCTGTCAATATTTTTTCGTCTTTTATCCTCGGGTTTGTCATCACTTGCCCCGTGTCATCGGATTTCCTCTTCAAGTTAATACTACTTCTATTTCTTTTTTTCAATAAGCTTACTGCCGATTCTAGTAATTCTTCCAGAACATCTGCATCTTCTTTTTCTACTGATCCCTTCAAAGAGTTAGCAGCAAATTTCATTTGTGCCAGCTTTTTTCCTGTCATATACTCATTACAACAAAAGAATTAGATCAGTAATAATTTTAATAGATACAATACAATACGCGTTAAGTTTATTTACTTTTCAGTAAAAAGTGCTCAGCAAACTATAAACCAACAGCAAATCCCAGTTTTCTCCAAAAATCCCCTTGACCAATCAAAGTACCGTTCAATACTCTGATACCATTCATAGCACTTGCAGGGGAGTGTTCTACAATGTTGTGACCTTTTTCATTAAGGAAAGATACCAATTCGTTGTCCATTGGTGGTTCAAATACCGCTTCGTTGGGAATTAGCTGGTGATGAATCCGAGGGTTTGCAATAACATCAACAATGTCTTTACCATAAAAAAAGGTCCTAATAATTGCTTGAAGAAGAGCTGTGCATATTCTTGAACCACCAGCTGCGCCAATCACTAGTTCTAATTCACCTCTTTTATTGACAACAATAGTTTGGGCCGAAGAAGACAACGGCCTCTTGAATGGTTCGATGTAATTGAAAACAGAAGGAGCTAAACCAAAAGCATTGTTGAGTCCCGGTTGGGAAAAATCATCCATCTCATTGTTCAATATGACACCAGTGTCAGGATCATGAACTAATGAACCAAATAGTAAATTAATTGTTGTTGTAAGCGTCACAGCATTACCCCATTTATCAACAATACTTAACGACGAAGTTCCATGAGGATCATTAGGCTCAAATGCAGGTTCATATTCGGCTAGTTCTAAAGTTGCATTAGCTTTGAACTTGGATGCTGCATTATCAACATACTCATCAGACAAAAAAGATTCATACTTTTGATAATGTAAGTCAATTTCAGTTTGGTTTTTGTTAGTTACGTTGATGTCTCCCAAGTTGGATCTAACAGCAGAAAGCCATTTCATCGCTTCTATTAATTGATGTGTCTCGTCAACACCAAAATCCGTTGTTGAGTTTGCATGATTTAATTTATCAATAATTTTTAATGCTGATGCCAAAGCCAAACCTGAAGATGCACCATTTGCTGTAAATACTGTGAGATCGTTTTCGGTAAAATTATCGACTCTGATAGCCTTTTCCAAAACCACTTTGTATTCGCCGAAATCCTCTGCTGTTAAAATGCCTCCCCATTCTTGTGACTTTTTAGCAAGTGATTGTGCAATCATTCCGTTCGGATTATAAAATGCATCAACACCATACTTCCCAATAGATGCTAACGTTTTACCGTAGCTTACTCTTTTGAGCAAATGCCCTTCTTTGACAATTTCACCATCATCGTCAAAAAGAAAACCCCAATCCTTTTTGAAGAAATTGAATGATTCCTTCATATAATTCAATCCAAATTCCAGTCTCACATCGACTTCCCAACCATTTATAGCGAGTTCGGAAACAGGCTTGATCAATTCCTCCCATGTCAAATTTCCAGATCCGTGCTCTTGGTGGAGCGTCCATAATCCCATCAGTTCACCAGGAATAGCTACAGCAAGACCCCCTGTCTTGCTCAAAAGTGGATTATTTTTAAACATATTCATTGAGGCACCTGATGGTGCCATTTCTCTCGCATCAATAGATATCGCATATGAATCATTGGCCAATTTAGATGTTATGAAAGTACCCCCACCAATACCACTGGAGTACATTGTATCAATTGTTCCAATGCATAAACAGGTTGTGATGGCAGCATCCGCTGCATTTCCTCCCTCTCGTAGAATTTGACGTCCTAATTTTGAACATGTTTTTGAATCAGAGACCACCATACCTAATTTGGATTTCGCTTTGTATTTCTCATCAGGGGCCCAAGTTGGGTCATTCTTGAATGGAATATGAGCTGGTTCCTTTGGTGGAGAAGGAAATCTTGGGTTTCCACTTTTAGACGGCAGATTAATAATGGTAATCATCATTAACATCAAGATGGCAGCAGCCAAGACAATCTCCACTTGCTGTTTCCCTCTTTTCCATCTATCTTTTAATCTATCAGGAATGTACATTTTGTGCTGTAACAGAAAAGAGTGAAGAAAATCGGGATCATTATGATAAGATTTGTAATCAAGGATATTTGAGATCAAAAAGGCTCATGATGTAAACAATGAATTTTATATAATGGAATCCAAAAAGTCGTCTTGTAAATCAAGTTTTAATCCGCTTTTTTGTTTCTTGGTACTTTGAGCGGGTTTCTTTGTAACTAATAGAGCATCAAGATCAAATTTTGTAGATGATTGAATGGATTCTTCTCGAGTTTTTGGATTGGAATTCAAATCCACACCTAATAAATTGTCAACCAGATCTTCGAACTTGTTGTTGTCTTTGGTAATAACAGATTGTCGGAGTTGTTTTTCTACAAGATAGTCGTAAGTATCAGATTCTTTTGAGGTTTGAATTTCATGAATGTTTTGACCACCATTGGCATTTGGTTTATGTTTGCTAACTGTTTTTCTCATTTGTTCAACCTTCTTCTTATGATCAATCATTTTTTGTAGTTTTAGGAACTTCTCTTGCTCTTCTTTTGAAAACTCTCTTATCTCAGGAGGTACACTCAAATTCGCATAACGATGATCATCTTCATCATCACTATCGTCTTCACTTTCGCTTCCAACAATTTTCAATTTCAATAAATTATCATCTTTCATCTTTTTCATACCAATGTGACGAGACTTAACGTGATATTTTTCTTCAAGGTTCATTATATCTAATGATTCGCCATTGTTTTTTAATTTTTCATTAACAATAGTACTATAGTATTGATTCTTTTCCTGTTCTAGTTTTTTTTCTTTTTCTAATTGTGCAACATATTCCGGATCTCTAAGAAGTTCAGTTGACTGGGAAGGATCACAAAATCTCCATGAATTGCCAAGCTGTTCCCTTTCTCTTCTGATAATTTCTTCTTCATCCTCTTCAATTTCTTCTTGAGAGTCATATATTAATTCATCTTGAGAAGCACCCGCTTCCAGCTTTTTCGGATTATTGTTTGAATCTAAGTTGTGTTTCTTTTGATACGATTTTTTCGCTTTGTATTTCCATTTGTCGTTATGCAAAACCATATTTCAAGTTAAATCACTAAGAAAGTAACGAATCAAAAAGAGCAAAAAGTGCTCATATCAAAATATCAATAATTAAACATCAAGCACTCATTAGAGTAGTGAATTATAAAAGCAAAAGTATATAGTTAAAAGCTTAGATTTGATTTTCTCTGAATGTAATGACATCACCACCCTTTGAAGTAACAGCTTCAATGATTTGCATTTCTTCTGTCTCATTATTGATAATCTTTTCAACATCCGGCTTTGGACCAGAGTACACCTTGTGAGCGTAGAGGTAAAACCAAGAAATAGCTAAGAACATACCACCCCAGTAAACTAAAACAGTCCAGTTCATCATTTCTAAAGTATTGTCAGCACCTCTGTATTGTGGGAAGCACATAATTGGAATCATCAAAACGGTGAAGGAAGTGGCAATACCACCAGAAAGATAAGTAAATTTTCCCAAGTTCCATGGACCTGGTTGAAAAGTCTTTCTGGCGTAAGTGATTCTCAAGAATGATGGAATGGTAAATGAAATGAAGGAACCAATGGCACCGACGGAGAAAATAGCATCAATAGCAACACCACCAAACATCAAAACAAGTAACAAACAACCAATAAACCAGTTCGCCCACACAGCATTAACAGGAGTCTTGGTGGTTTGGTTAACATGAGCCCAATATTTCGAAAATGGGAAACAGTTATCTCTTGAATAAGAAAACAAAACTCTCGAAGCTGCAATCATACAAGATGATGTCATGAAGTAACCTAATACAACAGCAAAGGAAGACAACGCCATAACAGACTTTTGTTCCAAAATCTGGGCTAAGTAACCGACGTAGATTTGACCAGTTTCAGAATTGACAGCATCATCAATATCAACAATTGTGTAAGCCATTGCCAATTGGAACATGAACGCCATAATACCACCAACTGAAGAAGTCAAAACAATGGCTCTAGGAGTTGCAACTTGAGCGTTGGAACATTCTTCTGCCAAATGGAATGGGGAGTCGAAACCGGACATTGTCCAAATGACGGCAAGGAAACTCATCAAAACTGCTACACCGGCAGGCCATTCAGTTTGGTTGTCAATTGCCCACGCAAAGTTATTGTCATTGAACTTTGGCAAACCTTGAGATTCTCTATTGTTACCACCAAGAATGATGACAAAAGAAATGAACAAAAGAAGAATATTCAAAGAAGTTGAAACTGAATTACTCCATGCAATCCATTTTGTTTTCATAGAAGCTTGAATTGCTGCAAGGAAAGAAATAGCAATGGAAAGTAAGAAAACTTGCCAAGTCTCAACTACATAATCAGGATTACTCAATTGCTTACATGCTAAAATAATAGAAGCAGTTGAATAAGCCACTGATGGTGCAGCAGTAACTTGAACAAAATAGTTGGACCATCCAACAATCCATGAAAGAATAGCCTTATATTTTGGAGGAGATAACATAGCAGTAGCATAATACAACCCACCTGAAGTTGGAAATGCAGACGAGATTTCCGCCATTGAACATGCAACACACATGATAGGGATCATTGAAATCACTAGACCCCAAGTTAAACCAGCATTACCTGCGTAAGCAATTGAATAAGCAAGCGTTGAAGTGATTGAAGGTAAGAGCCCAAGGACGGAGAAAGAAACACCGAACGTCGTCCAAAGAGAGAATTCTCTCTTGAATTGTTGCTTGTAACCTAAAGACAAAATGACAGCTTCATCATGGTCCACTGGGTGGTCAACATAGACTTTTTCATGGTGACCTGAGAGCACCGAAGTGACTCCCATGTCATCTACAGGAATAAGAGTGGAGGTTTGGTGTGGTTTGATGTCCATCTCCAGCTTGCGGTATACATTTAAAATAAAGCCAGGACCAAGAAGGGGTCCGATGCTTTCTTATATAAGACTGTCATTTACCGGCTCTATTGGCCAAATGAAGAAGATAAGATATCAACGGTTATTGATGTGATGAGAAGAAAAATTCATGTGGAGAATCTTAGCGGATCGTTACAATAAGCCACTTTTTATCGTAGTTAAGCAGGTCTTTTTCCTCAAAAAAAGTATAATACCATTACTTCTATGCCACCGATCATAAACATACAATTCGGTCAGATTTTGTATCATTCTGATCCATCCGGCTATATTTTTTTAAATCTCGGTAGTTGCTACAACCCTCCAAAAAGAAAAAGGGATCCACTTTCCGTTTTGGGACTATTGCTTATCAACATAAAAAAAATAGCCTTTTGTGCAGATGTTCTGCGGATGTTTTCTAGTGAATTCCATGTATTATTCCTTGACATAAAACGCACGGATCAATTGAAGATCAAAGTCCCACACAATTATCACCTAAGCATTATAAAGTATCCAATTTCATCAAACAAAATCATCAATATTGCCAATTCTTACCTGCATGCATATATTTATGCATGCTTGATGCACGCTTACGTAATCGCACACTTACGTAAACGCCAAAATTATGCCGCATTACATAATCCGCTCTGTGTACGTAATATGCACACTTACGTAATTGCACACTTACGTAATCCGCCATGTGTACGTAATCTCACACTTACGTAATGTGCCCGCCACACTTTGGGTTTTTGTTTTCTTCTCGCTATTATAAGGTAAATTTTCCTTCCACTTGTATATAAATTAGTGTCACAAACAAAAGGGTTTTTATGCCACAGTAAAATACATGATGTTAAATAGAATTATGGTTATGAGAAGATCTTCCTTATTATCAGCATCAATATTGATCAAAAACAAATCTATCAATATGTATAGTACTTTAGGCTCCACACCATTCAGATTATTCACCAACAATCGCGTTCATTCAGTTAGATTCAATGCTATTATTGATTCTAACATCAGATTCAACTCCACTATTACTTCTAATACCGACGGATCAGCGATTCCTTCCGATGTTATCCAATTAACGGCGTCCGAATATCAACTTCATTCCACTGAAGCAATGGATATAATAAATGATGAACTTGACTCATTTTTCGAATCAAATCGGATCATGGAAGCAGAAGTTGACGAAGACTCCGGGGTTATGGAAATCAATATAAGTGAAGGTACTTATGTCATCAATAAACAGCCACCTACAAAGCAGATTTGGCTCAGTTCTCCTATAAGTGGACCAAAAAGATTCGATTTTCACAATGGTCAATGGATCAGTCTAAGAGATAACACCAAACTCTCCGATCTGCTTCAAAATGAAATTAACTCCGTCTACGGAAAAGGATTCAAATGGAACAACCAATTTTAGCTTTGATGTCAATTACTTGGTTATGACGTAGTTGACTTACGTAAGCGTCGATCGACTTTATACTTTGTTCTCTATATATTGAAAAAAAAATTTTCAGAAAAGAACAGAGTCTCTCGTTGAACAGTTGGAACTTTTTCAGAGAACAAGATGTCCATTTCTGCATCCAAGGCTAAAAGAGACGCAAAGAAGGCAGCTAAGGCCGCTGAAGGTAAAACTAAGAAGAAGTTAACAAAGAAGGAAAAGGAAAAGTTAGAAGCTGGGGAAGATGTTACCACAGCAGCAGAGGAAATTGAAAAGTTGAAGTTACAACAAGATAAAGACGGTTTATCAGACAGAGTTGTTACTGGTGTTTTGGACTCCGTTCCAACTTCCAGAGATATCAAGATGTCATCTGTTTCCCTTCTTTTCCACGGTAAAGTTTTAATTCAAGATTCAAACTTGGAATTGAATTATGGTAGAAGATACGGTTTACTTGGTGCCAACGGTTGTGGTAAGTCCACTTTCTTGAGAGCTTTGGCCTCTAGAGAATACCCAGTCCCAGAACACATCGATATTTACCTCTTAAACGAACCTGCCGCAGCCTCAGAATTCTCTGCTTTGGAATATGTTGTTAGAGAAGCTGAAGCTGAATTAGCCAAGTTAGAAAAGCTAGTTGAAGATACCATTGTTGAAGAAGGTCCTGAATCTCTTTTATTGGATGGTTTATACGAAAGAATCGATGAAATGGACCCTTCCACTTTCGAATCTAGAGCTGCTATTATCTTAACTGGTTTGGGTTTCAATTCTGTCACCATCAAGAAGAAGACCAAGGATATGTCTGGTGGTTGGAAGATGAGAGTTGCTTTGGCCAAGGCCCTTTTCGTTAAGCCAACTTTACTTTTATTGGATGACCCAACTGCCCATTTGGATTTAGAAGCTTGTGTTTGGTTAGAAGAATACTTAAAGAAGTTCGACCGTACTTTAATTTTGAACTCACATTCCCAAGATTTCCTTAACGGTGTTTGTACCAATATGATTGATATGAGACAAAAGAAGTTGACTGCTTACGGTGGTAACTATGATACATATGCTAAGACCAGAGCTGAATTGGAAACAAATCAAATGAAACAATATCAAAAACAACAAGATGAAATTGTCCACATCAAGAAGTTCATTGCCTCTGCTGGTACTTATGCTAACTTGGTTAAGCAAGCTAAATCTAGACAAAAGATTTTAGATAAGATGGAAGCCGATGGTTTAATTCAACCAGTTGTTGCTGATAAGGTTTTCTCTTTCCAATTTACTGAAGTTGAAAGATTACCACCTCCAGTTTTATCTTTCGACGATATTTCTTTTGCTTACGACGGTGTTCCTGAACATAACTTGTACGAAGATTTATCATTTGGTGTTGATATGGACTCCCGTGTTGCTCTTGTTGGTCCAAATGGTGTGGGTAAATCTACTCTATTGAAGTTGATGACAGGTGAATTACAATCTCAAAAGGGTAGAGTTTCACGTCATACACACATTAAATTAGGTGTTTATTCTCAACATTCAGCTGATCAATTAGATTTGACCAAATCTCCATTAGAGTTCGTCAGGGACAAGTACCCTGAAGTTTCACAAGATTTCCAATACTGGAGAGGTCAATTGGGTAGATTCGGTTTAACTGGTGAACAACAAACTTCTCAAATGGCTACCCTTTCAGAAGGTCAACGTTCAAGAGTTGTTTTTGCATTGTTAGCATTAGAAAAGCCAAACATTTTATTATTGGATGAACCTACTAACGGTTTGGATATTCCAACAATTGATTCTTTAGCTGAAGCCATTAACCAATTCAATGGTGGTGTTGTCGTTGTTTCTCACGATTTCAGATTGTTAGATAAGATTGCCAAAGACATTTTCGTTGTTGAAAACAAGACTGCCACTAGATGGGACTCTTCAATCACTGAATATAAGAAGAAGTTGGCCAAGAACGTTGTTTTGTAAGTTCATCATTGATTTATTATATAATTTCTAATCAATTATTTAATACATTCCTTTTATTCTCTTGCTACTAGAGGATTCGCCATAAACCTTATCCAATAACTTATTGAAGTCTTCGACACTGTTGATACCATTTTCCAACCTTACCTCCCCTGCAAACACAACTGCCTGAGCCCAACCCGCATTAATCTGCCAAAGATCCTTGAAAAATTGCTTAACGTAAGGATATAATTTAACATCAACTCCTTTATTGGAAAGTGATTTTCGTAATTTGGTCTTCATCTCAGAATCATCAATGTGTAAATCTTTGCTAACCCATGATAGAAATTCTTGTTTATATACATTTTGAACAATTTTCCAAACATGTGTATCAATAGGAACCAAATCATGACATCCACATCCCATTAGAGCAACACAATCCGCAACTTTTGGCCCCACGCCTGAAAATCCTCTCAAAAACTCAACGCATTGTTCATCTCCTTCCGTTTTCCAATTTGTTTTTGTTAATTTTATCCAATTTTCATGACTTGTAATCATTTTAGCAGCAGTATTAGAGATATACCTTGCTCTATAGCCAAAACCCAGTTTCCTTAACTCAGCTTCCAAAATATCAAGCTGGTTCTGAGTAATTTCTTTATCTTTGACTCCTAAATATTTATCATCGCTGATTTTGAATAAATCATATGGAGATGGAAAATGGTAATATGAAACTCCATCCAATTCAACAAATTTCATTCCGTATGAGATACAAAGAACTTCACACAACTGTGAAATTCTTTTGATATTATTATTCGAAGAAATGATAAATGAAATTAAAACTTCCCATGGATCCTGTACCAAAATCCTTACCCCATGTCCCATTATAGCACTCTCACCTGTATCTTCATCAGGTGTTGGATATCGAAGTTGTGGGAAATGAGGATCAACTTTAGTCCAATGAGTCTGATTTGTGTTCAGATCATTTTTCAAATTAAAATATGTTTCTATAATTTCAAGACTTTCAGCTGGTGCACTTTCAACTATCTGATAATCAACTAATGGGTTCAATGATAAAGTTGTATATTTTAAATCAAATTTTGCCCCTGGATTCATGGAGTTCGAATCATCTAATAAGATCAATTTTTTATTCACCAAACAAGACCAAATATTACCCAGTTTTCTCCATCTAAACGCCTGACCAGCCCTTAAAATTGTACTTAGATGAAGGTCTGATTTGGGCACCGAAATAGTGTTCCATTTTAATGAAATAGACATCATTTTTGTTTGCATCTTGTAAACTATATCTTGAAAAATACGTAACTAAGAGGTAAATATAATCTTTCAGTTCTTTTGGCATTCTAATGGGAGTTTTCTCCTCATTAAAGCTATGGTTTACTCCACCAACTCATAACACTATACAAGTGAGATGTGCCAATGCGTTGAAGAGTACCAGCGAAGATCAGATTGTTCAAGTAGGAAATGTTAATAGTGATTTAGTGTTAGATGAGTACGAGATGGATAACTTGTTAGAATCAGGAGATAGAAAAGTGATAGAGCAACTTTCACCTTTTGATATATTTCTAGGGAATATTGTACGGTTTACAGGTTCTTCGGCCATGTTTCTATTTATGTGGTTCACTATCTGTATATGGTTTATTTGGGGTTGGCTTTCAGGGTACCCAAATCATTGGCAAATTATCATGCAAGATGGACAATCGATACAAACATATATATGGGATACTCTGTTAATGAGACAACAATTGGATGATACGGAAGAGTTTTTGAAAATATATGGTAAATTAAAGAGTAGAAGTTTAACACATAAAAGGCTTTTGAGACAGATACAAGATGAAAAACAGCCAGTAATTAGTGTGCATGAGAGTTTACTGGAAAAACATAATTTTGAAATTCAACTAGGATGGTTTGATCGATTGTCGAATCGAATGAGTTCTGTTTTGGGGTCTTTACCATCAATTATATTATTCTGGTTCGGAATTGGTCTCTGGATTTGGTGTGGGAATTTTCCGATGAATGATGAAAATGGGAAGAAGGAAAAATGGTCAGACAAATGGCAGATGATTATCAATACAATTGTAGCAGTTGAATTATTGATAACATCTATTTTTTTGGAAAACATTAGGACAAGAAACAACGATGTAATGAAAGAACAATTGAACTCATTTGCCGAATTTGATTCAAAAGTGGAATTGAGTTGCAGATTAATAATGAATGATGATTATGCAAACCCCATTATAAACGTTGAACCATGTCCGAAACCTGGGTTGAAAAAGTTGATCAACAGATATTCTGATATAATTGGAACAGGAATTGGATTGATTCTATCCATATTTATTTTTGGGGCATGGCTGGCATCAGGTCCTTTGATGAATTGGGATGATAACTGGTGGTTAATAATTGGAACTTATACTGGATTGGTTTCTTTTACGGAATCTTTTGTTTTGAGATGTGTTTACTTTGACATCACCAAGTACGAAGAGGAGAAATTTATTGAATTGTTACATGATTCTCAAGAACTTTTATCATTAGTTAACATTGATACAGAATTGGAAATTCCCAAGAAGAAAGAAAACACTATTGATAGGTTGTCACTTGGTATTAATTTTCTGTGCTCTACACAATGGTCGGTATTGCTTTCATTGCTTATTGTTGTGATTTTGCTTATTATAGCTACTGTACTTCATTGGTCAACGACAGGTCAATTGATAGCAAACACACCTACTATGATTATTGAAGGATTCTTCCATTTAATATTGATCCAAGCACATAATTGGGCTGATGAAACAAGAAATTCTATATTGACTGAGCTAACCAAAAGTAGAGAGTTGTTATTACAGAAATTATCTGCTTATCCCTCATATTCTGCATCTTAAGACCATCAAGACCATCAAGAGCATTTAGTTGTATAATAATCATAATAATCATAAGAAAAGTGCACCATCAACAAAGATACAATATTTAGTCTATTTTCTATTAAGATAATGCATTTATAGAGCCATAATCCGTTATTACTGTGATGAAGTTGAAAATATATTTGATAAACACAAAAGCAAATTTCATACTATATTTTATATACATGTCTTTTATTTAATCAAATATGTCATCAAGAAAAGAAAAGACCAAGGTTCCTAACATGGTTCCCCTTCAGAAGGAATACGTATCTAAATATGTACATAATAATGATCCAGACAACGAGCCGGTTCCAGGCCCACTGGATTTCTCTGATTTCACAATGGACCAATTAAGATTGTATAGATTACGGTATCTCAACCCAAATAACCAACTATCGCCGGACGTACGAAGTTTCAAAGGTTTTTTATTAGAGAATAGCGCTTTAGGGGAACGCACTGAATCACAAATGATCAATAACCAAAAACGAGAAGAGGCCAATTACTACGAATATCGTACTAAGGACGATTTGCGTTTCAATGTACAACATCACTTCCGTGAACAATTAACAGGGAAAGAAAGTGATATACTTATGAATTTGGCTTACAAGGTTCGTAATGGAGACGATAAGTTTCGTGTGCATTTCGACCAAAAGTAGTTTCTTTATATACTATACTATAATACAACGTCATCAATTGATCCATTCAATATCTTCTTGTAATCTGGCTTCAAAGTTCTTTCTCCCATTTCTAATCATCTCCAGTTTGGCCTGCTCATATGAAAGTCCATTGAAAGGTCCTTCGGTGTCATCGCATGCCTCCGATTTCATGTTATGAACATTTTTCTCACTTACGAAGGTGTCTGTTGTCTTAGGAAGTTCTTCTTCAACAGGATTCTTTAGAGCTCCCCCTATATACCTTTCTACTGTAACTTGAACATCCCCTGTTCGCATCAAATCCGTTCTTATGGTATCTATGGTCAATTCGGGAGCCACTTCTCGCACTCTTGAAATCATATCCGCCGTCACATACATCTTTTTAGCTTTCTTCTCTTCCCCATCAACAAATAAGTAGTTTAAAACGATCACTAATGCAAATAAACATAAAAGGGAGGTCACTGATGGCATTTCCATCGTATTGCACTAATATTCTGGAATAAATAAGTAATAAATCGATTGCCTATATGAAGTTTGAATATCGCGTGGTTACGTAATGGATATTATAAGGTAAGATTACATAATCGTTAATATTCAGCTAAAAAGATTCAAATTTCCCGTGTCATCAACAGGATTATCATCATGAAATGAAACGTCATGCTCAAAATATTCAAAACCATCAAATGTAGGGTTTTGTGGTATTTCCGAGTTGGTGGTTATATCTTTCGAATTTTGATTTTCAACATTATTCCCAATTTGATTTTGGTTATCATGATCATTATCGATATCCATGGAATCATCATCATCATCATCGTCATCGTCATCACTTTTATAATAAGGGAAAGTATGCATCAATTTTTCAGGTAATGGACCTTTAATGATGAAATCAGAATTAGGTTTAAGTTCTCCTTGAACATACTGTTGCAAATCTTTTGGTATATAATCAGCAAACACCGTTCCTTTGAAAGCTGTAGGTTTCTGCTCTGATAAAGAATCACTAGCACGTATTTTAAGTTTTTGAGTCATCACTTGATCTGTTATTTGATCTCTTAATAAAAATTGGATCCAATCTCCATCAATTACTGTGTTTGAAAATTGAATTTCTTCTCCAATACCCCCATTGTTAGATGAAACTTTTTTACCATTTATTGTTGTTTCTTGTCCTTTCGAATAAGGTAATGTTGGGTTTTGCATTTGTGCTTCTTTGTTTTGTTGATCCAACATCTTGGCCAAATCATGCATTCTATAATTAACACCATTCATTTTTCGCCTCGTTTCTCTTCTCAATTCTAATGATTTGGAATCTGGTCTAGCCACTTTCCTCATCTTCGAATTAACGTCACTATTGAACCACTTTTCAAATTGTTTGATTCCAATATCTGTACTTGGGTCAACATCATATGGATCCACCTTTTTAGCGGGAAAAATGACTTTCAATTCAACAAATGCTTTCGTTATATCTTCGATATTTGGCTCTGTGGCATTTCTTTGTCTCATGTATTTTAAAATCGTCAAAACCAATAAGTTCATGAATCGCGTAGTCAAGTCCGTTAGAACCTCCACTGGTCTGGTAGAAGACCGTGAAAATCCGTGGGATTTCAACATATGACTTACAGTTACCATCATCAAGTGGAAGTAGAAAGATGACTGCGGCATTGTTTCTTCTTTTCGAAAGAATGAAGTCTTATTTTGTTGTTATAAGAATATATTATATTAGAATTTTCAAGATTTTTTTTCTGATTATTGGATATTCACTAAAATGGATAGAACAGGATCAATTGAACATCATTTACTGTCACGATGTCGTAGGTTTGAAAATGACGAGGATATATTTAGTATTCTGGAAAATCGATATTCAAATACGGGGTCACAGAAGCCATATTTGATTTTAGAAGGTACTGATTCTAATACAGTTACTGAAACAAAAGAAACCAAGGAATCAAAGAGAAACACTTTAGGGCCATCACCGAAAAATAAATATGACCCCCTACGTGTCAAAAACCAGTTCAAAACGACGATTAAATCGAAAATGAAACAACAAGATCAAATCGCCAAGAAATTAAGAATGATTTCCAAAAGAAACCCTAATATACTTAAACAGGATGTGATTGAACTGAAATTATGTAAAAGCTTAATGAGATATGAAAACTTTGTGGAAATGAATACCTTGTGGCAATCTTATATGTCCGAGTTAATTAAGGATTCAACAAACGTTCAAGTTGTAACAGCAAAACTTTCAAGTGCCGAATATATAGGAGCAGAATTAACTATAACTCATAGTTTATCTCCAGAACAGATTGGAATGCGCGGTATTGTTCTGTGGGAATCCAAAGATTACTATTTATTGATTATTCCAAGAAAACAAAATTGGAAATCACAAATACCAAATATTGAACCAAAGTACTCACCCATGGAATGTATTGGAGGATTAAGAAAGATACAAAAGATTCATACAAGATTTGGGTTCGATGTTAAAATATCAAATTCGGAAAAATATAGTTTCGAAATAATAGGTGACCGAATGAATATTAGAAGTGTTGATAGGGCCAATAAAAAGTTTAAGGGACACAGTGTCGACGACATCAATTTATAGATTTGGATCTTTTTTCATCCATTTGTATATATACAAGAGTTAGATTTATATATGAATAAAATTTAACATAAGCAGCTATTGGTACTTCTTGAGAATGGAATTACATCTTTGATATTATCAGTGTAGCTCAAATATTGTAGCAGTCTTTCAAAACCCATACCAAAACCACCATGTGGAACTGTCCCATTTTTTCTTTGATCTAAATACCATTGTAAAGGTTCTATGTCCATACCTCTGTTCTTGATTTCAGCTTCTAATTTACCCAAATCGTGTTCTCTCATTGAACCACCAATTAATTCACCAATATCAGGTACTAACATATCAAAACAAGCAACGGTTGGAGTAGGTGTCAAATTCTTGTTTGGATTAATTTTCATGTAAAATGCCTTTTCTCCAACTGGGTAATCTGTAACGAAAACAGGATTTTTGAAATGAACACCGGCCAACCATTTCTCGTGTTCAGATTTTAGTGATTCCCCCCATTTAGGCTCAAATTTGAAAAGATCATGATTTTTAGAGTGTGCATCTTTCAAAATGTCAATTGCTTCCGTGTAAGTGATTGAATCCCAGTCTTTTGCTAAAAGCATATTCCATCTATTTTGAACAGAATCAACTAACGATTTATCAGTGTTTTTTAGTAAATTGTCACTCATCCCATTGGTATTATCCACCAGCTTTTGTACTACTGATTTAATCATTTTTTCTGCAAAGTTGGTCAACTGAGAAACATCTTCAATAAAGGCAATTTCAACTTCAAGCATCCAAAATTCAGCCAAGTGTCTATTTGTATCACTTTCTTCTGCTCTAAAACATGGTGATAAAACCCAAACACGCGAAAGAGCTTGACATAAAACTTCCAAATGTAGCTGTGAAGATACTGTCATGAATGTTTCCTTACCAAAAAACAATTCATTTTTAGCCAATTTTGAATTTGATTCAATTCTGAACAGTTCACCCGCACCTTCACAATCTCCAGTGGTAATTAATGGTGGTTGCGTTTTTATAAATGACTCCTTGTTGAAAAATTCCATAAACGATGACTCAACTTCAGATCTAAATCTTAGAATTGCAGCAGAGTTTGGTTGTCTCCATCGATATTGTGGGATTGATCTCAAAAATTGTAATGAATGCGTCCTTTTTGTGAGAGGATATTTATCTTCAATTGGTCCCAATAATTGAACTTTACCATTATTATCATCTCTTACTTGAATTTCGAATTTTTGTTTCCCCTTCCCCTCGGACCACACACCTTTCAATTTGACACTGGAGCAAGTACTGATATTTTCTGGTAACAGACTAGGTGGTCTAATGACACATTTAATATCCTCTTGAGTCGTACCATCCATAATATCCAAAAATGCAACATTTTTCGATATTCTTGAAGCTGAAACCCAACCAATCACTTCCACTTCCGTTCCAGTGATTGGTGGGTTCATTAGATATTCTTTTGTACATTTAATCAGTTCTCGTTGACTTGATTTTGCCCTACTAAATATGGTTTTCAACATAATAATAAGATAAATTTGAAAGAGAGGAAAATTATTAAATACTATAGCACTATAAAACTAGTAAGATCTACCGAACATGGTGTAGTTGATGGCCTTTTCACCACAACGGACACACTTAGTACCTTCCTTCAATGCTGGTTGTTCGTGTGGAATACATAAAGACTTAGCACCCATTGATGGAGCCTTTTCATCTTCTTCGAATTCTTCACCATCATCCTTCTTGGCACTTGAATCCTTAATATCTTCTTCACATTCCATAACACCACACCATGGTGCCAAAACAACGTTCTTTTGGTTAAGAGCATGAACAAATTCCTTCCATTCATGAGCAATGACTCTATGGGTATCGAATTTGGCCTTCGCAGTTTCGTACAAGTTGTTGTGAATAGCATCTAACAATTCTGGCAACTTGGTATCCAATTCGGATATCTTAATAGAAATCTTTTCACCGGTATCTCTTCTAACAGCAAGAACAGATTCATTAGCAAGATCCTTTGGACCAACTTCCAATCTAACAGGAACACCCTTCAATTCCCAGTTAGAGAATTTCCAACCAGGAGAATAGTTATCTCTGTAATCAGCAGTGACTCTGATATCATTTGATCTTAATTTAGATTCCAAATCCTTACAAGAATCATAGACCTTGTTTTCAACATCCTTAGTTGTCTTTGAAGTCAAACCAACTGGAATAACAACAACTTGGTATTGTGAAACTCTTGGTGGGATAACCAAACCCTTGTTGTCTGAATGAATCATGACCATAACACCAATGACTCTAGTAGATAACCCCCATGATGTTTGGTGAGCAAAAATCTTTGGCTTATCGGATCCTTCTGGGTTTTCAACAGAGATGTTGAACATCTTGGAAAAGTTTTGACCCAAATGATGGGAAGTAGCACCTTGAATACCTCTACCGGTGGCTGGAATATAACCTTCAACAGTGGTTGTGTAGTGTCCACCAGCGAATTTTTCCTTGTCAGTCTTAACACCTTTAACAACTGGGACAGCTAATAAAGTTCTGTAGATTTCTTCATACCAATCTAAAATTCTTGAGACTTGATTGGCAGCATCTTCATCAGTTAAATGGACAGTGTGACCTTCTTGCCATAAAAATTCTCTAGTTCTCAAAAATGGTTGTGGGTGCTTGAATTCCCATCTGACGACAGAGTTCCATTGATTCATCTTGAATGGCAAATCTCTATGAGATCTAATCCATTTGGCGTAGTAAGGATACATGACTGTTTCTGAAGTTGGTCTGATAGCAATTGGTTCTTCCAATTCGGACTTACCTGCTCTTGTGACCCAAGCGACTTCTGGGGCAAAACCCTCAATATGATCCTTTTCCTTTTCTAAAACCTTTGAAGAAACAAACATTGGGAAGTAAGCGTTAGCTACACCATCTGATTTGATTTTGGTGTCAAAAAACTTTTGAATTTGTTCCCAAATAGCATATGAAGCTGGTCTCATAATGTAACAACCAGAGACATCGTAATAATCCAACATTTCACCCTTGGTTAAGATTTGTTGGTACCAACCAGAGAAGTCCTTTTCCTTGTCAACAGTAACACCAATAAGCTTAGCATCATCAAGTTTAGCGTCATCCTTAGCATTTTGCTTAGTAGCTGGTGCTGAAGCAGGTGCAGGTGCAGCTTCTGCAGCAAAATCAACAACAGATGGTTCGTATTGAGACAAGAATCCAGTTAATTGTTTACCATTCAAGATCAACTTGGCAGAGGCATTAGCTAAAACGTACTGTGTAGTTTCATCATCTTTGATTTGAGCGTCAATGAGGATCTTAACTGCACCGTTTTGATGCTTTGAACCCAAGGAAGCAATTGAAAATTCTTTAGCATTCACACCAAAGAATTCAACAGTAAGATCATCCTTAGCAAGTCTTGGTTCCTTAACGTTAGCTGCCTTTGCGATGGCACCTGATGCAGTTTGAGTAGATTGTAAGGCAACAACAATAACTGGAACAGGGGTTGCTGTTTTAGCGGTCTTTGGCTTGAAAACAAGTGACTTAACCTCGATGGCCCCTTCTGGTGAAGGTTCTGCCAGAGAAAGAAGTGAGAGAGTGGCTTCTAATGACATATCTTGTATAGTAGAATGGTAGTCAGGAATGTGAAAATTTTCCAATTTTGAGAACTTCTATATAAAATGGGTGTATAAACTGCTTAGCACATAAATTTTGCCTCTGGATGATAATAGACGGGACAACGCCAGTAAGCTCTTTTAATCGAATTCCAAACAGATTGATCGGTACTATCAGTGTCTTTTAAAGTTGATTTTGGAGCTGAAATTTCAGTGAATTTAACTTGCAATCCATAATTTGCCAGATCAATATCCACTACCTTCTTGTATACCTCGTAGCATACGAGACGATCAGCACCAAGTCCATTGAAGAAAGAAAAGATCCCTTCAGGTTTCAAAAGTCCAACCACAACGTCAAATAAATCGTTTAACATATCTTCATAATGTTCACTATATGTATCATAATAAATACCATCGAAGAAAACACCTTTAGTTAACAATTCAGGTAAGGTGTCTTGCCACTTACCCTCCAAAATGACGACGTTAGGCTTTTCATACCACCCATCAGCTTTTAATTTGGCAAGAACATCTGGATGCGCTTCAGATATATAATGTCTAGTAGGTTTCTTATCTTGTATCATAGTATCAATGATCCCCATACCAAATCCAATATTCAGAACGTTGATGTCAGTTGGATCTTCAATGGATTTGAATAAAGAATTACATCCTGCTTCCATTAAAACGTCTTCCCATTGCATCATAACACCATCTGCTCTTTCTTCTGTAACAAGAGCACCGTCTTTATATTCCAATTTTGTTTTCAAATAAGTGTCTGTAGTGACTGAAGGATCGTTCTTCGTTTCTTCAATAATCTGTTGAGCTTTTTCAACCATATCTTGCTGTTTTTCTTCATCTACTAATTCAGGAACTTCTTCCTCTTTATGATCTTGTTCTGCATCAACAGGTCCATCAATAAATTCAACATTGGATTCCTCAATTTTTCTTAATAATATTTCTGCTCTAACACCTGAGTCAACACAGCTATCCCAGAATTTCGTTCCATGTAAACCTCGTCTTAATAGAACACAACCTGGTGTTTCATCTTTATCATTGGTCAAACACCAACCTGCACCAAAAAGCCATAACTCGTCCATCATTTCTAAAATGACCTTTTGCTCTTCTTCACTAGCATCTAATGGAATAGATTCACAGATGATATGCATTGGTGTTGTAGTTGCAGTAAGTTCTGCATCTTCTATGCCCTTTTCAAAGTTTTCAACCTCTTCTAATGTATAAGTTGCAGGGATTCCAGACTTTAATAATTTACGTAAAGGTTCAACATAAGACTCATGGGCAATGGGTCTTGTCTTTAAAAAACACAGATCGTGTAAGTCGGACATCTTTTCTTCTTAAATATGCGTGTAGATAGATAGTTACAAGTAGAGTGAAAAATTTTGATATATGCTCATGATGCTACGTTATGGAGTGTGAATGCTAAAAATGTTAAATAAAACTTTCATTTTTCCCTTCTCAAATAGGCACATCCTTCCCTAGTGCCATACTTATTAATAACCAAAAGTTCAAAAATGTTATGAGAGCCCAAACTAAAACAGCCAAAATAATGGTGGTTTTACCATTACTCATATCCTTGTACATAGTTGAACCATCTTGTGAAATTAGCATATTATTGGGTAAACGATGAAGTGAAACATAATTGTCGTTGTTAGTTTGACGAAGATATAGACTTTCTTCAGTATCAGAACCTAGTTCCTCCATCTCGATTAATTCTTCATCTTTGTACACTTGAACCTTCATAATATGTTTGCTGCTTGTGAAATAGATCAACGGCGCACTCACAAAGGGCAACATAAATGATAAAACAACTTGGGATGCATTCAAAACAGTACTCAGACCTTCCCTTCCACTGGTTAACACAACTACAATACATGGAATGATAGCGACGGTTCTTGTTAAGATTCTTTTCAAACCGGGAGGCATGGACACCTTTGCATGTCCTTCCATTATCAATTGACCAGCAATTGTAACAACTGTACCTCCGCACAAGCCTGAAAATAAAAGAGCAAATGCAAAAACCGCACCTGCTGTCTTTGATAAATGCGTAGTTAAAAGTTGGTGTAATGTGAATAGATCAGCAGTCTCCAATGCGCCATCTCCGTCATCATCCAGCGGTTTGGAAAGAGCAGACCCTGCAACAATTAGAATAGCTGCATTGACAAATAGAGCAACAAATATTAATGATACAACTAATTCTGCAACTGTGAATGTCATTGTTTCGTTGATCGCTTCTATGGAAGGTTTGTATTGATATTCGGAATCGTCGAATTCATCTGCATTTTCTGTAGTTTCTGATCGTTGGAAGAAAAATAAATTGCTATTCTTTTTAGATTCCTGTGGAACATAGTGACCAAGTTTCGCATCAAATGACTTCATTCTCGCCTGAACAACTCCTGATCCTAGGTATAATGAATGAGGCATTAAATTACTTCCAAGTAGAGCAGCAGATAGATAAATCCCTTTGATATCGCCAAACACTTCTCTGCTAGGTAAAAACCCTTTAGCAACCTCAATCCAATCTGTTGTTGGTGAAACATTTGCCAATTCAATTGCAAAACAAATAACGGTGCCCAAAACTAATAAACTAACAAACCCTTCAAATATTCTTAATAGAAGCATTGGGCCGTTTGGTCTATATGCCATGATAACAAAAAAGACATCGACAACTGTCAATATAACTCCCCAGATTAATGGAATTTCAAATATAATGTTGAATGCAATGGCCGTCCCTATGATTTCTGCAACATCCGTTGCAATCACTGATATCTCCGCAAACATATAGATCATATAGTTAATCCTTGGACTCAAGTGTTTTCTACAATTGGCTGCCAAATCTTCACCTGTACATATACCCAATTTACCGGCCAACACTTGAAGAAACCCCGCCATTATGTTTGAAATGACCAATGAAAACAACAATTTATACTGAAACTGCGCTGATGCTATACTACTGCTAAAATTTCCTGGGTCCATATATGCCACACTGACCATCAATCCCGGTCCAATGTATTTAACAAACTTTCTAAGGATGGTCATCAAATTTAGAAGAGAGTGAAGTCGGTTTCTCTGATTGGTTGATATACGCTCTATACCCACTGCTGATTCTTGTTCTCTATCAAACGTGGGTAGTGGTGTCCTGCGACTTTCCCCCGCTATATGAGCCATTTGTATTGAATATTGGAAGGAAAACAAATAAGTTAGGTAGAACAAATATTTTTATATCCGTTGTGTTACATAGAAATATATAGAGCAAATTGGAAAATGATGAATTTGAAGGGTGTTAGGCACACTTTGAGAGCTTTTCAACAAGCTGGGCGTGTAAAGCAGCCTAATTTTACTAGAGGTGTTGTTTTAGGGGCAGATGGAAGGCCAGTTGAATCGAGAACAAATTCAAAAATATTAGATGGTCAAAGCAAACCAATCGACTATACTGTGGTACATCGTACTGAAAAACTGAGTGACAAGCTCACAAATTCACAAAATCTAGAAATCATCATCAAAAATATGATCAAAACTGCAGGTCCTATTCCAATTTCCAGTTTTATGAAACAATGTTTAATAAATCCAGAATATGGATATTATACTACTAGAAACCCATTAGATGCTAAAACAGGAGATTTCATCACTTCGCCAGAAATTAGTTCCACCTTTGGAGAAATTTGTGGTTTGTGGTTCTTTTCAAATTTCCTCAACCAGTTGAAATATCAAGCAGTTAACAACAGAGCCAATTTTAAAATCGCAGAAAAAACATTTAGAGTGATCGAATTTGGTCCTGGTAAAGGGACCTTGATGTTTGATATGGTTAGAACTTTGAATAAGTTTATAAAGACCAAGAATCCAATTGAAGTTGTTTTTATTGAAAAATCCGAAGTTTTGATCTATGAACAGTATAAGACTATGTGTGATCCAGAATCATCCAATTTAGAAAAAGTTGATGATTATACTTACACTGCAGTTTCTCAATGGGGAAATAAAATTGTTTGGATGATGGATGACAAACCTGATCTAGGAGCTGATTCAAAGTATATGAATTTTGTTATGGCTCATGAATTTTATGATGCTCTAACCATGAACAAATTTGTCAAAACAGAAAATGGTTGGAGGGAGTATTTAATTGATTTGAAACCAGCAGCCAAAAATGGTGTTCTTCCAAACGTTGAAACAACAAGCAGTGTTGATTTAGGACAAATTAATAAATCTGAATTTATGGTCATCAAAGCACCATACGCAACAGCCAGTGCGGCTATTCCTAAAACAAATCCAAGATATGACTCTTTACCTGTTGAATCTGAAGTTGAAATTTCCGCTGAATCACATTCGTACATGTACGAAATGTCGGATATTGTTAAATCCTCAGATATTGGTGCTGGTTTGGTAATCGATTACGGTACCACAACAATTCCAATCAATACCTTAAGAGGAATCAAAGATCATAAGTTTGTCAATCCATTGGCAGAACCAGGTGAGGTTGATTTATCTATTGATGTCGATTTTGGTTCATTATCCGAAATTTTATCTGAAAGAGGAATGGCATCATACACTGCTGAACAAGGTGATTTTTTGAACAACATGGGACTCGGTTACCGTATTGACCAACTTTTATCCAAAAATGTTGATGATGAAGACTTGAAAAAGAAGTTAATTGACTCTTACAAAAGATTGACTGGTAAAGGGTTGAAAGAGATGGGAAAAATATATAAAGTTTTAGGGTATTTTGATGGAAAATATGCTACTGATAATAAACCTTCCGGCTTCAATCAACCTAAGGAAGACTCAAAATGAATGAATATATTATATTAAACGTAATTTGTATATAAATAACTATTATCAAGGTTTAATCTTTTTGTTAGTGACATTTTCTGCTTCTTCCTCTACAGATCTCTTATTTTGAGGTTTTTCATTTTCTTTGCTACTATTATCAGTACTTTCCTCTTCGATGTATTTACCGTCAGAGTCCATTTTTGCGAATAATAGCTTGGTGAATTCTTCATTGGATTTTGCCTTTTGAAGTAGATGGTAAATTTTATTTTGGTTTCTTGTATTTGGTATCATTCTATTAAGGCAATATTTTGTATTGGTGTGATAATTCTGGAATTCATTGACAAATTTCATGTACTCTTTTGCAGTTTCCCACCAAGATAGTTGTCCATCCTTACTAAAACAGGTAGGATTGATTTCGCCAGCCGAGGCGATCATAGCACCTACTTTGTTTCCAAACTTTTCTTGAAGTTCAAGGAAATCCTTATATGATGTGACAGATCCATTGATGATGAAAGAAACGCCATTTTCATGACAGATATCTCTGATTTCATCAACGTAGTCTCTGATTGGCGCTTCTCTGTTTCTCATTTCACGAGTACGACAATGCAACGTCAAATTTGTGATTCCTGTTTTCACCAAACGTGAAACTAAAGTTAAACTTTCCTCCTTGGTTGGCATCAATCTAATTTTCACACTGATTGGAGTATCATTTGGCTTACCAACCTTTTCCACCAAAGAAGTAAGAATTTCACAAAGCAGATCTGGTGTTGAAAGAAGAGCAGCACCCATACCTGAATGGACACTGAAATGTTTTGGACATCCGGCATTGACATCGATTGCTCCCACATCTTTCACAACAATTGATGCTGCCTTCACTGCCAATTCGGGATTTGCTGTTCCCATTTGGAAAACCACACGGTCCTTTTCCATTTCTGGATAAGTTCTAAAAACCAAATCTGTACATCCTGGAACCTTTTTGTTCCC
Organism: Saturnispora halmiae; assembly: GCA_030563645.1. Lineage (NCBI taxonomy): Eukaryota > Fungi > Ascomycota > Pichiomycetes > Pichiales > Pichiaceae > Saturnispora > Saturnispora halmiae. The sequence continues at coordinate 687,224 of JAJMJL010000001.1, read as the reverse complement.
TGACTTGGAAATGAAATCAATAGTGTTCAATGTAGTATTAACCTTTCTTTCACATGTCAGCAACTTTTTATCTATAATTTCTGGCCCCCAAACCAAATCGGCCCCATATTTTAGCGCCAGTAATCTGGTAGGCAGCTCTCCTATCCTGACCATTGGCGCCAACACGAACTTTGCTGAGTAGTCTAACATTTGCTAAAAAGAAACTATTGCATAAGAAAAGAAAAACTTTTGTTCTTGCTCAGCTGATTTTACTTTTACTATGTAATTTACTCTGTCGCGCAATGAGGATAAAGAAGGGCAAATTACACCTTTTTATATAAATTGAGGCTCAGTATTGAATTTGCCCTTGGAAGTAACCTTTTTTTTCCTGTAAAGTTACCGATTCCCGAGAGTTTGACGTATGCTGGTAGACACGAGTAAAACCTGTGGACAAAGATACTAACAACATTCCTGCACAAGGAATCATTTTATTCTCAGCTAATATTGTCTTTACTTTACTTGCAACGAATGTCGTCAATAAATTCACCTAAATTAGCTCAGGAGAGTATATTACCCAATACTGAGTGCGGAGATTTGAAAGAGGTTGACAAAAGTAAAGAAGATTTCAAATCAGCAGCATTAACGAGCTCTCATGCAGCTCATTTGGAAGATCAAGTGCAAGAAATCAGAGGCAGACCTTCAGCATGTGTGTTTGTTGCAAGCTTGTCTTCAAATCTATCAGACGACCTTCTTTCCCAATCAGTCACATCGCACTTCAAACAATGGGGGGACGTTACATTGGTGAAAGTGTTGAGGGATCCTGCTAACAGACCATATGCCTTTGTCCAATATTCGACCGACAAAGAAGCCAATAAAGCTATTTTAGAAGGACAACATTCCATATTGAATGGCAGAACCGTTAGATGTGAAAAGGCAAGAGTTAATCGTACTTTATACTTGCAACTACCATTTCCTGGTTTGAATCTTTCAAAACTGACGACTTTATTAAACACGTTTGGAGAAGTAGAAAGAGTTGTGACAGTCAATAGTAATTTCAATATTGTCGAACCAGACAATGTTCTGCACACTAATTGGTTTGCAAAGTTCGTTTATCGTCAAGATGCTATTAGCGCTTTTGCAAACTTAAAAACCAAAGCTTTGTGGAACATCGAATGGGCACAGAATCTAGATGACGAGTATTCGAATGTGCCAGAAATCACAATTGATCGATTTTCAATATTTGTTGGGCATTTGGACCCAAGAATCACAAAAGAAGAATTGATTGAAAGGTTCGAAAAACATGGTAAAATCAAAGAAGCAATTCTAGTTAATAGGCCATTGAGCAATTTTGCTTTTATCAAATTCAAAACGAAAGAGTCGGCCGCTTCTGCTGTTGAAAGGGAAAATCATTCAATGTTCAAGTTCAAAACAATTCATGTTCAATACCGTGAAATGTATAACAATTATAAAAGAAAACACTCAAGTGAAAATGGGTTCAGATTGAATTTAGCTCCACCGCCTGTGAATTTTAAAAGACGCAATAATTCATATGATAGAACCAGTACAATTGGAGACATGAAAGCTGTCAATGTTGAAAATTTTGGTCAATCTCCTAAGTTTCATCAAAGAAGATATAGCATTAATGGTATAAACAGACCAAAGGAAAAAAGAAACTTTAATAATAATCGACAAGATGTGATTCATCACGATCAATTATCCAAAACTCAAAACCCAATGAGTTTTTCCATAAATCGTGATGACCATAAGTCAAAAATTTCATCTGTATCTCAATCACATTCCGAAGATGATGATTCTGAGCAAAATGATTTCCAAACGGTGTCCAGTTCAAATTGCATTCTTGATAATGAAACAAATAGAGAAAGTACTTTTTCTTCTCTTCCAAAATCTGGCTATACTTTCTCAACTGTTGATGCTAATGAAACTGAAGATTTTCATCCACCTACATCATCAAATTTCCAAAATCCAGGTTATTACTACTTTATTCCAGGGAAGGAATGTGGTCCCACCAAAAATCACAAAATGGAAATGGTTTTACCTGGTAATTCTATTTTGCCAGGTGGTTCCAATGGTGGTTACTATATCCCATATCCAAATTATTCTTACCCAAATTATCCACCTTTACCTATTACGAGTAATCAACCACAAATGTATCATCAACCATATTATTTTTATTATACCCCACTAAATGGATCCTTGGACCCGCTAATTGCAGGTGCTTCCGTTACCTCAGTCTCGAATGATTTTGCGTATCCATCATTTAAACCATCCAAATCTAATTCCTGAATTCACACAATTAAATATTGCTTTTAGAATCTATATTGAATTCACCCTTTTTGACTTTGCTTTAATATTATTGGGCTTATTTTGTTATCTGCTTCCATATTTAATTTTTAATAACTATTGCTTACGTCTCTCATTTTTTAAAACCTGAGCAAAATTAGTAGAAAACGATAAATTTTACCACTTATTGATATTATTTACTTTTAGTGATGACAGAAGGACAAGGAGAGTCTGTTCACCACTTCAATGGAAAGAGCTTATATGCAAAGATCTTTGATCCATATGAGACAGAATTATCAGGCAATTATGAAGTTGAATCTCTTGAGTCAAGGATGAAGAACTTACAAAAAGTTGATAGAGTACGAAATCCTCCAATTGAAGTTTTGAAGACTATTTTACACAGTCATAATGTGACAATTGATGATTTATCAGAAAACTTTCACAATAATGATGAAAAAGCCAATGGTCAAATCATGGAAGAAACTGGCCATATTTTGATAGGAGAACCTGTTCGAAGATTTGTTAAACTTCAAGATCTCACAGACAGAGTTAAGAAAGATTCTTCGGTGAATAATCTTGTTTGCTGCATTGAGAGATTGCCAGATTTTATCTCTGCTAAAAATAACTTGATTGAAAACTTGATTAGTTTCATTGTGTTTAATTTACTAAAAAATATTAAGGCGTGTATTTTGGGAATTGATAACGAGAATATTGAAGTTGACAAAGAACTGGAATTTTTATGGAGTTGCATAAGCAGTGAGGTTAATGTTTCTGGAACGAAGAAAGTATTCGTTCAATTTAACGATGTCTTGACTTTATATTTATTTCATTTGTTATTGGACGGTCTACATCAGGAAATCATGGCAAATGAACCTCAAAATTCCAATGAGAACACTGGATTTCATTCCATCAAAGTCACCATTAGTAAACAGGTTGAGGAAAAGGTTTTTCCTTTGATTGAAGAAAGATTTCAGTTAGAATGTATTCATGATGAGGAAAAAGGTGATATTTCCGAGCTTAGAAGTCAAGTTGCTAAATTTGTTACCAAGATAAAAAAATCAATTGATGATGAAGATGTAGAAATGACTGACGATATTGATGATTACACTAAAATGTACAATGAATACAAAATTGATTCAAAAGATATATCACACATTCCGAATGATATGATAGAAACAGTGAAAAACTCAATAATTGATTTTAGATTACACGCATTAAAGGTTCAGAAAGAGAAAAAGGATAAAAGGTTGCTTGAGGAGAAAATTAGGGCAGATAATAAATTGAAAGCTTTGCTAAATACAGGAGATAATGAAGATGTTGATATGGATAATCAAGACCAAAAAGATATAAATTCTACAGATGATTGGCAACAAGAGATAAATAAAAACAAAATATTGCAAGAAGAAGAAGATCTAGAGTTAGAGCCGGAACTGGAAAAGTACAGAAAACAAGAAATTGAAAGACTGAAAATTCATGACAAATATCTTAAACAGCTAAAACATGACATTTACCTTAATGATTATATTCCGAAGGCAAGAAATCAATTTATCAAAAATTTTGTTGAACCAATTAAAGACACAGATAACAGTATTGATAAAAATTTCGCTTACTATACTGTTCCGAGCAACTATGACAGGTACCGAAAGCAAAAAAAAATTGATGAGGAATTAAAGGATGATTTGGACAGAAAAGAGGAGAATGACAGTATTAAAACTAATGATACACAAACTAAAGACATTCTTATAGAAAGTTAGTAGTTTAATATCGATAATATATTCAATACCCATTTCATAATTTATAAAAATTTACAAACGAATTAAATTAAATTGAGGCCTTCAGATACATACATCTCCACCATAATTTATCATTAAATAATACTTCTAGGTTAGTTGATATATAAATATATAAATGTACACCAATATACATTCCATCATCGGTCATAAAAGAAAGTTTGATTGATTCTATTATTGATCGCGAGTTTCACTATTTTCTATAATAGAGGAAAAGAAAGAGATAATATGACAGATGAAGGGGCATTTTGGGTGCGTGAGGAAATATTGCAATCTCAATTGGCATCCTCAGTCTATGATAACATACGTGTTCGTATTTTAAGAAATAACGATGGATCGATCAATCTAGACAGATATACAAATTTGAAACCTACAAAGACGGTTAAGTCCATCATGGACAAATCTATATTGTACTATGATGATGATTGTATCAAACAAATTGGTTTATTTGAATCATTCGAATATGTTTCGGTTATTGTTCATACAGCTGGTATAAGTATAAATGGGAAACAAATTATTCCTTTTGGTGACATCATTCATTCATCTACAATTATACCAGCCAACGCTCAGAGTATGGAGGATAGTATGGTTTTTAGCTTGGGTGATAACACAACAATTATGGTTAGGTTCTACCTTTCTGAACAGGACGATTATGAAATTGTTGTTTTAGATACATTTGATATGGATTTTACTGGACTCGTCAGTAATGATTTAGGTACAAAGGTTATGGGAATGAATTTCTTCAAGCGATTTTCTATATTCAATCTGGAGTATTCCAAGCAAGGATTACCGGTTTTAGATCTTCAGCAGAACGTCACTTCTCCTGCCAACGTTATTGGTGGAAGCATATTACAAGTATCTGATACAGATGATATATATGTGAATGTCACGCATTCATTTGATAAAATTACAAGAATTGATTGCTTCTTCAATAATGAGAAACCAGAGTCTTCAAAGCTGACTTACAAAGAGCACATAATGAAAAATACTTTTGAAATGCCATTATTTGTCGTTTCATTGAGAAATACAAAATCGATACTTTTTTTACAAAATACTGGTTTCACAATTAAGGGATCGTGTTTTCTAATCACAGGGTCAGGTGATGACCAAGAAAATTCCCGTTATCCTCCAGGATTTAAGTTGGATAATTATTTTGTTCCAAAAAAACTATTAAACCTTCCATTATACAATGATATGGGAAATTTCAATACTGCTGAACATGACCAAATTTTAGTTTCTTCATCACCATCAAATTCAGTATATTTAATTGATATTTTTTTCAATCATACGAAAGGTGGCTTTCGAGTATCTATGAGAAAACTATTTTCATTAACTATACCGTTTTCAATATTTTCTTTGACAGAATCTGGTAGTCAGAACCAATTTAAACTTACATTTTTCAGTTCATATGGATCTACTGAGTCTAGGTTAGTTGAGTTGCAGCAAAAAATAGATATACCAACCTCTTCATCCGATAGCTCTCTATTTTCTTTAAAATACATTGAAAAGTTCTATGCAATCACAAATCCGTTACCAATACTTGATTTTTGTGTTTTTGACAGTTACAGTTTCAAATCATCAAATGAATATCCTCAGCAAGAATTTTGGTGTAGCGGGGGAGTTGGACGGAATAATAAATTAATGAATATCAAAAAAGGTTTCATTGCCAGTAAATCTAAAATAAGTGCAGATCTTCCATCTATTGATAAATTGGAGATGTTTGGAGAGTCATACATTTTGGTTTCCAGATTCAATGGATCTTGTTTTGTGCAGCTTCATGAGCAATCAGGTGATGATATGGATTTGGATGACTCGCAAACTCACAAAAATGATTCTTTATCAATAATTCCATATACATATAAGAATCTTCCGACTTTGTTTGTAGCCTTATCAAAATTTGGTGGGTTTTTCAGAGTATTCCCAAGAGCCATTACATTTAATAATTCTGCTAATCTAGATGAGATATGTGAACTGAAATTAGATGAAGATATAATTGCATTTACTTCTCATGAAAACATGTTTTTCATTTATTTCAATTCCGGGTTACAGTGTTGGCAAATAAATGAAAGATATGAGTTTCTGCAAATTCAAACAGAAATAAATTCGGTTTTGGATCCGAACTTAGTTACAATGTTATCTATTCAGCAATTGAATGGAAAACTATATCTCTTCATTGGCTACATCAAATCGTTACACAGCTTTGAAATTTCAGATAGGGGTGCATTGATTTTAAAAAGTACAATTAACTTTAAGAGATTACAAATGGTTTCGCAAATGAAGCTAATAGATGAAAATACATACTTGATAACATCAATTGATGGGTTTTATTCACGAATTAAATTCGATACTGATAATTTCCAATGGGAAACATTGGAAGTGAAAATAAGTGATATTATGCCTCTTAGAATTGTTGGTATTGATAAATCGACTGTATTTCTGTTGGGCGATCAATTATGGCGGGTTGATTTGAGAAAATCAGTATACTGCAAGCCTGTTATTTTTGATGAATCAAAGACACGTAGATTCAATTCAGCATGTTTATTCATGTCAACAAAAGGCAATCATGTGTTGTTAGTGAACAGAAGTGATGGTTTTGCTACGGTGAAAGTTTCTATGCACGAGAGTTCACTGGCAAAATCATTCAAGACCTCATCAACCATAATAAAACTATTCTATGTAAATTTCTGGAAGCTGTTGGTATTAATTCCAAGTATCAATAGGCAAGAGAAAGACTATTGGGAGCAGGCAAAACTGATGTTTTTTGATACTAAAGTCAAAAAAGAGTTGAAATGGGAGAAAAATGAGATCTTTGAAAAGGGAGAATATGTTCAATGCATTTCTGATTTACCATTAGAAACAGAAAATGGAAACTCGACGTATCGTCTAATCATTGGGTGTCGAGTAGAGGGCGAAGAAGCATCTAGTGGTTCAATAAAAATATGTAACATAAAAATATTGGAAGGAACTATAAAATTAGAATGCCTGTACAGTTGGAATGAAGCTGCACCAATCACTTGCATATCCTCCAATGATAAAAATTGCATTGTATATAGCGTTGGGGCCACGTTGTACGAAAGGAAATACAATCCACAACAAAAAAAGCTGGGGCCTCAAGAGACCAATTTGGTATTGCCATCATTGATTAAAAAATTTGAGATTTCTGGCGATAAAATATTGATTTTAACAGCTAATGATTCATATGAAGTTTGCAATACAAAGAATTACCACGAAGTGAAACATGGTGATGGAAATCAATATTTGGGGGATGGTTTTATAAATACTAATGATGGGAGAGATGGGTACGAATTATTTCTAGGAGATGCACAAAAATGTTCCATCAATATTTTCAATGAAAGAAATGATTCTGTTCATTATAATGTTGGTTCGTTTCCAAGAATAACACGTAGTAAGAATTTTGGCTCATGGTTATCATATGACGAAAAAGTTGAAATATGCAAACATTCCAGTTGTATCACCGTTGGTATGGGAGGGCAGATTGATTCTTTTACAAGTGTTCCAAAGGATATTTTTGATAGATTGGTAGATGCTTGCAAGTCTACCAGTGTTAGGGGATCAATCCAAAATGTAAGCTACAATTGGATTCCAAAAAATCCCAAGGTTGTCAATATTACACCATTGAAAGAAATAGGACATCCTTCAATCATAGGAACTGACTTGGATGCTGTACTACACAGATTCATGTTATGAAGTCTATTAAAAAAAAATTATACAATGTGGAGAAAAGAGTACTTACTATTTAAATGTCAATATATGCGGTCATTATGCTCTGATATTATAGACCTTTGTCAGCTTTGATTTTATCCAATAATGATCCAATTCTAGGGCCCATCAAAGGCTGGCCCGACTTGGTCTTGGCGTTCTTCATTAAATCCGTTCTTTTTTGTCGATTAGATTCTTTTTCCTTCATTTCTTTGACTTTTTGTTGATTTCTTTCAAACCTCTCGTCCCTTTCTTTGATTTTACGTTCCTTTTTTATCTTCATTCTCTCTTGAAATGACATAGCCATCTTCTTCTTCTTGATTTCCTCCTTTTCTTCTTTTGTTTGTTTTTCAGGAATCGCTAGACCTTCTTGCTTCAACATTTTGAAATATGCGATTCTCCTACGTGCCCTTGTTGTAAGGGCACGATTGATGTCTGCAATCTTGCCATCCTTCCCCTTGAAATACTTGGAATTTTTTGTCTTTTTAGGTGGCATTTATGTAATAATAAAAAAAAAGTGTATAGTGAAAATTTTGAAGTATTCATCACACATCTTACGACTATAAGTCTTTTGAAGGTGACCTTTTGAACGCGGCGCGGGTCTTCAATCAGCGTTAATAACATTATGAACAACGTGAAGCTGGCATTTGAGCGATATTTGGATGTCAAAAGCATTCAGAAGCGACAGTCACTATTAAATTGGTCATTGGAGACCTCAAACTCAGCACAGTTCACACCGCTGTATATGAGAAATGATGATCTTACCAATTGGGGTGTAACTGATACCAATGCAATGGCAGATCATTCTGGTATTTTCAAACTTTCATCATTATTTCATAAAGATATACGGAATTTGAAATCAGTTAAATCCCATATGAATCAGTTCACAAGAAGTATATCATCATCTGAAACCCGTTTCTTTGCTAATAATTTTGATATAATAGTCAATGATTCATTTAATTCATTGTCGGATCAAGGGAATCACCAATTAGAGCTAATAAAAAACGAATTAAAATCAACTAACTATACTCCAGATACAATTCAAAAGGTTAACAAACTTTTTCATTGGTTATATGATAATAAACTCTATAATTTGGCATATCAATTGATATTTGAGATTCTTGATTGTTTACCTATGTTTTTCAAATACCATGAATTATCACAAGTGATAAATGTAATTGATCAATTTGGAAATGTTGAGGATTTTCTAAGATTTAATGAGGTCTATACAACCAAAAAAACGCCCAGCATATTGAAAAGATCAAGGAGGTTAGCAAAATCTTCATTATTCATAAAACTAACTGAACTGAAAAATTCGTTAAATTCATTACATTACAGCGACTCAATATCAATAATCAATTCATTATTTCAGCCGGGTGATATTCATCTTGATGGGATAAAGTTTTTTGTTTATAAAATAATAGATGAATCCTTACCAAAGATTATCAAATCTGAAGAGCTGACCAAATACATCCTCACCATATCAATGGATAAAAAATACTTATTACCAGATACAATAATATTCATATACACTAAATCCAACTTCAAATCACTTGATGACCAAATCAGATTCTTCACTCAGTTCATAAAACTTCATCCAAATGATGAGCTATTTGAATTTTCATTATATAGATCACTTAAATCAATGAAAAAAGTCTCATTAGCATTTTCCATATGGTATGAAATTAATTTTAGGTTTCAATCAATTATCAAAACTGAACTTTTTATAGATCAATCTTATCCAAAATTGGAAAAACTGCACATTGAAAAATTAGATATTTTGCCAAAATCTTTTGTTAAGGAAATGCACATCAGTAAAGAAGATCATTCAAAAATTTTGAGTCTTCTGATATTTACGCATTCTCAATATGGTAAAGACCACTCAAAAGTTAAAGCTCTTTTTTCTCAAAAACGACAGCAAGGATATTCAGTTTCAGAAACAGACAAAATTTGTCATATCACATCATTGATTACTAGCAAAGATTATAATAATATTGTCTCAAATTATGAAGAGGTAATGACCTTGGCAGTTGAATCACCAAAGTTAATGGATGATCTTATGGTTGGTTTTGCACGTAGTCAAAAGTGGAAAGAGATGGAACAGTTGTATGTCAAGAGATTTCTTAAAAATGACGAAATATCAATTCATCAATATACTGCATTGTTTATCTCGTTGTCAATGAGATCTGGATCAATCAAATTTATTCTAAAGCTGTGGGAGACTTTTCTCAAAGCTGGGCACTTGCCAACAGATCACATTTTATGTTGTATTATAATTTCATTTCTCAAATCAAAAGCTTATAGGGAGGCTTTACAATGGTTTTCAGCATACTCTAAATATGATATTGCATTATCTTCGAGATCGTATTCATTAATGATTAATATATTGGCATCGACTAGAGATAGTGCAACAGTTTTCCAAGTATTGGATACTATGTTAGAGCAAAAAAAAAATAAACTAAAGGGAAAATTTATGGGTTCGACTCTTAAACAATTTGCATTAATAGGTGATTATAAATCCATCGAAAGATTAATTCTTGAATACTATCCAAAATTTCACATAAAAATATCGAATAATGATACAAGATGGATTTTGAAATCACATTATTTTTCTAATCGGTTTTCAGTTATTTTGAAATATTTCTGGTTAATGAAAGATTCTGATTTAGATTATGAAATAACTATTTTAGCTTTGGAAACATCCATAAAACTGAAGGATCCTAATCAGTTCAGAGCAATCTGGGAGAGAATTTATCCAATTTTCACTGCCACGGGTAAGTTAGAAATTAAAGCATTTAGTCATTTTATGGCATATTGGATTAGAGTTTATGGTTTGTTTGGAGCTGAAAGGAAACTTGAGGAGATCAAAAATATCTTGAACGTCAAGTCACTACCAATGGTTGTTTACAATCAAATGATCTATAGTTCAATTAGAATGAAAAAGCCATGGTTGGTCAGGAAAATTGTTGAAATTGCAAACAATGATGGATCAGTTTTCACATCAAGGACATATTCCTTAATTTTATATTCAAATGTTTCAATGCCGTGGTTAGCTGAAACCACCACTGACAAATGTATTAAAATCATTGATGAAATTTTAAATACCAAAAAAGAAGATCAATTTGGAATGATCGACCAAGACATTAATCCACTAGCTTTCAAAATGGTGATCAAATCCGTTCTCCAGCAGAATGATATTTATGAAGCTAGAAGACTCTTTGAGTTGTATTTGGAAACTTCAACCAACAATCTATTGGATAATATACATGTTTTGAATATTGAATTGATGTTATTGGGAGAAGAAGAAAGATGGGTTGAATTTGATGAATGCTACAAGAAGTATATTGAAATATTAGAACGAAACATAAAGGAAGCAAAGATGATGGGTGATTCTCATTTAATCGGGAATGTCACATTACCAAGATATGAGAGAACAAAATTCCGTGAATTAAATCTTGAATTCGATGAAGAAAAAATTAAGAGAAATGACATTAAAAGTAAGATACCGAACTGGTTGAAACATGCACATTTTGATATCTGGAAATACAGGTTAAAGCAATTGGAGATAACAGAATCCATTTCCAATGTAAACAAAATATTCGATTCATTGACTGAAAAGAATATTATAATGTCCAATAAAAACTTGAATGAGACTGCATTGATTTTGTCCACGAAGCCAGACTTGTTTGATGAAACTATATCTTTCATTAATAAACATATACTACCGTGGCACATTAGATCTAAATCATATGAAAAAATGAGGTTAATGTATGGTTGGGGACCAGTACCATTGATTGGTATTGGGAAACCAATTTACCATTTTATTCCAGAGTATTATTTTAAAATCATGAAAAACTTGAACTTTACTTTGAGTCAAGTGATGACGACTAATCAGAGGGATATTTTCTTAAAGAATGTCAATAACTCCTTTGAATATACAATTCTAAAGAATCTACCTGTTATTGAAGCGTCTTCGCATGAGGCTAAAACTAGAAAAAACCAGTTTGATACAAGAAGAGGTGCATTTTACAGAAGGAAGAGAAGAGTTAATAAGTTGCACAACAGATGGAATGCAAAGTATCAAAACGCATGGGTTGGGATTGAAAAATCACAGATGATTGATGAAAGGATTCTTCAAATTAGAGAGCGCTTGAACAAATTGGGGTCAAAGCTAGTTCTAATGTTATTTGAGGGTAGACCGAAATTTGATATTGATCAGGTCAGAGCCGAAAGAGAAGCTGTTAAAAAAGAATATTGGACATTATTCCACACTAGACGTGTTCAAAGAAGAGAATTAATTCAAAAAGAAAGAGCTCGTGAAGCTTGATGGAACATTTTTATAAACTTTGGAAGTTATCCTGTAAATATACTAACAAAAGATTCCATTATAAAATAATGCTGAGCTGTTTTGCTTTCTTCTTTTATTGGACTTTCCTTCCCGTTTTTAACGGGTATCATCTCCAAGTAACTTGTAATGTAGTAAGAGAATTTGTGACAGTAACGTTGTCGTTTGCGGATGCACAATAATTTGAAAATTGGGAATTTGTTAACAATTCATTTACTTTATCAACTCTGGTCATCAATGGGATAATCAATTACCCCGAAACGTCTTCTTTTCATTAATGATTATCAAAGTAACTCGAATTCCCGCAATAGAATCACCCCAGTGGAGTGTGATTCTTCTCCATGGGATGGGGAATTCAAGTCTGTCGTGGAGAAACATCCCACAGTTGATTAATGATAACCATATCAATTATATCTTTCCCGACAGTAATATTCACCCGGTGACAGCAATGCCAAATGTATACAAATCAATGTGGTTTGATGTCCTAGATCCCGGCTCAGGTGAAAGGCTGGCAATTCACGATGAAAACATGTACTGGGAAAGCGTTGAAGGTGTTGAAAGATTGATTGATTCAGAGTTACAACGAGGAATTCCATCAAATAGAATCATAGTTGGCGGGTTTTCTCAAGGTGGTTCAATTGCTCTTGGAGTAAGTATTTCTTATGACAAACCCTTGGGAGGAATTATTTGCCTACGAGGGTTCATTACGACAAGAAAGGAAGTAGATGTAAGACTACAATCTGTTAATTTTGGCACTGATATTATCCATTTACACGGAAATCACGACCCAATGATTCATAGAGGATATTCTATGTCCACTGCAACATTCATGAAAATGATTGGGTTCGAACATTATAACTTAATAGAATTCGAAAGCTCGCGTCACGTGATCGAGCCAGAAGAGTTGGATTATGTTACAAATTTTATTAAATCAAAGATAAATAAATAAGTTTATTCCATGGTTATATCAAGAAGTTGCTGTGGAGAGTATGGATTGAATGATTGTAATTGTTTCTCATCTCTGTACCAAGATGGAAGCAATTTATCGAATAAATTTGGATTCGTTGATAGTTCTCTGGTTGAAAAATCGAATAATTCAGGCATCTTAATTATTTCTTGTGAATCTTGTAGCGTGTAGCCTCTGTAATTTGGGAATATGCTATCTTTGAATTCTTTTGTTCTAAATTTGTCAAAACAGTGATGAACAAGGCAATCAATTGCTGATATCCTAGAAACTGGGGAATAATCAAAAATCAATTGAAACAGTTCAATCAAATCTTCGTCCACCTTGTTGAAAACTTTGGATAATGGAATTGGCTTAATTGAAGGAAATTTATGTTCCATGTAATTTGGATTCATGGCCCTTATTTGATCTTTAGATGGGGTTCCAAGTAATTTGATTATCTCTACCAGTTGATCAATACCTGATTGACCAGGAAACAATGGTTGACCTAGGCACATTTCTGCAATAACACATCCGCTTGACCATACATCAATCTTTGTAGTATAATTTCTTGCGCCAAAAATCAATTCAGGTGCTCTATAATATCTGGAGCATATATATGAGACGTTTGGTTCTTTTGGATTGAGGATTTTAGCCGATCCAAAATCACATAACTTCAAAATCCCTCTTATTGGGTCAATTAACAAATTTTGTGGTTTAATGTCCCGATGACAAATTCCAAACGAATGAATATAATTGAGAGATCGGAACAGCTGATATGAGTATAATTTGACTGCTAGCATCGGCATTTGTCGCTGACGGGAGTGGAACCAATGAGTTGCTGTATATAACGTTTCTGGTAAGAATTCCAAAACCAAATGAAGGTAAACGTCTTTCTTTTCATCGGAATCAAGAAAATATGCCTTCAAATCCACCACGTTTCGATGTTTCAACAACTTCATAATCTCCAATTCTCTATTCTTGAATCTCCGGTCTTGTAAAACGGTTTTAATGGCCGCTCTTTCTTTACTATCTTCTAAAATTACCTCGTAAACGCATCCAAACGACCCATGTCCGACCATAGCCTTTTGTGAATATATTAATTTCATCGCGGCCCCTGTGTGGCCTTCATTTGCCTCTTTCTCTAAAATTTCCATTACTGTGGATTATGTTGATAATTTACCTGGAAAATAACTTTAATTTCCCTCCCTGATTATTTATCCGTTTGTGCATTAAATTGCTCGGCATTTAAATATGCCTCGGCGGAGTGGCAAAAAATACTGGATTGAAAGCCAGAAAATCAGTCTTGATATCATCAAAATTTGGGGTTTAGAAAGACAAGTGGGGCGGAAATATCAAAAGAATAACGGAGATATATTTTTTGAATAGTGAATAGATGGAATAAGGAATACGAAGTTTCAGCAACAATAAATTGTATATCTGCAATATATATATATATCATAATAATAAATTAGAAATTGACAGGCTTGTCGAAAACGGCCATAGCAGCTTCCTTGAAAGCTTCGGAAAGGGTTGGGTGAGCGTGACAAACTCTGTAGATGTCTTCACAAGAAGCACCGTATTCCAAAGCTAAACCAGCTTCAGCAATCATTTCACCAGCGTTTGGACCGATGATGTGAACACCAAGAACTCTTTGGGTTTCGGCATCAGCAATGAACTTAACGAAACCTTCGGTATCCATGTTGGTCTTAGCTCTGGAGTTAGCAATGAATGGGAACTTACCAGTCTTGTACTTGATACCAGCTTCCTTCAATTCTTGTTCGGTTCTACCAACCCATGCGACTTCTGGGTGAGAGTACATAACAGCTGGAATGTTACCGTAGTTAACGTGACCATGACCGTGCTTCAAGTATTCAACAGCGGCAATACCTTCTTCTTCAGCCTTGTGAGCCAACATAGCACCAAAGGTAGCATCACCAATACATTGGATATGTGGAAGTTTAGTCTTGAACTCAGAGTCAATCACAACTCTACCTCTCTTGTCGAATTCCAGACCAATGGCTTCGGCGTTAAGACCCTTGGAGAATGGTCTTCTACCAACAGCAACAAGTAAAACATCAGCATCTAAAGTTTCAGTCTTACCTGTCTTTGAATCTTCAAATTCAATATCAACAGAATCGCCGTTTCTGACACCCTTGGTAACCTTGGCACCTAACTTGAACTTGATACCTTGCTTGGTCAAGAACTTTTGAGTGGCCTTGGAAACTTCAGCGTCCATACCAGCACCACCAATAGCTGGTAAGTATTCTAAAACGGTAACTTCAGTACCCAATCTGGACCAGACAGAACCCATTTCTAAACCAATGATACCACCACCAATGACAACCATCTTCTTTGGGATTTCCTTGAGGGCAAGAGCACCAGTGGAAGAGACGATTCTTTCTTCGTCAACTTCAATACCTGGGAATGGGGTTGGTTCTGAACCAGTGGCAATAATGACATTAGTAGCTTCCAAAGTAGCAGCTTCTCCGCCTTCGATTGGGTCAACCTTAATGGTGTGTTCATCAACAAAAGAACCGTTACCCTTGTAGTAGGTAACACCGTTCTTCTTGAACAACATTTCGATACCACCGGTCAACTGCTTAACAGCGGAGTCCTTTGCCTTCATCAAATTGGTCAAATTTGGTTTAACTTCACCAGTGATATCAATACCTCTGACTTCAGCTTCGGTCTTGATCTCGTGGTAAAGGTGAGAGTTGTTAAGCAAGGCCTTGGATGGAATACAACCGACGTTCAAACAGGTACCACCTAGAGCACCCCTCTTTTCAATACAAGCGGCATTGAAACCTAATTGGGCAGCCTTGATGGCAGCAACGTAACCACCTGGACCACCACCAATGACGACGACATCGTGTTTGGCTTGAAGCTCTAAGGCTCTGGCAGTGACTGAGAAGAATCTCTTGTTTGTAGCTCTCAACATGTTTATTTATACAAAGAACAGAGTGGTGTATAAAAAAAGAGAAATTCAGTTACCCGACTCGGTTTGCTAAGCATTTTTACTCTCTATCAATAAAACGCATCACCGACTTAATGAATTCATCTGGTTTCTCGCTGGTAACCCAGTGGCCACAATCTATATCATCCATTAAAAATTTAGGGAAAAATAGCCCAATTGAAGCCACAAATTCATCTGCTATATACCCGGATTGGGTTCCTCTAATAAATAAACTGTCACCATTCCATCTACTTATGTCGTAATTAAAGGGCCAGCTACTGACATTATCCAACTGTTTTCCCATAATATCCAATGGAACACGGCTCTTGTATCCATTACCGTCTGCATTTTTTCTCATATTTGTCAATAGAAATTGACGCACAGGTAAAGATGGTTCAACCATCGAGAGGATTTTATCACATTCTTTCATTGATTGAAGTTTGGGCATACCCTCGATTACCTTCAACTGTCTAATATACTTTCCAAATTTACTAAAACCAGTGCCTCTACTGAAGGTGAAATCAACAGGGGCATTATCAATTGAAATTAACCCGGAACAAAGTTCGTTATTTCTCAACACTAATGACATTGCAGCCTTTGCACCCATGGAGTGTCCAATTATAATAGGTTTTTTTAATTTATTTTCCACAATGAATCTTTCAACATCTGCTGCCATTGATGGATAATCATGTCTTTCGTTATGTGGAGAATCACCATGATTTCTTAAATCTAAACAGTAAATATCTCTACCCGATTTTTTAGCAAGCTGACGTGAAACTGCTCTGTTGTTTGATTTGGACCCGAATAGCCCATGTAAAAACACCATTGGTTCCAACTTCGAATCGGATACTGGCGAAGAGTGTTTATCAAATGCCAATTTGACCGTTTCAATGTCTCTAGAAAGAGCTTCTTTTCCTAAATCTGCATAAGCTAATGAAGATGTCGTTCCGTCATAAATAGAACCAAAAGAACGCTTAAACACTCTTAGTCGAGTCAACATGGTATGATGTATGTGAAAATGGTTGAAATTATTATGCATGAAAAAATATTTGATCTGCATCATCATCGGCTATTTGAAGAGAAGTTCCATTTTTTCCAGCTATTCCAAAAATTAGGGATAAAGCTTTGGGACCTTTTTTTACATAAGAATTTAAGACAGGCCGTATTCTTCTAGTAACGACATGATGTGGTTTTGGTTTTTCATTACAACGTTATGAATTAAAAAAACGCTCATGATGAAACAAAAGATGAAACCAAGTTAATAAATCACAAATTATATGATTTAAAATGGCTCCCATGGATGTCTGTATATTTAAAAAAACATTTCTTATTTTTCTTTCTGTAGTTAGCGCTGTGATTTCAGCATAGTGGAATTTATATCTTTTCAAACAATCCATCTTCCTATCCTCATATTTCATTTCAACCTTCTATTAAAATGAGATCAGTATTGTTTTTATTTTGCATATCAATGATTGATATTCAGTTGGTAACAGCAACCAATCACCAATTCCATCGTCATCAAAAACGGGAGCCAAACTCGATTGCAAAAGCCGAACAAGAACCAATCCCGGAACCTCAAATTGAATTAAATTTGTCATTGACTCCTAGTATTAGTTCCAAATCAAGCCCAATAGTGTCAAACACTATAATTTTTGATATAAAAGACGGGCAACATCAGTCATTGGATCAACCAATTTCTATTATTACGTCAACTGAAACGGTCATTTTTAATAGTGATTATCAAAGTAGTAGTGCCGGCAGTAGTGGTTTTGGTAATGATAGCAGTGGTATTGCTAGTAGTAGTAGTACTAAAATCAATAGCAGTGACTTCAGTTCTATTGATACTGCTTCAACGGGAAGTTCCATTAGTGGCTCATCGAGTAGTTCTGCAGTTTCACAAGAGTCCGTTTCATCGGGAACAGTTCAGTCTTTTGCAGTAAAAGGAAAGGGCATTACATATTCACCATATACAAACAACTTTCAATGCAAGTCTCAATCGGAGGTATCATCTGATTTCAAATTGCTTAAATCATTTGAAATAATTCGTTTGTATGCTCCGGATTGTAATTGCGTTACTTCGGTCTTGAATTCAATTGGAATTGATCAAAAGATTTTCGCTGGCTTGTTCTACATGAATACAATTGAGCAGGATGTGAAATTATTATCTGATCAAGTAAAGTTGAGTCAAAGAGGTTGGGAATCAGTTTATGCCGTCTCCATCGGAAATGAATGGTTAAATACTAATGAGTATACTATCGATCAAGTGGTAGCAGCAATTGAAACAACTAGACAACTTTTGCAAAACTATGGTTATGATGGTCCCGTTGTTAATGTTGATACTGTGCCTGCCTATAAAGCAAATCCAAAATTATGTGATGCAAGTGATATAATCACTGTAAACGCACATGCATATTGGGATGGGAATATTCAACCTGAAGACTCGGGTACTTTTCTTCAAAATCAAATTAAGGAATTGGATTCATTATGTGGAGGTAAAGAGGTATTAATAACGGAAACTGGCTGGCCAACAAAGGGCCAAACCTTTGGTTCCGTTGCTGTCCCTGGTGTAAACCAACAATTAGCATGTATCAAATCCATCGCCAATGCTGTTTCAAACAAAGTGATTTTTTTTACTGTCTACAACGATCTGTGGAAAGACCCCGGGCCTTATGAAGTGGAACAATTTTGGGGAATTTTCGTCTAAGGTTATTTTATAAGTTCTTTTTCCTTAAAATGCTGAGCCGATTTAATCGGATAATAACAGAAAGAAAAGAAAAAAATTTTTATAACCGTTGAAAAGTAGAATCAGTATAACAAGATGGACGTTACGGCACTTCACGAATGTTTTCAGGCTACATTGCAAGCAGATTTCAATGTTAGACGTCATGCAGAAGAACAATTGGGGCTTGCAGCTAAACAAATAGGGTTTTTAGGCGCATGTTTGGACATCTTGGATAATCACCAGGTATCACCGATTGTCAAGCAAGCATGTTCTATTTACTTTAAGAATAAAATCATGAAGGAATGGAATAGTGATAGAATTGACAAGGATGAAAAGCCTGTTATCAGAGAAAGAATCATGTTTGTGATGGTAAAATTAGAAAAACAGTTAAGCAATCAGTTGATTCCAGCTTTGGCAATTATAGTCAGTTATGATTACCCAGACCAGTGGACTAATTTTCTTGACTTGATCTTGAAGCTACTTTCAAACTCAAATGATTTAAGATCTATCTATGTTGGTATTCTTGGTTTCAACGAATTATGCAGATCATATAGATGGAAAAAGAATGAAGTAAGAGGGTCAACTTTGGATCCGATCATTTCCCAGTATTTTCCAAGTTTGCTGCAGCTTGCTAAATCTATTTTAGCAAATCCAACTGATGATTATGAATCTGGTGAAATTGTTAAATTGGTTTTGAAATGTTACAAATTCGTCACTTATTTGGATTTACCAATTGTACTTCAAGAAAACCAAACCGTAGTCGACTGGATTACATTCCATGTTGAAGTTATTAATATGCAATTACCGGAGTGTGTATTTAGACTTCCTGTTGATGAAAGATCAAACTCAAGTTGGGTCAAATGTCAAAAATGGGCATTTCATAACTTGAGCAGAGTGTATGAAAGATATGGTTCAAAATCACTCAGTAGAAAATTTGAATATGAAAACTTTCTTCAGTTGTTCACTACTAGTGTTTTACCACAGTTATTCAAGGTCTACGTTGAAAAATTACAATTGTGGAGAAACGGACAACAATGGATTTCTAATGAATCACTATATTACATCATTGGCTTTATTGAACAATGCTGTGTTAAAAAAGATACCTGGGAAATGGTTTTACCATATTTAGATTTTTTGATTTCTGAAGTTACATTTAATATTTTCAGACCAACTGATGATTCATTGGAGTTATTCGAGAATGAACCAGAAGAATACATCCATACTATTTTAGATCAATTTGAAGATTCATCATCCCCTGAGAATGCAGTTATCTCATTTTTATTTACATTGGTTGAGAAGAGAGGTCAAATTACATTACAACCATTAATGGAATTTATTTATACAAAATTGCATGAATGTGATCAAAAGCAAGATTCAATTGAAGTTGCAAAGGACAAAGAATCGGCTATGAGAATTTTAGGTCCGATTGCACACAAATTGATTAACCCAAAGTATCAATTAGTTTCCCAAATGGAAGAATTTTTAAAGAATTACATTTTCCCAAACTTTCAATCAAACTATCCATTTTTAAGAGCAAGAGCTTGTAATGTCTCATCTAAATTTGATGATTTGGAATACAAGGATCCAAACTATATTCAAAATATCTTTAATGGGGTCATGACATGTTTCAGTGAAGTTGATCAATTACCTGTTCAAATTGAAGCTGCTTTGGCTTTACAATCATTTTTGAAGTTTGATGAATTTAAACAATCATTAAGTGGTGTTATTGTTCCTACTATGGAACAGTTATTAGAATTATCGAACAAATTCGATAGTGATATTATACCAATGGTTATGCAAGAATGTGTTGAATCATTTGCAGATCAATTAGAGCCTTTTGCCGAAAACTTAATGGCCAAATTAAGTGAACAAGTTTTAAGATTGTTGGAAGAAATGAGAGATGCATCTAACCAAGATGTTGATGACTTCAATGGTGGCTATGATGATTTAAGTGATAAGCAAACGGCTATTTTAGGGATTATAAATACAATGATTACAGTCTTGCTTTATTTTGAAAAATCCAGTGAAGCAATTGGAAATTTGGAGCCTTATTATTCGCCAGTTATTCAGTATATTTTTGAACATTGTATTGACGACTTTTACGCGGAAGCCAGTGAATTGATTGAAAATACATTATTCCTCACAAGAAAAGTTTCAACAAACATGTGGAGATTGTTTGGTTCATTTGTTCAAATGTTAATAAAGGAGGATACAACGCTATTTTTGGAAGATGCATTGCCAGCTTTGAAAAATTATTTAGTTTATGGTTCTGATATGGTTAAATCCAATAATGAAATTCAAACACTGATAATGAAATTAATTCTGAAAATCTTGGTAGCGGCAAATAAATCTGGAAATGATGAAGATGATGATGAAGACGAAGAAATCGGATCCAATGATATTTGCCAGATTTCAGAATTGGCCACATATTTTATTCTTTCATTAGATCATGAATCAGCTTCCAATTACGTCAGTCATTTGATTGAGCATATAATCAAATTTTTGGTCACTGAAGATCCAGCATATAAATCTAACAATAACAAAATCCAAATTATCAATGTTATTTTATCATCAATTGTTATAAGTCCTAACGCATCAATAGGAAAGTTAGTAGAACTGAACATTTTAAATTCAGTTATTGAACTTTGGTTCTCTTTAACAGATAAATTGACAAGAGTGTTTGATTTGAAGTTGAATATTTTAGCAACTATTTCAATATTAAGTATTTCATCGGAAGGTCTTGGCCAATTGGGAATTAGTTCAATTTTGGGATCATTTGGTGTTAATTTATCAAAGTTGGTCATCAAATTACCTGAAGCTATAAGTAATTTGGAGAAGAAGCGTAGGGAATATGAACCAGGGTTTGAGAATAATGACTGGTCTAATGAAGAAACTTATGATATAAATGATGATATAATTGGAGGAGCAGGAGATGATGAAGAATTGAATATTGATGATTTCCAATTTACAGAAAGTGGACAATTTAGATTCTATGATGATTTAGATGAATTAGATGAAGATCCATATTCACAAAGTGCATTGGAGAATATCAATGTATTTAATGCATTTAAATCATTTTGTTTGGAAACCCAAAGTAACGATTCAATGAAATATCAGACACTTTTTGCCAATCTTGACCAACCACAACAAGATGCATTGAAGAGGACGTTGGATGCAGCATAAGATAAATTATAGTTTATTGATCTTTTTATTGTTAATTTCGTTGTTATTATAATATGTATTGATAGTGGTTAATATCTATCGCTATCTTTCTTACAATTATTACGATTAGTACTACTAAACTAGCAGGACATTGCCAAACTTGTGTTACATTTAATCAAACTATAGGCATTAGTAGTAATGTATATCAAATTTGGTAACCCTATTGTCATAACAATTAACATCATTGCTTTCTGAAACTAATATTATCTGTACAATTATTACTAGTGGTGTTATCGTATTACTTTTATTACTACTAGTATTATTGTTAAATTATCGTCACTTTAATTACTACTAGTATTATCATTAAATCATCAGTACTTTCATTATTACTATTATAATTGTTAAATTATCTTCATTTTTGTGACTGCTAGTATTAATGATAATTTATTTTTACTAATATGACTACTATTATCATTATCGCTATTCCTTTTATTGTATATTGTTTATAAACCTATTAAAAACATAATACACGCACTTCAGCATCCCAATCACAAACATGTGATTCTTCAGTTTTCGTTTTTTCATTTTTCAATCTTATACTCTGAATATACCTGACATCCGTATTGATAAGCAAGAACCAATGCAAATTTCAAGTATATATACACGTAATTATATAACCCCATTGATATTAAAATCACAAGTGTAGGAAACACAACTGCACATAATGATTTTTCCGTTGTTGTTAAACATGAGAACGGCCAGGAGTAGTATACTAGTCCTCCAAACTTATTCCATGTTTGATGCACAAAACTCGGGTTTTTCCACGGAACAGGTTTAACAGAGTGGTTGATCAGCTGCACCATTTTTCTTGTTATTGAAGATCTCTATTTGTTTACGTTTCCAAGAAAAAGTTAAAAAAACGGTTTCAGGCTCTGCATATAAATTCACAAATGGTGAAAATCGCATTATTAAGAAAATACCCATCAACATCAACATGAAGAGGGGTAAATTCGTGAAGAATTTGAAGATACTACATTAACACTTTACGCATGATAAATAAGGACTAGGTATGTAGACGTATTTATGACTCTTGCGAAGTTTATTCTTTTGTACTTACCTTTTTTTTCCGGAAACGAACGCAAAATAAACGGAAAAATGTCCAACTCGCCAATGACGATAGTTATCAAAGTTGGATCATCATCAGTCGTTGATGATGAAACACAACATGCAAAAATCGCCATGATGTCACAACTTGTCGATACAATTTTCAAATTAAAACAAGAAGGAAATAAGGTGATTTTAGTTTCATCGGGTGCCATTGCCATGGGGATGATCGAAACCAAAATCAATTCCAAGCCAAAGAAATTAGCAGCTAAACAGGCATTGGCAGCTATTGGACAAGGGAAGTTGATGTCACTTTGGGATAATATGTTCAAATATTACAACATATTAACATCACAAATTTTGATTACTAGAAACGATATAATAAATTTCACACAGTTCCAAAATGCACAAAATACACTTCTAGAGTTATTGGATATGGATGCTGTTCCAATTGTTAATGAAAATGATACAATTTCAACCCAAGAAATCAAATTTGGTGACAATGATACTTTGAGTGCAATTACAAGTGGTATGGTTGGAGCAACGCATTTAATATTATTAACTGATGTTGACTGCCTTTATTCAGATGATCCTAGATCCAATCCAGATGCTATCAAAGTTGGTATCGTTGATGATATGAATGACTTGAACGTTAATACAAAATCCGGTGCAGGATCAAAAATTGGTACAGGTGGAATGGAAACAAAATTGATTGCTGCAGATTTAGCAACAAATGGTGGTGTTTCCACGATAATCTGTAATTCTAAATCTCCTGAATCAATTTTAAAAATATTGCAGCATAAGTCAATTGAAAGATCCAAGGATATGTCTTTTGAGGAATGGAATTCCAAGGAATTTGAGAATATGAGTACCAACAATGTTCCAATTCATACAAAATTCATTGGGCAATCTTGGAACCATGTGAAAAATAAGCAATTTTGGTTATTGCATGGATTAAAACCAAAGGGTTCAATTGTTGTGGATTATGGATGTTATCAAGCGATCACAAGAAGTAATAGAGCAGGACTATTACCTGTTGGAATAATATCAGTTGAAGGAAACTTTGAGCAATTGGAATGTGTTGAATTGAGATTAGGGTTCAAGGGTAAAACCGATAAATCTGTTGTTTTTGGAAGAGGTAGATGTAACTACTCTAGTGATGAAATTTCCAAAATTAAAGGATTGCATAGTGATGAAATCATGAATGTTTTGGAATACTGTGATAGTGAATATGTTGTACTAAGGGATAATTTAGCATTTCCATTACACTGGGATAAAGAATTATTAGAATTTATAAAACTTTATAAATGATTGATTGAATTTAAAATTTTGGCTTGTTCATAACCTATTGACCTTATTGATGAGATATATTGGTTTAATGTAATTTTCTCATTGAAGAACAAAGATTCCAACAATTTAATTAGATCGTTCAAAGCATTATTTTTGGCATTTAAAGAATTTGATTTAGTGGATGGTATATTAATGGATTTAGGGTTAGATCTCAAATTATCAATTTCCTGTTGTATCTTTGTTTTTTCTATTTGTATCTGTTTGAATTGAGAATCTAAAGTATGGGATTTGTCCTCGATTTCTTTGAGATCCTTTGTAAGTAAATTTTCGAAGTCTTGCAAATTGGACTGATTATTCAATACTTTATTTGTGATGGAGGTTAATTTTGAATACAAATTCATATTCAGCTGTAATTGTACTTTGGATAGCATTTCCGAATTAGCTTTTCGTTGTTGATCGTGAGGTTTAGAAGGAATTGGGGGTGGATTTATTATAACTGGATTTGATTTCAAAAATGATTTAATTGATAGCAGCAAAAGCAACAGTCGATTCTCTTTTGGGTCCCCATTATCATTAGAAATGTCATTCCCATATTTTGTGTTCCAATTTTTGCTAATTGGCAGATTTAAATACCCATTTGATGCTAATCCTTCAATATTTGGATTTAGTAGTTTTCCGAAATTAGCATGAATAAACACCATTGGACCTGAACGGGGGTAGTTCAATGGGAAATGCAGGATTATTTTATAATCATTGGAGTTATTCAACACTTGATCTGTTGGTGTTGGGGTGGAGAATAATTGTAGAAGTAACTCTTCGGTTCCATTCACATATGTGAAAACGTCCGTTTTCAGCCTCAAATCCTTGAATGTTTCTAACACTAACACTACATCTTGATAGGTTAAATCTGGTAGATCATAAGAGGCCTTTAGAACCGTATAAAGCCAAAGTAGCGTCGAATTAGGAATTCCCATTTTGCTATCAACACTGACGGTTGGTGAAAATGGGGTTTTTTCTCTATTTTCATACCATTACCTTCTTTGTTCTTTGTTCTTTGTTCCTCTATTATAATACATTCGACCGAAAACATGTCTGGTTACACTGTTTTGGCTGTGATGATGGTTTCATTTGGTGCGGGGGCAGTATTCTGGAGGGTAGCCCCAAAAGAGGATAGAACAGTTTGGCGCTCGACGGTTTGCCTGGCTTTGGCCATGATGGTTTTGATGTGGGCTTTTACTTACTTGAGTCAGTTACATCCGTTAGTAGCTCCGAAGAGAGCGGATTTACGTCCAGAATAAAAGGGTTTATTTACAACCAAGTTTTATAATTACAGTATAATGTAACAAATGTTCTTCAACAAATCCAACATTGAAGGGACGAAATGGAAATTTCCCCAGCAATGCAGTACAGACTCGTATGAAAATAATTCAATCTCGGCCACTAGAATAGGACCCAGAAACCCTCTATGGGAAATGAGGTTGGGGCAGTATGGGCCATCGAAGTTAAAAAAGAAGAAGAACATGAGGGGGGAAAAGAAGATGAAAAAAAATAGAGCGTCTTTTATATCAACAAAGTATGTCGAGATGGAGGGTTTGCGCCGAATTGATGGTCCTTAGCTGGTGTCATGTATTGTCAGCGATTGTGCTTGGGGGATTGATCGGATGGATCATTGTTGCAGCATATGGAGTTGTGTATTGGAACTTTGGTGGTGGGAATAAGAGAGGTTTTACGCGTCATGATCAAGATACAAAACAAAGTAATAATCCAGATAAGGACAAAAACGGAATCAGCAAAATACACAATATTGACAAAGACAAGACACTCAGTGATAAATTAGAAGAACCAAAGCATGATCTGTCAAATATTGATGATAATAATCATAATTACAAGGAAATTACTACTGATACAAGCATGACAAATGAGAAAAAAACAAAATGAAATTTCATTTGATTTGGAATACTAGCCATATCGCATGTACCATTTTTTCCATTTGATTACACATGTTCAGCACGTCTCAAATGAATTCAAAGAGAAAAATTAATGGGGTTCGCCCAAATGGAGTTCATTATTTGAATGTTTTTTTTTTCCTCATTAATTTTCTCTTTAGTCTAAAACAAAAAAAATTTTTCACTTGGGTTATTAACTTTTCCTTCATTCAACAATGTCTGATTTTGTCATCAAACCATCAAGCGAAGGTGCTAAGTTAGATACCAGTGAATGGCCTTTGCTATTGAAAGATTTCGATAAGCTTTTGGTTCGTTCCCAACATTATACACCAATTCCAGCTGGTTGTTCACCACAATCCCGTCCAATTGACCAATATGTTAAATCAGGTATCATCAATTTAGATAAACCATCAAACCCATCCTCACATGAAGTTGTTGCATGGATCAAAAGAATTTTAAGAGTCGAGAAGACCGGTCACTCAGGTACATTGGATCCAAAGGTTACCGGTTGTTTGATTGTTTGTATTGATAGAGCAACAAGATTGGTGAAATCTCAACAAGGTGCAGGTAAAGAATATGTTTGTATTGTCAGACTTCACTCAGCTTTAGAAGATCAAAACGACATGGGTAGATCATTAGAAAACTTAACTGGTGCTCTTTTCCAAAGACCTCCATTAATTTCTGCCGTCAAGAGACAATTGAGAGTTAGAACTATTTACGATTCCAAATTATTTGAATTTGACAACGAAAGAGGATTAGGTGTTTTCTGGGCTTCATGTGAAGCAGGTACTTATATGAGAACTTTGTGTGTTCATTTGGGTATGTTATTAGGTGTTGGTGGTCATATGCAAGAATTGAGAAGAGTTAGATCTGGTGCTTTATGTGAAAACGATAACTTAGTTACTTTGCATGATGTCTTAGATGCCCAATGGGTTTATGATAATTCAAGGGATGAATCATATTTGAGAAAGATTATTATGCCTTTAGAAACTTTATTAGTTGGCTACAAGAGAATTGTCGTCAAGGATTCAGCTGTCAATGCTGTTTGTTACGGTGCTAAGTTGATGATTCCAGGTTTATTAAGATACGAAGACGGAATTGAATTATATGACGAAGTTGTTTTAATTACAACAAAGGGTGAAGCAATTGCCATTGGTATTGCGCAAATGTCAACTGTTGATTTAACTTCTTGTGATCACGGAATTGTTGCCAACGTCAAGAGATGTATAATGGAAAGAGATACCTACCCAAGAAGATGGGGTCTTGGTCCAATTGCTATGAAGAAAAAGCAAATGAAAACCGATGGTAAATTAGATCAATACGGTAGACCAAATGAAAAGACACCAGAATCCTGGAAGAAAGAATATTTGGCCAACGAAGATGTTAAGGCACCTGCAATTCCTGAAGATAAATTAAAGGATCCAGAAATCCAAAAGAGTAAGGGTTCTTTGTTCAACAAGGAAGAAGGTGAACAAAAAAAGAGAAAGGCTGAAGATGAAGGAGATGATGATGACAAGAAGAAGAAGAAGGAAAAGAAAGAAAAGAAAGAAAAGAAGGAGAAAAAGGAAAAGAAAGAAAAGAAGGAAAAGAAGGAAAAGAAGGATAAGAAATAAATAACATAATCAACTAATTAATTGTTAACTAAGTATTGAATCTTTTACATTTACATATGCCATTGACTTTTAGTTATTCTTCTGTATTTGAATCCATTTTGTATATTCCATCCTATAAATTTATGTCGTAGTTTTTTCTGACGTTCCTTTTATATAGTGAGGCTGATAATTAATTATTAAGTAAACATGTTTCTTTTCAAAATTTAAAATAAGGCGGTAAAAATGTCATGGGATGGGTTTAAAAAGGCGGTCAATAGGGCCAGTGGTGCAGTGTTAGTCAAGGCCGCAGATAAAGTAACAGACAAAGAATATGATATTGAAGAAAGAAGATATAAAGTGCTTGAAAAGGCGGGTAAGGAATTACAGAAGGAAACTAAGGGATATTTGGATTCATTGAGAGCAGTCACAGCTGCACAAGTAGGTATGGGGGAAACCGTTAACAATTTATATGAAGATGCTAGAACTTTAGGTGGTGCGAATGTTGGAGGACTGTATTTACAAGCGGTTCAAGAATATGATTCAGAAACCGTTAAACAATTGGATGGGCCATTCAGAGAAACAGTTTTAGATCCAATCACCAAATTCAACACATATTTCAATGAAATCAATGAAGCCATCAAGAAGCGTTCACACAAGAAAACTGATTATGAACAGGCTAAGTCCAAAGTTCGTAGATTGGTCGATAAGCCTGCTAAAGATGCCTCAAAATTACCAAGGGCAGAACGTGAACTTCAATTATGTAAAGAGATTTTCGATGATCTTAATGTCCAGTTGAAGACCGAAATTCCTCAATTGATTGATCTACGTGTCCCATACTTCGATCCAAGTTTCGAAGCTTTGGTCAAAATCCAATTGAGATTTTGTACAGAAGGTTACGCTAGAATGGCCCAAATTCAACAATATTTGGATCCGGAAACTCGTGATCAATACGCCAACGGTCAATTGGATGTAGAGATCGATCAGCTGTTGCTACAGATGAGATCCTTGAACATATGTGCTCTCGGAG
This sequence comes from Saturnispora halmiae, assembly GCA_030563645.1. Taxonomy (NCBI): domain Eukaryota; kingdom Fungi; phylum Ascomycota; class Pichiomycetes; order Pichiales; family Pichiaceae; genus Saturnispora; species Saturnispora halmiae. Next base: position 658,347 of record JAJMJL010000001.1, on the reverse strand, counting down.
TAAAATAAAGGAGAAACTTCTAGAAACTTCTAGAATTTCATAAAGTTGATAATATTGTATATTATTTAATATAGACCTCTCCTTCTTTTGACATTACATTAATCTTTCTTCTTCCTCTTCTTTTCTTCTTCATAGAATAAAGGTCTTAAAGCATGGTAAGAGAAACTAAGTTATACGATTTGCTATCTGTGGCACCGGGTGCTTCAGACGCAGATATCAAAAAGGCATATAGAAAGATGGCGTTGAAGTATCACCCAGATAAACCAACTGGGGATACAGAAAAGTTCAAAGAAGTGTCGGAGGCATTTCAGATATTGAGTGACCCAGAAAAGAGACAAGTTTATGATGATTATGGATTGGAAGCTGCAAGAGGAAATGCACCACAAAATCCATTTGGTGGTGGTGCTGGTGGTGGAAATGGTGGTATGCCAGGTGGTATGGGTGGAGGATTCAGATTCAATGGAGGTATGCCAGGCCAACATCAATTCACACAAGATGACGCTTTCAACATCTTCAATCAGTTTGGAGGTTTTGAAGATATGTTTGGTGGAGGTGGTGGACGTAGTTCTCCATTTGGTAATATGTCAGGTGGTATGCCAGGTGGTATGCCTAGACAAAGAGCTCCTGAACCAGAAATTGTTGAATTGAACGTTCCTTGTTCATTGGAAGAATTATACAATGGTGGTATCAAAAAATTAAAGATAACAAGAAAAGGACCAAGGGGTGAACCGGAATCTAAGATTTTCGAAATCAACTTGAAGCCTGGATGGAAATCAGGTACAAAAATAACGTATCCAAACGAAGGAGATTATAAAAATGGTCAAAGACAAACAATTAGGCTGGTTATAGCTGAAAAGAAAAATGATACCTTCACAAGACAAGACAACGATTTGATTGCCACTGTTCCATTAACATTCAAAGAATCTTTATTAGGTTTTAGTAAGGAATTCACTACCATATCTGGCAGAAAGTTATTCTTGACTAAATCTACACCAACACAGCCATCATCAAAAGAAACATACCCAAATCAAGGTATGCCGATATCAAAACAGCCGGGACAATTCGGAAACTTGATCATAAACTATAAAATTGACTACCCATTATACTTGTCTCCTGAACAAAAGAATGCCATCAACCAGGCATTCTAATTTTCCATTCAAGATTTTGTATCTTTAATATTAAAAACCAATTTTGTACAATGAACACCTTCCTGTAACTTTTTGAAACCTTCGCTGACCGAATTCAAACCGTTTGGTAAAATGGTCAATGGTTGACATTTGATAGTACCATCAACAACCAATTTGTTAATAACCGACCAGAATTTTTTATGATCTTGAACTAATTCATCACTCGATTTGAGAATCATTCCGTTCAAATTTTGATCACGCCCAACGACCAAATAAGCTAAAGTACCTGTTAATTTAACATTTGGTTTAACATTTTCTAAATCAGTAGGTTGAAGTGCCAATAAATTATCGAGGATGGCAGGACCGCTGGTTCTCAAAACTTCATTTGCTAAATTAAAAGTTTCTTTAGAACTAACGGTGTCCAAAGCATATTTAACGTCATCTCCTGTTTGTTTTTTAATCTGTTCAACAATATCCTTTGATTTGTAATCAATCACAATATCCGCACCCAACGACTTCAAATAGTCCGTGTATTTAGGATTGGATGTAGTGACAACATTAAGTCCGTATAATTTCTTAGCCACTTGAATGGCCAAAATCCCAGTAGCACTGGATCCTGCAACAATGAAGATCCATTCACCTGGATATTTTTTTGAAGGGTCCAATTTGAACTGATGAGCGAACGACATACTGACGGTACACAGCCCCAAATTAACAGCTGCTGCTTTGCCAAATGAATTGACCACATCTCCGCCATCTTCTTGCTCATTTAGATGAGGATGTTTCAATGTAGTTGAGACATCAAAAATGGCATATTCTTGAAAAGATCCGGAGTACTTATCATTAGAATAACCTCCGTGGGAGAAGGATGAAGCGTAGTCACCAACAGAGAATTCGGTCACATTAGGACCAACCTTTGTCACAACACCTGAAGCGTCGGATCCGATCACATCACCCTCATGGCCCCATTGAACTACAAAATGTTTCCAATCAGTCGGATTTAATGCACATGAATGAACTTTAACTTCAATTTGCCCTTCTCCTGGTTCTCTTCTTGGGACTTTTTCGAGCTTTGAAAGCCCTTGATTGTCAAAAACTGCTGCTAATGATACTGACATGTTGTGGTATAAATTGTTCTTTTTGTAATTATTAATTAAATTATAGAAGAGAAAAGAGCACTAAGATATGAGGGTGAAGAAAACTCTCTCTGTCTTGGTTTTATACCTAAATCTGTACCATTTCTGCTAAGTAATGAGTGTTATTCTTGCATCGGCCGGGTACGACCATACCATTCGGTTCTGGGAGGCTTTAACAGGGGTTTGCTCCAGGACAATCCCGCATGATGATGCGCAGATCAACCGATTGACCATTACTCAAGACAAAAGTTTGTTGGTGGCAGCAGGTGGTGGAGGGCACGTCAGGGTGTACGATGTCAATACGGGGGTTCTGGGGTTAGAGTTTACCAAACATACGGGAAATGTGACAGGGGTGTCTCTTCCCCAAGATCATCGATGGGTTGCTAGTTGTGGAGAAGACTCTACTATAAGGGTTTGGGATCTTCGTAGCGGGAACATTGAAAGACAAATGGCCGTAGAGGGCAATCATGCTGTCAATGAGGTTTGTGTGCATCCCAATCAAGGGGAGATTGTATCATGTGATGCTGGGGGTAATATGACAGTATGGGACTTAGGCGATAATAAGGCTGTATCTAATATAAATCTGGTGGATGAGAGCTTCCAAAGTGTGTCCTTGTTCTCGGATGGACAATTTGCCATTGGTGGGACCCAACATGGGGTGATTGCCCAATGGGATATGCAATCGGATATACTACACAATAAATGGGACGCTACTACAGATTCCAAACCATTAACAAGGGTGGTGGTTTCGTCCGACGGGCGACATGTTGCCAGTTGTTCTGCAGATCGAACCGCTCGCGTTTGGGACACTTCCAAGGGAGAATTGGAAACAACGCTGTCTGCACCGCATCAAAGATGGGTTTGGGACTGTGCCTTTTCGGCGGATTCCGCCTACTTGGTCACGGCCTGTTCGGACCACTATGTAAGGCTATGGGATTTGGGTACCAATCAAACGGTGCGACAATACAATGGTCATTCCAAGGGGGTAATCTCGGTGGCCCTAAACGACATCTAAACAAGTTGTATTGAAGAGAAATTTTTCATACATGTGGACATTCTTCATGGTATTACCTCTAAGGGAATTGGAAGCACACCGGAGTTTGGTATTTGAACTATATAGGACAATCATCAGAAATGGACTGCACGCACCTTTGGACTATAAGGATAAACATCAATTGATAAGTAAAATCCGAAAACGATTTAGAACACAGCGTTTAAATAGTAATGGAAAGGTAATTCAGAAAAATATCATAGATTGTAATGACCTCAACAATTTGATAGTTGAAAGTTATCAAAAGGACCAAATTGATGACAAATTAAAAAGATTCATAAACCCAAAGTTTTATTCAGCTTGGAGAAACAAATCTTCATCACCGACATTACCAAACACTCCGCCGGCAAAAAAACTCTCAATTCTTCCTCCGAAATTATATCTAAGAACTGTACAATTACGACCTTATAAAACTCAACATGATGCTAAATATGTTGAGGATATTTTGACATCTGTTATATCTCATAAACAACAAATGGCGTATTTAGAGAAACTTCGCCGAAAACTCTTATCCAATAAAAGTATAGAACGTGGTGGTGCCAAGCTACGTAGAGTTAACGGGATCTCAACCAATATTTTCATAGTGAATACCCCATGGAATAAGGATTTGAAAATCCAGTCCGGGAAATGGATCCCTAAACTTCGAAAAGAGTATGATGATTTAATAAATGACTGGAATACATTACAGTCACAGAAGGAAAAACTGAAAAACTTGGCGGAATTGGAAATGAAGTCAGATGAAGGTGATTGGGCTTGGAGTTTGAAAGAATCTGAGAAGATCATCAAAAAGAAAATCGATAAATTGAACAAGATTGTTGAAGAATTCAATTTGAAACAGTCAATTGCGTTAAAGGAATTAACTCCACTTTTTGAATCCAATCATCAAAAATCAGTGTCAAATATTCAGAGACTATTCAAAGTTAAAAACTGTTTGCAAATAGGCGAATATACAGATATTTCTCCAAGATTAAACTTGGGGAAATTAATCGAAAGTCATCAATTTAGAAATAAATATACCAATTAAACCATTATCTTTATATACTGATAGAAACGTTCCCTATTCCATTCAACACATTATCCAGATTATCATCCAATAACTTAATTGTAGATTCTCCTGAACCCTCGCTGAACCATTGTGTATTCAAATCAATTCTCATGAAAAGGGCTTCCTCGCTCAATTGTCCTTTATAAAATTCAGAACACTGATAATGCTGTTTAGAACAATAACTAGATTTATAAAAACTTGATAATTTAACACCATTGTTCCTTATTGAATTAGAATTCAGTTTGATGTCATTTGAATGATAATTACAATTAGGATACCCACATAAATGATTGGAATTTCTTTCCATTATTAGGTCTTCATATGATTTTTTGGATAGATACCGTGATAACAATTTTAAACAGTTTAAATCACTTTGTGAATCCATCAACAATTCGATCAATTTAAATGTTAGATTATTGGCTTCTCGTGGTGTTAATAATGATTTATTGATCAAAGGTCCGATTACCATGGCGACATCGCTTGTTGTCACGATCGAACTCATTTGTCGTGTATTACAATGAAAAAAGTAGAGAGAAATTTAATCGAATTTTCATCTTATAAATAATATAATGTGTATATATATAAAAAAACAGAGAATAAATAAAAAAACAGATGGAATGGTAGGTGTTTACTTATAAATCGTCCCTAGTAATCTTTCTAACATCAAGAGGTTCTTCTAATAAAGTTTTTGGTCCCTTGAATGGTTCACATGATTCCCTTCTTGAAGTACCGGCCTTTGGTGGTTTATCATTAGCAAAGGCATCAAGGATCTTCTCCACTTCTTCTTTAGTTTGTAAATCTTCATAAAAATCATCATTAATTTGGATCATTGGAGCATTTGAACAAGCACCAAGACATTCAACTTCTTCAATTGAGAATTTTCCGTCCTTTGTTGTTTGACCTGGTTGGATACCCAATTTAGCGACCACGGTGTCCATAACTTGATCTGAGTTACAAAGTTGGCAAGGGGTTGTGGTACAAACTTGAACATGGTATTTACCAACTGGTTTTCTTTGATACATAGTATAGAAGGTTGCGACTTCATAAACTCTCATTGGTGGCATATCCAACATCTTGGCAACGTAATTCATTGAGGCAATTGATGTGAACCCAATTTGTCTTTGTGCTAAATCTAATAATGGCATGCAGGCACCTTTCTTGTATTGTGGAGGGTATTTCTTCAAAATAACCTGGGCTCTTTCAAGGTTCTCCTTGGTGAATTCGAAATTCTGTGCTTGATTGTTTTCTGGTGTATCCCTATGAACGGAAATAATCGAGGATGATCTTGTCCATGAGGTACTGAACCCCCTTCTTAAAGCAACGAATCTGTTCATGTTTATATTTAAAGGAAATGAAGTAATGACAAAATTCAACATCTCTATTGGCTACAAAAACTTTTTCCTCCTCAGAAAAGGAAATATAAAACATCTGTACACCATTCGGACTTTAACGATATCGACATCGAAAGATTACATAATATATCAGAAAGAACAGGATAAAGGAATAGAAATTATAGTTTAGAAGAACCTCTCTTTGATTTGATAATAGCAGATTGAAGATCCCCAATAATATCTCTAATATCTTCAATACCAACACAAATACGAATCAAATCTTCTGGGAATTGTCTTTCAGCTCTAACTTTAGGATCAATAGAAGCATGAGACATCTTACCAGGTAAAGAAATCAAAGAATTCACAGCACCAAAAGAAACAGTGGTGTGGAATAACTTGGTGTTATCGACAATCTTACTTGATAACTCCACGGAACCAGTTTCAAAACTTAAAACACCACCGGCCCCTCTAGCTTGAGAGAAATGTAAGTCATGTTGAGGATGAGACTTTAAGCCTGTATATCTGACTTTGAAACCTTGAGATTCTAGCCATTCTGCTAATTTTTGGGCATTTTCTTGTTGTCTTTCAACTCTAATAGATAAAGTTTTCAAACCTCTTAACAATAACCATGAATCAAATGGTGCTAACCCTGAACCGGTGGCATTTATGACATAAAATAATTGATCAAAAAGATCCTTTCTGTTAGTTGCTAGTACACCCGCCATAATATCATGATGACCGTTCAAATATTTGGTAGCAGATTCATATTGGATGTCTGCACCTAGTTCTAATGGAGACATTAACAATGGAGACATCATGGTGTTATCAAAAATCACAACACAATCTGGGTTCACCTTGTGTGCATGGTCGCAAATTGATCTAACATCAATAACGTTAATTAGAGGGTTAGTAGGTGATTCCAATAAAACCATTTTGGTGTTTTTGGTAATGGTTTTCTTCATCAATGCAAGATTGGTGGTATCAACTTGCTTAAGATTAATATGATGTTTCTTTTTGACAAATTGAAGTAATCTATCAGATCCACCATATAAATCTTGACCTGCAACAAGTTCATCATTTGGAGACAAGTTAGCAACAATCACATCCAAACAAGCCATACCTGAGTTGACTGCTAGTGTGTATTCTGCGTCCATGATTGATTTCAATGCTTCTTGAAGCGTAGTTCTTGTTGGATTACCAGATCTTGTGTAATCATATGGCCCTTGTTCATCCAGTGAAACTGACTTGAATGTGGTGGATGCATAAATAGGTGGAACGGAAGACATGTGGGAATCCTCATGATGAACCCCAACAACTTTGGTATTAATATGGAATGGCATTTCTTTACGCAATGAATTGATAAAAGAAAAGAGAAGAGAAGAGTCATAGATAGAACATTTTTGTATTACTCAGGAAAGCTGTGTAAACGGAACAAAACAATCACACGCCACAGTAAAAAAAAATTCGTACGGTGGTGAGTGGGCAAATTTGGTGGGAGCAAAATTTTTGGTAGGAACCAAACAAACTTTACTGGGAGCTAAAAATTTATTACTGAGAAATCAATCCCCTATCAACAAAAATTCTAACAAAAACACCCTAAAGTCCATTGCCAGCAAGAGGACTTGACTTCGTTTGCTTCTTCATTATCAATCAACCTTGAACGTTCATGGGGCGTTTGAGACTGCAGTTGTTGTTTTGGGTGCTGATGATGACTTTGATAAGACATCTTTCTAGCAGTTCCACTGACTTCACGTTTATTGACCCCGGATCCATACCCATTCAAGTTGATTTTTTTATTTTTAGACCATGACCAACCTTTTCCTTCATTTAATGCCATCCAATCGTATTCTACAGTACCAGGGTCTCTAGATAATACTGATTCGAAAAGGCTGATCAATTTAACATAATCAGGTTGTTCATCAAAGTTCAAGTTCCGGACAATTGACATATACTCGGCAAATTCATGAGGTAAATTAGAACATAACTCTTCAACGGGGATTTTCTGTTTGCGTTCACCTATCTTTTCATACTTTAATTTATTAGTTGCTGCTTTAAGGCCTTGCCATGGTAATTCACCCTTGAGAAAATACACAAAAACATGACCCATTGATTCTAAATCATCCCTTCGTGACTGCTCTCTACCCAAATGAGTATTAATCGACATATATCTAGCTGTTCCACTTAAGGATTTTCTCTCTCTGTACGGTATATGGACTAAAGTTTGTGGGTCTCTATATTGTTTAACCATACCATAATCCACCATATATATATTATTATCATCGTTAGTTGCACCAATTAAAAAATTGTCCGGTTTGATATCCCTATATATCAAGTTATTTTCGTGTAAGAATTGAATTCTTTCAATCATTTGTATTGCCAATCTTGCAACCGTTGGAACACTAAATCTCCGCCCGCACCATTCAAATAAATCCTCCAGTGATGGTCCTAATAATTGGATGATCAAAATATTATAATATCCCTCATGGCCAAAGTAGTAAACCTTTGGTATCCCCTTGATAGATAGAAATTTTCCAGTAGATTCCGATTCTCCATTGGATTTTATATATTTATTGATACAAGAATTGAGAATCTTATAGGCTCTGAATTCATCCTTTAATTGAGGAGCTTCTGACTTCCGGGATTCAAATTTGATCGCTACTGGTTGATTTGAGCGCAGAAGGTCATATCCTTTAAAAATGATACCAAATGACCCCTCCCCTATTTTCTGTGCTATCTGATAATGAGATGCAATGATGTTTCGTCCTCCGCTATTTGAAGCGGTATGTGTCCCCTGACTGTTACGCCGGCTGCTGCTTGAAGTCTCGGACATTTATGACGTACGATAATGAGAATAATATTGTTGTTGTTAGCGGTTGATAAATTTACTTTTGGAAAAAAACCAATATAAAACTTGCTCGGTGCATATAAAATCACTTTCTACGCTTGTTCTTCTTCTTCTTGGACTTCTTAGATGAAGAAGGAGTGGCAGTAACAGCTGGTTTTTCTTCTTCTACAGCATCGCTTGTCTCTTCTGCTGATTCTTCACCTTCTTTAGCTTCTTCTTCTTTAGCTTCTTCTTTAGCTTCTTCTACATCTTGTGATTCGTCTTTTTGTTGCTGTTCAACTGCGACTGGTGTTTCTTCAACTGCTTCAACTGCGGCTGGTGCTTCTTCAACTGCGGCTGGTGCTTCTTCAACTGCGGCTGGTGCTTCTTCAACAACTTCTGATGCTTCTTCAACTGCGGCTGGTGCTTCTTCAACTGCGGCTGGTGCTTCTTCAACAACTTCTGATGCTTCTTCAACTGCGGCTGGTGCTTCTTCAACTGCGGCTGGTGCTTCTTCAACAACTTCTGATGTTTCTTCAACTGCGGCTGATGTTTCTTCAGCAACTTCTGGTGTTTCTTCAACTACGGCTGGTGCTTCTTCAACAACTTCTGATGTTTCTTCAACTGTGGCTGATGTTTCTTCAGCAACTTCTGGTGCTTCTTCAACTGCGGCTGGTGCTTCTTCAACAACTACTGGTGCTTCTTCAACAACTGATGCAACTGAATCTTCATCTTCATCGACAACAAAGGAATCATTGTTATTGATCAAATTCTTGTTGATATTTATTGAAGGGTTGATTGTAGCTTTTTCTTCCATGACCTCTTCATGTGTATCAACAAGTGGTGAAATTAAATTTTCCTTTGGTAAATCTGGAACTTCTAATGAAGAGCCTGTAGCAGCAGTTTTGGAAACGACTGGCTCATTGGCTTGAACCCTCTTTGAAGCTATTAAATCGGTATCCTTGACTTCTGGTTCTTCCTGAATTGTATAATTTGAATCTAACTCTTTAGCTCTTCTAATGGACTTGGCCTTTAAAACATCAAAGTAGTTAATTGTTTGCTTTGATTCATCAACGTAGAGCAATTCTTCGTCTTCAGTGACTTCAAATCTACCTGCTTCAAAATTTTCGTACAAATCATTCAAAAATTGCCCAAAGGAATCTGCAATCACATATTTGACATCAAATTCTCTACCGAACAAAATGATTTGACCGACTGTACCTTTAGCACCTGGTGCTAAATCTAAACCAATATTGTTGCCAACATTATCCTTGGCAATTGGAATCCAGTTGGCGTTATAGTAGACGTCTTGAATGAATTCTGGTGGGCATGATTTTTGTTCGCCGGATGAAGTACCAAGCTTATGGTCTTCTTGCAAATGCAACATCTTTCTCCAGATGTTTGTTTCTGCAGCAATGCTTTCCAAATCTAACAATGGATAACTGTAGATCAAACCTCTTGTTTTGCCCATGCTAACTTGACCATCGCGTAATTTATAAGATTCTCTAACATCATAAGGTAAAACGATGTCCAAATCAGATTCAAAAGCATTCAAATCATTTCCTGTGGCACCTGATGATAAATCATCACCCAATTCTGGGAATTCTCTATCCAACCAGTTTTCGATTTTATCCCATAATTCTGCAATGTTAACTGTTTCTTTTCCCTCTGAATAATCTCTCAATTCAATTTGGGAGTCATTTTGCAGCTTGGAACGTAATCCTGGTTTGTATGGACCTCTATTGTTAGCTTGAAGAGATGTTGTTGATGCATTATTTGCCAAATTTACTTGTGATGAATTTCTTGTCCTGTTCATAGGAGATGCTGATGCCGATGATCTTCCTTTATCCTTATACTGGGCGTAGTGATCATTGGTAGTGATGTTATGGATGAACTCCTTCACGTTCTTGAAAAATCCCATCTTGTGATGAAGAAAAGACACGTCCAACGGAAATAAAAAATTATTTTTAGCTTATTGTGATGTTCCCCGTTCATCTCTTCTTAGAAAAGATTGAATTTAATGATTTTTTTTTAGAAGGCGGTGGCTTTTCCATTGCGACAATTTCACTTGCGACATCATCGGATGAAACAAGATCCAAACTCGCCTTTTTTATTGTATTTTCTTCATCATCTGACGCGTGATTTGTACTGCTGTCACTGTCAATGATGATCTCCTTGCTTTTTTTTTGTGCGACAGTTCGTTTGAAAGGTATTGGTGCAATTTTCTTTTCTTGCTTAACTTGATTATTGACTTGCGTATCATCCCTTCGAATTTGGGCCTTTACTTCTTTCACCAACTCTCTGAATTTACTTTTAATATTGACACCCTTTTGAGAAATCAATTCATCATTAAATCCTTCATTCTCGGCCTCAATGGTCATTTGAGACATTAATTCTACATATTCAGATTCCTCTTCTTTCAAAAACATTGGAATGACTTCTTTATTTTCACTTGATAAATAATTATTCAAAGTATCAGCAAACTTGTTTCTGTCAATCATTATCAAATCTTCATTTTTCAATTCTCCCTTAACTATTTCGATAATTGTGCTTGACTTCGCTTTCACTTCATCATCTGATGTTTCAATGTGGAGTTTTTCATCATCATATTCATTTGAGTTGTTTTCGGTTCTAAGCTTAAGTAACTGCGCTCTTTTATCTCTCTTATGATATATAACAACATCATTAACGTTCGCAACTTTACCAACGAACCTATTAGAAAAAAATCGTGGGTTCTCCACCTCGTATCCACCACTATAATCAACTTTTAATCTTACTAATGGTAGTGGTATATCCGATTCATTCAACAATCCATCATCAAATAGATGTTTGTTGGCTTTTTTCCAAGTCTCATTTGCACTTTCAATCATTAGATTTACCTGTAACATTAAAAAGTTCAACACTTCGTCTTTATTCGAGCTAGATGCACTTATTCTTGAATCCTTCAAGGATAATTCTTTCATAACAAAAGGTCTTACCGTTTTCAAGGGTATAGGCTGTAATGAAAAATCTTTCCCTTTAACACTCAAAATAAACACATTCTTTTGTCCCATCTCTCCTGCACTTAAAGATGTTGCAATAGATGATCCTGCTTGTAAAATATGAGTTCCTGTAATATCATTTTCATTTGCACTGGTTATACAATCATGCTCATGACCCCAAAGAACAAAATCCAAAAACGAAGGTAAACTTGTCTCTTCTATTACCTTAACCCCTGGACGGCGAACATGATTTTGATGTATACACATCAAATTAAACCATTCAAAGTGTCCTTCATCTGAATCAGGTTCCATAAACTCTAAATCTCCATTAGCCATAGTCTTCATTAACCTTTCTTCTCTAATACTTGGTAGACCATATAAAGCCAAATTTGTCGTTCCCTTATTGAATAATAATGGATATATCTTAATTGACTCGTTATTCAGTGCTTTACCAAAATGATTTATTAAACCACTTACACCTAATAAATCCAACGGTGAAAGCATTGCATCACCGGTTGCATCATCATGATTCCCACTTATAGCGTAAACAGGCATCCCCACATTAATATTAGGATCATATTCTGCAGGATAATCAAAATGTCTTGTAGTTATTGCGTTTCCTGGATCTGATAACAACTTATACTCAATTGGTTTCCCGTTCCAACAATACTGTCTCAATATCCTCATAACATGATAATATGATTTTTTACTTGGAGTATTTACATGAAACAGATCACCACCTTGAACAACCATGTCAACGTCTTCCTCCTGTGCAATTTTCAATATTTCATTAAAAGTCTTCCATGAATCTTCACCACGAATTGGATCATTTTCCATATAACCAACATGATTATCAGTGGTCAATAAAATCCTAAAGGTATCCGGACCGGGCTCTATGCTTGCTACTTGGACCATTTAATTTTATCTAGATGTTGAATCAAATGTAAAAAAATTGGCGTCTTTAAATGCTCATGATACCTCCTATTACAGACCAACCTTAACTGCCCGTGTTCTAATGTTGCCAGAATATCTTTTTTAAGATGAAAAGGTGATACATTGAAAACTTTTGAAATTTACTCTGGATAGTACACAATGTCTCTACACAAAATAGTAATTCTTTTGAAAAAACGTCTCCACTCTAACGGGTCTCCAATTTTCCTAATAAATTCAACCTTTTTAGCTTCCAAGTTATCTGCCATCTTACCTACTGTAATTTCACCAACTAAGGCACTATTACTGTCATCTATAAAATTGACTGGAAATCTGACTATTCCTTTGTAATCATCATTATTCTTGACTTGAGATGCAATTGATTTGATCTCTAAATCCAGATCTGCATCATAAATGTTCAATTGTTTTAAAACTTCAATCACCAAAGACATAATATCCTCCATTGAAGCAAAAGAAAAAAATCTTGTCATTCTATCAGCATATAACTCTGGGTTTTTTCTCATTTCTCTGGTATGTTTCTCCAATTGATCATCAATCATTTTTTCTCTTTCGTTCATATCAACAGATTCCTGTTTGCAAAATTGCATTATAGCAGGATCCAATGAAATTAAATCTAATTCTCTTTGGTATAATCCTCCATTCGACTTTTTCAATTTTTGTCTTTTAGTACTTGATGAATATTCGACTTGAGACATTGCATAATGTTCAATGTGAATTTTAGATTCTTTCAAGTCATCAACAATTTGCATAGGTGGCTGGGTATCTAAATGCTTTCTTCCACTCTCTCTAAATTGTGAATACTGCGTTGCCTTCTCAAATTCTGAATCTGATAAGTTGATATACAAATTGACCATCAATCTGGCAGCTAATTTCTTGGGATTTTTACAAAGTCCTTTATCATCCAATAAACCATAATCCTTTTTCATCCAGTTTGATTCTTTGATACTTTTGATGGTTGCTCTTCTTTCAATGTCAGGATTCAAAATCTTCTTGATCATTGCCAGTGCGGCCAAATCCAACTTTGACCAACCTCCACTTAAAATAGTACCTTTTTGAGTAACAAAATCAGCGTAATCTGGGTCTGTTTGAATCGATGGCATCTCCCATGCAATTTTTCCTGTCAACAAAACATACAAAACAATACCACAAGACCAAACATCTGCCATTTCTGCATCATATGAGCCTTCTACAATTTCTGGCGCAACGTAGGGTGGTGATCCACACATCTCCTTACTAAGCTTTTTGGGCCCATTGCCTTTTTTGAACACGGTAGCTAAGCCAAAATCTGTTATCTTCAAATCACCATCTTTATTCAGAATAAGATTCTCCGGTTTGATGTCTCTATGAGCCACACCCTTACTATGAATATATTCAATCGCATTGATCAATTGGTTAAAATAAAAATGCGCAACACCAATATCAACGCCAATGTCTGGTTCGATCTTTTCAAACAATTCACCCTGTTGGCCTAACTCCAGAATAATCCAACTCCATGGGTCCTTAAAAGAAAAATCCAACATCTTTATGACATTTGGGTGTTTTGAAACTGCTTTTTGAATATAGGCTTCTTTGGCTATTGATTCTATAGTAACTCCCTTGTCCTTGGCCATAGGTAAGTAGATGTATTTGATTGCCACATAAATTGATGCCTTTTTTTGACCAGTTGATCCAGATGGTGTAACTTGACCCAATTTGACAATTCCAAATCCCCCATGACCAATGGTATTACCTACTTTTACATTAGGTATTGCTGGTAGTGAAGGCATTTCAGACAGCCTATGTGATTGAGATTGGGACATTATTGCCTTATTCCAATTGAGTATTGGTAAACATATAGATATATTTAAAAAAATACTAAAATGTCATTTTTTGAATGTTTCAATATCGAACCGCCGATTTCAGAAAAAGTGCTTTGCATTCAACCACTAAGCTAAAAAAAATAATTTTTAAAAACAAAAATATGCTTTATCTCATTGAAATAAGTTTTAAAGATAGCCATTAAAAAATGGAAAATTCAACATTGAGTGATTGAAATACAATTTTGATCAGAGTTAAAAATAATAAAGCATTAACGTTAAGAGGTACTAAAACAACTATTTATTTTGGTAAAATGACATTAAGAGCTACATAAGAACGTCTATTAAATCTACCACCCATTCTTTGGCAACAGGCCTAAAAATTTTAATGTCACCTCCTTTCAATCTACCTAAATCAATTTTAGCTCTTGAAACAATTTTTTCTTCTCCCATATTCTGTTGAATAATAGTTAAGTTTTTTAGTAACCCACCATGTATTCCCTCTTCAGTATCTAAAACAACAGCAGTGTGATCAGGATTACCGTATGTCATTGTCATTGATGGATATTTGAAAAAGCAAGATTTAAATTGTAAAATGTCACCCCTCTTGATTTCATCTGTGATAGCTGGAACTTGCACTTCAGGCTTGTCCCCATTTGCTTTAATTGTATATAATAAAGCACCATGAATAAGCCCATTTGAAATAAAAGCATGTTTACCACAACCTTTTTCAAGGGCATCGTGTGCCAACGTCCAACACTCTCCATTGCCAACGGTTTGTCCAATTTTAAATTCGCACCAGCTAGCCACATGCTCACCAAAAGTTTTATTTCCATTTACTAATAACTCTTTAGTTGAGATAGGTGGTGGAATAAACGACAATTCCTGCGATAAAGAATCCAGTGGACTCAAAGAGTCCTTTTTCCAATTTAACCTCAACCTGATTGTTGACAAATCAGAGCCTCTAAAAGCATAAGTTCTAAATTCTTTATTACCAACAAATCCTGCACTTATTTGACAAGTAAGTCCCTGAAAACATTTTGGTAGTTGAAGCATGTCAGAACTGGTAAACCATAGACTTGGTAGCTCTAAGTCTAATTCAGGCTCTATCCATTTGGAATTTGCAGGTGAGATTCTGGATGGTGGTGCAACAGGAGGTCTACCTCGAGTTGGAGGTGGAGGCGGTGGTTGGCTTTTCTCTTCGTTTGAGCAAACCGCCTTTTGCCTCGAAGGTGGCACACTTGGAGGTGAGGATTTTGGTTTTATGAGTGGTGGGGGTGGCCTTAAATGAGTATCAAGATTTGATGCCTTCTTTTCCTTGTCATCTTTCATATCAATTCTTTTTGGTGGAATAGTAGGTTTAATCTTTCTAGGAACCTCTGGTTTCACCTTTTCAATTTGTGGGAATTCTCTAGACGATACAGGTATACGATTTGAAGGTGAGTCAGTTGATGGAAATTCAGTTTCATCATTTATGTTAACACTGGGAGAAGGCGATTTTGTGTTTTGTGTTTTGGTAGATCTTGCTTTTTGAAGCCTTAATTTGTAATAATCTTCCTCATCATAAGCGTCATCGTTCTCATGATTTGCGTCAGGCAAGTTTGAAGTACTATTAACTATCTTTTCTTTCCATTTACCAAAACTTGATTTTGCTTGTTTTGTGTAAGGCGCTGATTTCTCTACAGCAGAATGATATCCAGATTTTGAATATCTTTTTGCAGAATCAAATAATAAGGAAGTTTGAGATTGCTTAATGTCATCAGAGCTATTCTTTCCCAAATAATCATCATCATCATCATCATTGTCACTATCCATTGAATACGATGAATGTCTTGACTTTGCTTTAAGGGGAATTTCTCTTCTCATCAACGACGAAATTGAAGCTGAATCATCATTATTACCATCATCATAATGAACATCATCTTCGTCTTCTTCTCCGGGAAACTTTTTTGAATCTAACCTTGACGGCTTTTTAGGACTTAAAAAACTAGGCCTCTCTTCGTTATTTTGGTTATGATGTGATACAACATTTCTTACTGGCCTCTTTGGGAGTTTTGGTGCAATTTCATCTGTTTGATTACAGTCCAATTGAGTTCTTTGTCTAGGTCTACTCGGTAGAACTGGTGGTGGTGTTTCATCATCATCATTAACATCTTTTTCCAGATTCTCTGAATCTTGCAGTGATTTATGTTTTGGAGGAGGAACCCTCCTTGGAACAGGAAGAGATTGAACCGTTCCAACCTTTATATCATTTTCCATATTTGAAATCGGTGGCAAGCATCTTCTTGTTGGAGGCGGAGGGAATTTCAGTTCCTTCTTTGAACTGATTTTGCTTCTTTCTGTAAGCTTATCATCATTTATTTCTTTGGTTTCCTCTTCGGAATCAGAATCGTCATTAGCAATCATGGTGATCTGGGTTTGAATGGCCTCGTTTGTAGTTGGTTTGGAATTTCTTTCGAACCCTTCAATTTCATCTGATTTGGTAGAATTAGAGGTAGCAGTCGTCTCAATGGGAAAATTAGGCTTTTTACCTTTGATCGGTGGTGGAATTTTTGGCTTTGGTTTCAATGGTGGTGGTGCAAGTTTTGACATACCCAATTTGATGATAGAAGATTCTACATATGTATTTCGATATTTTTTTTCAGATGCTTAGCTGAAGTTGATTTTGTATTTATTTCAACGATTGAAAATCAAGTATATATATATAAAATAGTGACGTAAGATAATGACTATGACATGAGAGGTGATATCTAAAGAAAAAAGAGAAAGGAAGCAGCAAAATTAATTTGGTTCAACATTGTATCTCATCTTGATACCCATTGCACTTAATTCACTATCCAAATATTTCAAAACAAATGGAATTGCAACGAGAGCGGTGTTACCACCGCCAACGTATTGTTTACCAGATGCATCTTCCCATAAATCACCGTTTGCAATGGCTTTACCTCTGGCTGTTTCAGTGGCACAACGTCTACATCTGATAGTGACACCGCCTCCAATTCTAGCAGCAGAGATTTGAGTACTCAATAAACCACCACAATCTTTACAAACAGCAGCTTGTGTGTAATCTGAACAGTTGAGCAATCTATCTTGTAATAAGTATGATGTACCATGACCAATTAAAGCATCACGTTCCATTTCACCAACACGAATACCACCATGTCTCTTTCTACCCTTGACTGGTTGCATTGTTAGCGTGTTGACGGGACCTGTCGAACGAACTTGGAACTTATCGTTAACCATATGTCTCAATCTTTGGTAATAAACGACACCAATATAAATGTCGGCCCTCAGTTCTTCACCAGTTGCACCTGAGTAAAGTGGCTCATTACCATGGTAGTTGTAACCAGCGGCTGCCAATTGATCACCAAAGTAATCAGCTGGGGTATCGGATTCTGAGAACTTCCATGGGGTTGCATCTTGGGCAATACCATGTAAAGCACCAGCCTTACCTGCTAATGATTCAACAAACATACCAATTGTCATACGTGATGGGAAAGCGTGTGGGTTAATGATAACATCAGGTTGAATACCTGTTTCAGAGAATGGCATATCAATTTGTGGCCATTTCCGTGAACAAACACCCTTTTGACCATGCCTTGAAGAGAATTTATCACCAATCAAAGGTTGACGAGTAACTCTATATTTAATTGTCAAGTTTTGAAGTTCATCACTACCCATTTCATTTGCAATCAACTTAACTTCTTCAATAAATGCAGGTTCTGAAGAATGGTAGGTCTTGATCTTTGTCTTGCCAAGAATTTCATCATAGTAAGCACAAATAGGATCACCTTCTTGAACGTGAGTACCAATATATGGCAAACCATCCTCATCAAGAAAGTTCTTCCAGTCCTGTGGGTATTCATCATTACCAAAACCAAAATGTTTTGTAATTGGAGCACCTCTGACCTTTTTATCTTCCAATTCAACCTTTTCAACCTTATAAACAACACCATAAGCAAACCCTCTTTCATCAGCAGATTTATTAATGATCATCGCATCATCCATATCGTAACCAGTGTAAGAAATAACTGCAACAACTGCGTTGGTACCATTAGGGAAATTATCCATACCGTATTCGTCATATAAGTTAGCCTTGACAATAGGGGTTTGACCACATTGAAGTTTGTATAATTTGTTATCAGATCTGTGAACTAATGCAACACCAGGAGTACCCATGGTTTGCTTACCCATTTGACATTGATACATATTTCTTGGAGACTGATTGAAGTCTGAAAATGGAGTTAAATTAGCTAAGATTGAAAGGATATTAGTTGGCGCAAATTCAACATGAGAATGGACTTCACTTTCAATTTCTGATGGAATAACAGCAATATTCATGAAAACTTGTTCAAATGGACCGACAATATCCTTCTTTTCTAAAGGTAAATATTTAACAGGTCTAACCATTCTGGCACGACCACCAAATAAGTAAAGACCTGGATATTGACCATGCCCAGATGGTGGCACATAACCGATTTCCAAGTCCAATGGGATTCCATGTTTGGAGTCTTCAACCTTCCAATATCTTAGAGTATTAGCAACGATTAAACCTTCTTCATGTGAACAATAACCAATAATCTTACCATCCAGCTGAACACAACAGGTGTTTGGACCAGCAATATTTGATGCAACACTTGGTGGTTGAACACCCAATTGGTATAATAAGCTTGGAATTTTTGAAACATCTGATTCTTCAGTCTTAATTTCACACTTGTGAGCCAAATGGTTTAACAAACCACATGGAGAACCATCAGGGGTATGAACAGGACACAAGAAACCCCAAGATTCAGGCAAAAGTTTACGAACTGTCGTTGTTTTTAATTGGGCAAAGAAAGAACCTCTATGGACCATTCTGAAATGTGAAATAAAACGATGGAAATTAATCTTTTCAGCAACAACAGTGAAACCGGATACTTGTTGTAAATCTAAACCAGATTGAGAAACCAAGTTACCTGTGGAAAGGAAGTATTGAAGCTTTTGACCTATGTTTTCATTTAATCTTGAAAAAACTCTTGTCATGTATTTTCTATCATTGAAATTGACAGCGATTCCTCTGTTTAAATCAGCTCTAATTTGAAGTTGAATATTTTGAATGTATTCCTGAATCTTTTCTTTAATAATCATACCGTAAAGGAAACCACCTAATAAGATTTCTTGATGTTGAGTTGCATCAGGTGAATCTGGGGAACATTCTCCTGCAACTAAGGAGTACAATTTTCTAATCATGAATAACATCATTCTAAATTTATCCTTTGGATCTTCCAAATGACAAAGAACGACTCTCTTAAGAACTTCTTGACCAACTTCAATATCTGATTGATCAGCACTTGCACCAAAAACAATTCTGAATTTGTTACCAAGGTAAGCTAAGGCATCCTTGTTAGAGTTGACTCTGAACGATTTGAATGTTCTTAATAATAATTCCAAACGATCTGTCAAGAAAGAGTTTTCGACATCAGATCCAACAATACCGTCAAAAATTTCTCTGTCGGATGTCTCAACCAAAGCCTTCAAAATCAAAACAACAGGAACAAGATATTCGTTCTTCCTCCAAGAGAATCTAAAGGTAACATTACCATCGGATAAGTAGTGTAAAACGTTTGTTTGAGAGGATTGATCGGCTCTAACAGATCTAATTTGGACACCGAATGGAGTGTAAGATGCACCTCTGTTACCAAATGAAGGTCTGATGATAGCCATTGGGTGATTCCTTCTTTGGACAATCAACATTCTGATCAATTTTTCAATACCATTGACAATGAAGTAACCACCTAATTCATCTGATTCTTCTCTGATCTTGACTAATTCGCTAGGAGGTAAACCGTTCAAGTGACATTTATTTGAAGATACCATGATTGGCAAGTGACCAGCATCTCTGACTTCGGAGATTTCTTCCCCATCATTGACTGACCAGGACAGTTTGATTGCCATTCTACCCTTGTAAGTGGACAATCTTTCTCTGCATTCAGAAGGGTAAGTGTTTCTGTTGGAAGACAACTTATCAAAAAATGGAACTTCTGGCTTTGAAATTTGCACACTGTCCACTCTAATTTGAAGTTTGTTGGGTCCAATCTTGTTTGGATCGGCAACATCAAAAATAGTCTTGGTTCCAATGTCCTTCACTGCCACATTTAAAAGTCCTCCATCTGGTCCTTCTGTTAAAACGTCAAAAGATCCAACGTGAGGTTTAACTGCTTCATAAAGCAGAGGAAAATCACTCTTGTCAGTAGGTGGATTTTTAAAACGCTGCTCCCTTTCCAAGGTTCTGAATTGCGCTCTTGTCATCGTCTGGAAAGGCGGTTTTTAATAAAAAGATGAAATAAAATAAAATTTTTCACACAAATAAAAAAAATATACAAAGTACTGTAAATCTTTTCAGATTTCTGCAAATTTCATATTTTTTAAATTATGTGCGATTAAATGCATCAGTTGTGCTCAAATTAACAGCAATCTGGAATAGTCGCCGACTATTCCAAAGTAATGCTTTTTTTGCCAGGAAGTGAGATACGCGATTACGTAAGCCGATTTTTCACATGCCGAGAAAAAGGAAAATAAACGAAGATGAAAAATTTCATTTTTCAATGAGTCAGAAGAATAGAATCAATTCTTTCTTGCATTAAACGATGAAAATTACTGAAAAGCTGGAAAAGGCCCATTTGAACAATGATGGCCCGGCAACGTTTTCATTTGAATACTTCACCCCAAAAACAACACAAGGTGTGCAGAATTTATACGATAGAATGGACAGAATGTACCACATGAATCCGTTGTTTATTGATATTACATGGAATGCCGGGGGTAGATTGAGTACTTTGACGAGTGATATGGTCCACACAACCTCAACAGTTTTAGGTTTAGAAACATGCATGCATTTGACATGTACCAATATGCCACTGGAGTTGATTGATGATGCGCTTGAAAGAGCTTACAACTCAGGTTGTCAAAATATTTTGGCATTGAGAGGGGATCCTCCTTTAGATGGTAGTGAGTCCACCGGGGATTTCAAGTATGCCAAGGACTTGATCAAGCACATTAGAGCAAAATATGGTGACTACTTCTGTATTGGTGTTGCTGCATACCCAGAAGGACATCCAGAAGAACCAAATGATGATTTGACCTTGCAATATCTGTTAGAAAAACAGCAAGCAGGTGGTGACTTTATTGTCACTCAAATGTTCTATGACGTCGAAAACTTCATTCGTTGGGCACGTAAGATCAAAGAATTGGGTGTCACCATGCCAATTATTCCTGGTATTATGCCAATTTCAAATTACTCTGCTTTTTTGAGAAGAGCTAAGTGGAACGAAGTTTCCATTCCACAATCTTTTATTGACAGGCTGGAACCAATTAAGGATGATGATGCCGCCGTCCGTGAAGAAGGATGTAACATCATCTCTGAAATGTGTACCGAATTACTCAACTCAAAAGTGTGTAATCATCTTCACATGTACACAATGAATTTGGAAAAATCTTCAACAATGATCCTGGAGAAATTGAACTTGATCCAACATCAAGATAAAAAATCCCATCATAAGGATGGGGAATTGAAACCTTGGAGAAAGTCATTGAACCCATCCAGAGAACAGGAGAACGTCAGACCAATTTTCTGGGCCAACAGAAAATTTTCTTACATTACTCGTACTTCCAATTGGGATGAATTTCCTAATGGGCGTTGGGGTGATTCTCGTTCTCCTGCTTTTGGTTCTGTTGACTATGATCATGAAATCATTCGTCATTCTCCTGCTAAGGTTTTGTCTTTATGGGGTACACCAACCAGTGCCTCTGATTTAGGTCAATTGATTGTCAAATACTTGAAGGATGAAATCAGTTGTCTTCCATGGTCTGATTCAAAAATCACAAATGAAAGCAATTCAATCAAGGTTGATTTGATCAATTTGAATTCCAATGGTTTCCTCACTGTTAATTCTCAGCCAATGGTTAATGGTGCTCCAAGTACTGATCCAGTTTTTGGTTGGGGTCCTTCTAATGGTTACGTTTACCAAAAACAATACTTGGAGTTACTGATTCCAATCTCTAAACTGAATGCATTAATTTCGAGAATTAATGCATTCAATTGTGAAGATGGGTATCAGGCTTTGACTTTCTATGCCACTGGTTCAGGAGGATTCTGTGAAACTAACATTGATAAATCTCAACCTGTCATCAATGCCGTTACTTGGGGATGTTTCCCAGGTAGTGAAATTACTCAACCAACCATTGTTGAAAAAATTTCATTTTTAGCATGGAAGGATGAACTGTATGCTATCCTCAAAAAATGGTCCAAGGTTATTGCGTCAACTCCATTAGAATCTCAAGATGAGAAACCTTCTTCATCTGTTTTCAATTCCCAATCAAGTGAATTTGTTTTTTCGATTGTTGACACTTATGCATTAGTTAACATTGTTGATAATGATTACATGCGTAAGGAAGATAGAATTTTCAAGCTGTTTTCCGACCTTTAAATTAATACACTCATCATAGATGGACATCAACTGTCCCCACAATATACACATACACATTAATGAAATGAAATGACCACCACAAACATTATATTAGATGCTTTATTTTTTTTCTCACATCACCTCTTTTGCATTGTTATTGCCATTTTGATACAAATATGGCTCTCTTCTTTTGTAACTCTTTTCTAATTCCTCAACGGATTTTGTTTAATATTATAATTACTTATACTAAGTTAATTTTTTTGTATATATATTGTTTTTTCAAAATATTGAAGTAAAAACATGTTTATTTGCTCCATTTCGCAGAAGCCCACAGCGTCACCAGCAGTATCAACCAAGTCTCATGCAATTTTTGATGAACATGCTCTTTTGGCGTATGTTAATTCATACGGAATTGACCCTATAAGCAAAGATTCAATGACTTTAGAAGATATAATAAAGATTAATCCACCTATACCAGCTTCAACCATAACCTCAAATGAGATACCGCAATTAACATCAATACCAACTATGCTTCAAACCTTTCAAGACGCTTGGGACTCTCTTTCATTGGAGCTTTTCCAATTAAGAAGTAATCTCGATCAAACTAGAAAAGAATTATCTCTTGCTCTTTATAAACAGGACGCTGCCATCAGAGTTGCATTGAAGGCAACTAAAGAAAAGGATGAACTATTAAAAGCACTTTCGGAGTTCGCTAACACAAAAAATCAAACGTTATCATCTATTCAAGAAGATGAAAAAAAAGGAGATGGATCTGCCACCGCTGTTGAAACTAACGATAAAATCAATCTCTTGGAGTTCAACTCTAAATTAGAGCAGACCCAAAAATCATTATTTGATAAACACAAATCAGAGAATAAAGTGAATAAGAATTTTTGTCCAGTTAAATCAAATGACTTCAAATTGTTGCAGACAAGTCTTAAACCTTTATCTGAAATCCCTACTGGAATTATTAAATTTCTTTTGAATGAATCACGGGACAAGTCTTTGATAAAACATACAAATGGCCAGATTGAGCTGTTGGAGTGTACCAATGAAACAGATAATGAATTAAAAGTGAAATTAAAGTATGATTCAACTATTTGCTTTCCATTTTGGCTTCAATCCAAAGCTTACATTGTATCAATAACAACTAAAAAGAAAAAAGGACGTCAATCCAAAAAGTCAAAGGCGGAGCCACATCAATTGGACCTCAAATTAATAAACTTAGTCACAGAAGAAGATGAGGAAGAAAGATTAGAAATCCCAATTTCCATTGATGCAGTAGAAGAGGATATAGTTGATGTTGTAAGCCATCCAGCATTGCCAGTATTTGTGATATTGAAAAAACATGAACTCATTGTTTGTCAGTTATCGGAATCCACAGTTGACGTTGTTTATAAAGAGCCTATTGAAACACAAATTACTGCAGGATCCATTCACCCCGATGGGGTTCTATTTGCCAGATCTGTATCAGAAAACGCAGTTGAGATATTTGATTTGTCCACAAGAGAAGTTAAGCTTACAATCGATCCACCTGCGTCAGATGAAAATCACGTTCGTTCAATTCATTTCGCTTCAAATGGTTATTCCATTGTGATTGAATATGAAAAAACCATAGGTATTTACGATTTAAGAAAGGCGGCATTCCAATCAATATTGCAAAAGCCATCCGGAGCCACTGGTGTATCCGTTGATCAATTTAGTACCTTGATCTTATGCGGATCTGCTTACTCTATGTATGATAAAAAGGCAAAAAAATGGCAAGAATTCACCGGGTTTTTGACCGATTCGACCATTGAAACTAGTTGGTTCCAATTATTCAATAAGAATTATCTTATCGTTGTTGGAAAGCCTACCGGAGTGGAATTCGGAGTTTTCTAAAACTGTCCCATCACTTGAGGAAAAAAATATTTATCGCCCTTTATAAATTGTATCTTTAAATTGAGAATTTTCTCTTAACAGACCCTCCTCATCTTTCTAAGCCCAAGTATATAATGCCAAGGATGAATGCAAATGATTCTGGAAAGTTTAATTCGATTGTTATAAATTTACCCCATGAAATGCAAGAACGGATTGCCAGTTATGCAATCAGAATGAGTTGTTACCAAACATTAATAGATTTCATTCTGAATTATCCTATTTCCATATCAGAATACCCATCTCCTCCACTTGAAGTGGCTACACTTGGTGCTTCATATATTTCACGGGATTTATCTTCAGAAAAATTCGTTAACAAAAGAAATATATACTCAAAATTTGGTGTAACATTTCTCAAATATAGCATTGGCATGTTTGAGTATGTTCTGGATTACGGTACGATTTGTATGAAAATGAAGAATACAGGAATAAGACTGAGGTCAATTACTTTACAATCACGGGATGGTAGTAATTTGTTAAAATCTTTTGAAATTGCTAAGATAAGAAATCTTAAATTGTCGATAAATCACACACCTGGAACTCAGGAGATATCCAAGATACTGAAATTCACCAACGAAGCTTCCTTGATAAGTAAACAATCAATGGAGTTTTATTTGAAAAATGAAGAAAGGTTCAGCAATATAGCTATGAACATTAATACCCCAATGAATGTCTCCAACGTTATCGAACTATTGAAAAGCAGTAGTTACACAAACTTGAAATCCGTAAATGTTTCCATTTATGATAAAGAAATCAATGAAGAAATGATTAAAAGGCTAAGAGAACTGATATGTTTATCACCAGCTAATTTGATATTTAATTGTCATGTGACATATCCAAGTATGTCAGAATTGACATTTTTGAATGATTCAAATAAAAATTCCAATACTCTTAAGTTGTTATCAGATTTTCACCATGAACATAAAAATCGTTCAAATTTATCATATGAAGTATTTCTCTTTTTCATTGATACCGGTCATCATTTTACAAAGTTCATCGACTGCCAAAAAGTTGATCAATTATACGTTTGTCATCCAGGCCCAAACGCAATTGATTTCCAAAAATTAGAATGGAGCAAATTTAATGGACTTAGACAGATGCATGTTAAAGTGTTACATTTGCATTTAGGTTATTTAAATAATTGCCTGCCTCCCAAATTGCTTAGACTTAAATTAAATTTTGGTTCATTTAAATCTGACATAACGGACAAAGATTGGCAGGTCCCTTCATCAATAATTGAACTAGAGATTGACACATTTCCAACAGGAGAGGGACCTATGGAATCCTTCTTGTCCTCAATAAATTGGTCCGAATCCCAAGTTAAAAAATTATGCCTTTGTTGGAACAAAGTTTTTGATTCACGAGGGCATATGATTCTTCTAGTTAAAGAATTACCAAACTCATTAGAGTTATTGGATGTTTCAGGATGTGGTTATGAAGTTGTTCTATTATGCGATGAAATCCCAACATTTCTTAAGCAAGAACCAGCAACGGATGATGCTAAGCGAGTTTATTATTCAGGAGAATATGGATCAGTAATTATTAGTAAAGGGGATTTTCAGCATAGATTGACATGGATGGGTAAGGCATAATGATATCTATAAAAGAAATATGTAATTCAAACTAAAGTAAAGTCACAGACTCATTTAAATCGATTTCACCAAAAAGTAAAGGTCCCACATATGGCTGAATATTGTAAGCCAATTTGAAAGAACCCTTACGACCATTCAACTCTGGCGAATAATCCCAAATTGAATATTTAGATTTAAGTCCCTTTTGAACCAGATAAGCTGAATGACCAGTAAATATGTGATCCCAAATGATCAATTTGCTTTCGGTTTCAACATTGGGATAATTACCTCCAAAAACTCTAGTACCAGACTTTAAAGGCTTATCTTCATTCTCTTTTCCACTAGCAAAAACTGTATCCAATGGGTTGTGTACTTTCTCTTCCAAATCCAAGTAAATATATGTAAAAATTTGCTTGGTATTGCAATCAATCAAAGGTGTTAAATCCATTTGTAAATCAAACTTGAACTTTGCATTCTCCTTTGGTTTATTACTTGATCCTCCAAATGATCTTAGCTTTTTAGTCGCAAGCTTCATATCCGTTATTTGAAATTCGGTAAATTCATCGAAGTAATCTGATGGGATGGAAAGTAACGAAGAGTATGATAAATAAGAAAGCACAAGAGCACTAATTGCCAATGCTGTTGAGAAGATAGAAACTGCTGAGTTGAAACGGTTTGAAAGAGAGTACATATTTGCCGTTCTTGGAAAATAAACACTTGTTGATATATAATATACGGTGAAAAAATCACCGTTACTTAGTTATATGCTTAGCAAAATATACACTTAGCAAAATATCCTCAACGTAATATATACAGCTATATAAACAGGGATATAAAGAGTATCGTGATATAAATTAGATTAGAAATGAAAGATATCCAAAAGATAAAAGATTGGAGTCATGCCATGATATAAATGATTTTTTTGTTACAGTTTGTTTTAAGATTATTCGTCTTCTTCGTTGATATTTGTCAACCTTCTCAGCCTGCCTTGCCATTTTTCTTTAACACCAGGCTTTGGTTTATCATCTTCTAGTCGTAATTCTCTAAGAATATCTTCTCTAGTAGCAGAAGTTAAATCATTACTGTGGGATTTTCTACTTTCACTCAAACTCGACCTTCCAGTATCAAAACTTGATCTTGGGGTAGGCTGAGTAAAAGAGCTTCTTAGCTTTCTAAACTCTTCCTTCTTAGACTCTAAATATGCTGGGTTTTCACAAAACATAACTAATTCATCGGATTTGGTTCTGATATTAGAACATATGTCATCATTGGATTTGCCAACATAATTTACCAATGACTTCAATTTCCATTTGCCTTTACCATCATTTGTGAACATTTGATAAAATTCATCGGATCCGGTTTTGAAGATAAATGTTAAAACCGTTAATGCTTTTAAAATCATCACGGAAGATTTTGAACTCAATTTCACTAAAAGGATTTGATGCAATTCACGCATATCCGATTGACTGCCAAAAGAAACACGGGAGATTGTTTGCATATCCACTGAAGATAGTGTTTGATTTGTATTTCCATTAACAACTGTTCTCAAAAGTTTCAAGCCAGCAGCTGAAGAGCCCTTAGCAGGAGAATCAGATGAAACAATAGATTCAGAAATCTGTGATAGTTTAGAACTGAAAGAGAGTTTTGATAATGACAGGCGTTTCTTCATAGTTTCGGTATTTATTTATTTTTGAATAGAGTCAAAATCACAAGATTGGCCCCAACAAGTGTCTCTCACGATTCGAACAAAAGTAAAACACTATAGAAAGTAACTATCTAAGCCAATTGATTGATTAAAAAAACTGGTCCAATGGTACGACTTACAGCAAGTTCTATATACAACTTGTTCCTGGATAAAAAAAACGTTGATAAAAAACGTTGATAAAAAAATGTGTCAAAACAGAAACAAACCGTTATTTTTGCCAAGAACATAAAATTATATTTGCAATAAATCAATGAGAATTTAATCAGATCTTTTTCTCTTTGTACCAGTACGTTTTTTGTAAGACCTTTTATGAGAATCCGAAAGCTGAAATTGTGCCCCAACGTCATAAGCCAATAGGTCAGATGATTCTAAGTATTTGAAAAAAGCTTCGGCATTTGTTTTGGGGTTGTTTTCTAGGTAACGATCGCCAAACCTGCTGTATTTAGGTAAAGAACGCTTGAGAATGATTTTGAATATTTTCATTTGATCAAAGTCAATATCATGAACTTTTGCATAAGTAATGCATTTGTAATAGTCCTCTCTCAATTTACTAAAATCACCATTTTTTATCATTACCGATGTCATACGAGATGTAATCCATTCCTTTTTACGAATAAAACCACATGAGTTGATGACTTTGTATAACATTGCAGTAGATATCTGGCTCGAATCAAGATTCATCATCCGAACAGTCTCCGAGCAGTATGATTTTAGTAAAAACTCCGCTTCTGGGTCACTTAAAGCTTCTAGCTTCACCTTTTCGTCAGCCATATTCAAGATTGGAAAAAGTAAGTTTGAAATGCCCATTTGAGATAAAAAGATTTTAGTTGCAATGAACCAATCATAAAAGTCATTGCTATGATTCAAATAGTAAAATTCTTCATATTTGATCTTTGTTAAATAGGATTTCATCATTGGAGACATGGGCTGCAAATCGAAGTTCGAGATCGAGTCTGTTACCAGACTTCTCAAAAATAAAGAAGTATCCAATGATACTTTCGGATCAACAGTTGCATACATTATAACATTTCCTAGTTGCTCACCTGCTGACAACATGCAGCTTTGTAACATTAAATCACCCAATAAAACATATCGTTTTAAGAGAAGCTTAATATAATATTCAGATTCTTCATCATATTCATCCAAAACAGTTTTTTTCTGGATTGAGACCAAAACTTTAGAAATGAAATCACGGCACCCCATTTGAATTAATGCCAGATGAAACCGGTTTAGCCAGTGATTAATATCCAATCTTGTTTTCAAGCTAGGAACAATATTATAATCGATTATAAAATTGAACCTTTCACGTACTGTACTAATTTCTGGTGTTTTTAGAATTTTATAATCAATAGGTTTTTTGCTTTGGGTATCTTCACCTAAAATAGTGGAATGTTCATTTGTAACATGGTTATTATAATTTTCATTATTTTCATATTTTTTTTGATAAATATCTGTATCCTGGTTTTTATCATGATAGTGACCAACAGTATGATTTTCATCATGATTTTCATCATGATTTTCATTGCCATTGTCTATATCTTCACTTTCATTATTCGAATGATCGCTCAATTCTGAGTTTTCAGCTTTCACCTTTATATCATCTTGAGGAGTATCCAGCTCCAGATTTCGAAGATTTAGAGTTTTATTTGAATGAGGTTTTTCTTCATCAAATTTTCCACATCCTACTTGGTCATTATACCCATCATTTATTTTATCATGTATTCTATCATTGATTTTATCAGTTACTTTATCCTTTATTTTATCATTTATTTTATCATCAATTTTCTTGTTATCTTTATCTAGCTCTATCATAACAAATTCTGTCTCCACTGGTTTCTTCGCTATTTCATTTTGATTGGCAAATTCTGGTTTTCTGTATAATTTTTCAGCACAATCTTTAGCTTTTGCTTCTATCTCATTTGCTTCATCCAACATGATATCTGCAAATAGTTCTAATTTGTTTGTACTATTTACTTTTTTGTTTTTTAATTCAAGCTTTTGGCATCCATTGACTTTGCTAAATTCTTCATTACTCTGCGTTTCACTTGCTGTCCTACTTTCTTCTTTATTTTCTTCTTGAACTCTCTCTTCAAGCGCTATTTCTTCTATTGCCGAATTGTCTTCATTCTTTTCGGTGAATTTTATATCACAATTTCTATCCTTTTTGTTGTCATCTTCCGCTGTATTCTTCATTTCAGCTTTTTCATTCATTTTTACGCGAGTCAATTCACCTTGGTTATTTGATACCATGTTATCAACAATAATTTGGGATTTATTTGTTTCTAGATCAATATTTGATTTGGCTGTTGAATTCTCAATACTACCAAAATCTCTATTTAATTGATTCGTAGAATCAGCTCCAGCTTCTCTTGTTTCATTGTCATTGCTACTAGACTTCTCGTCTGTTATGTTTCGCCTCTCTTTTGAAGCTATTTTGAGTCTTTCTTCAGCTTCTTTGAGAAGCCTTTCTATTTCATTCTTTTCATCTTTTAATCTAGATAAATTCCTAAGATCTTCTTCATGATCCTCATTACTCGGGTAACCTTCAATGCGTCGTTCTTGATCATATAATTCACAACCATTAAATAAATGATCTCCATTGCCAGATCTTTCTTCAGCACTTTTGATCTGCATTTTGTCAAGTGTTTGGTTCTGGGCAAGTGTGCTTTCTTGTTGTAGAGGGCCAGAGCTACTTGAATATGGGCTATTATCAAAAATTATTTTGTCACTTGATTTACCAGATGAAGAGGAGGAAGTTATGGGAGTTTTATATGAATTAACATTACATTCGTAATTTTGGGAGCTCTGCCCATCCAACTTCTGTCTCTTTGGTACGAGATTATAATGATCAGACATGGTTTTATATAATTAGAAAAAAAGAATTCAGAAGTTTGAAGTGAAAAATTATTGATAAAGAGATCTCAATTTGATATGACAAGATTTTCAGTCTTAACATCACCAAATGGAGATTTGAAATATTGAGGGGTAATTTATTACTATGCTAATTATAATTTTATATTAATAGTAAACAATCATGACCAAAATTGAATATATAGATTATGATTTTATGTAAGTGTGCAGAGGAAAATGAGAATAACAACGCTAGCTTTAAAAAGAAGGCAAACAATGATATTTCTTTAATTTAGAGTCATTGATAAAATTGAATAACATCCTACGGCTTTGTACCAGTTCTTCAATCATTTTGGATTTTTTATCAATTGACATATTTTGTGCTTGGATAAGAATCAAAAAAAAGAAACCTTCAATAATCATTGTTGGTGTGTTTGCAATCAATTGAGCAGTCTCCGACCACTTAAGGGCAGAACAAAGAATAATTAATGCAATGACAAACAAAACAGAAATAATGACAGTAGTTGTGGTTGAACAAAGGTAATTCATATATTGAGAAACTCTCAGATTCCAATTAAACAGCGCTCCTTTGTACTCAACATTAATATGGCTTTCAAGATCGTAATTAATTCCAACTATTTCTAATAAGTTTTCAGATTTACCAACAATTACCCCAAACATTTTGTCCTCATGATTTGATATACAATAGTAAACCTCTCTTAAAACTACGGAGTCAATAAATCCAACCAAACCTGTATACGTGCCAATAATAAGCCACCAATTGTCATTCCAACTCATTAAATGACCAATGGCTAACCATGTAGCAAAGACAGAAAAAGAAATTACCAAACCTAAACCATTACCAACGATTCCAGCATAGAAGGAAATGATTTTCTGAATACCCTTTCTTGAAACTGGTCTAACAATTACTGGTAAATTATCGTTAGTATATCCAGTAATTTTTCTCAACTCTAATTCCAACTTAGAATCTAAATCAATTAGTCTCTCCAAATTCTTTCCTTCAGCTTCATTGGTTCTTAATCTAAAATTCTCAAGAAATACAGAAGTGATCAATAGTTCTAAAGCAACAGCAGTGTTGATATACATTTGCCATTGGTTAGTGAACTTGCCATATTCAGGATTCGAACCTGTTATTTCTCCAGTAAAAGGAGGTGGATTTCCTGTTTGTGTATAAAGTGCTCCACAACCAATCCAGACAAAAATACCGATCCAATAAATCACAATCGACGGCAATGACCCCAAAATTACCGTCATTGCATTGGATAATTTTTCAAACCAATTTAATTTGACTGTTTCGTTTTCGTTTACTTGTACTTCATCTATACATTCTTCTGTTAAAAGTTCCAATTTATCAAAAATCGGTTCACCTTTGTCAATCTTCAATTTGACCTCACATAATAGTTTATTTAACATATCCACACGAGATCTTAACCGTCCATATAATCTAAGAAACATTTGTGCATCATCTAACTGCTGTCTCATCAAAAATGTATTCCAAACGTATGTTTGAATGGATTGTCCATCTTGCATGATAATTTGCCAATTATTTGGGGCTCCTTGCACAATTCCAATAACTACCCAAACGATAATGATTATCCAAACGATGGCGAATGTATATAGAGAACCGGTGATTTTAACACAAAATTGAATAAATCTATCAAAAATGGGCAATTGGCTACTATCATCTTCATTATCAACCATTTGTTCAGCAAATGCTTTTTCAAATTCACCACCATCAGTTTCTTCACCACCATCATACATGTCGTCATATAGTGTATCAAATGAGCATTTTTGGGTTCTTGTGTCTACATTTGTAACGATACAGACAGGCCCGACTGAAACATGATTGCAATGACAAGTTTTCAGCCTGAAAACATTCCACCAGCTATGACTGTTACATTGCGCAATGTCAGGCGCGGTTGTTTTGTATAAAACATTCTTTGCTTGAATTCGAATAGGTTTATACGGTTCAGGAACAAACGTTCTATGAAAAGCAGCAAACAAATTTGCCATAGTGATTAAAGAATGAAGAACATAAGTATCGTTGATGAATGGTTTCATACTATGTGACATATGCAATTTATTGCTTTTTGAAATTAAGGGTCCTAATCGCTTTGGCCCGTTATATCCGACCAAAAATCATTGAATCAAATGATGTCAAATGGTTGAAGATGGTTTTGTCTATGAAAAATATACGCTGTTTATGACGGTCTTGTTATCAAAATTTTTGTGTTTTTTGGAATGGCTCTTGACAACCTTCGTATGCACGAGTTGAGTGAAATATCAACCCTACTTTATTCACATCTATTTTTAGTCATTGAAAAAATATAAGTCAATTATTCATAATGATTGGGTTAAACAAAAGAGCCATTCAAGTTAATCCTTCTTGCAATAAGATTAAATCAAATGTATTTAATTTTTGAAAATTCCACAATAGGTAATTTAAGCGGAAGCGAAATTCCGACTACATCAAACACAAAAAAATATAATCTCAAAATTTTCTACTGAAAAGGGAAAGAAGAAAGGAAAAAAAATTTTTATTTAAAGAATTTTTCAACTTTCTTTAATATCAATTCAAATTCCAATTCGATGGCTGTGAGAGCAAGACAGACCAAGGAGAAGAAGAATGCCAAACATTCTGAATTGGTAAAAGATTCCAAAACTAAAAAGAGAACACATGAACAAAAAGTAGCAGAAGAAGAGGAAGAAGAAGACAGCGAATCGGATCCAGAGTTTGAAGTTACTGGATTAATCGAAGCTGAAGCGGAATCAGAATCAGAATCAGAATCAGGATCCCAAGATGAAGATGAAGAAGACGAAGAAGATTCAGATGCTGAATTGAATAGACTTCTTGCTGAAGAAGAAGAAGAAAACTCAGAAGAAATTAACTCTTCAGATTTAGAAGATTTAGAGGAACCTGCAGACGATTCAAAATCCATCACTGACAGACTATCAGGAATTAAAATTAGAACTTTATCAGACGCATCTTTGTCAAAAGTTGACGAAATTGAAACTACATTTGCAGATGGACGTTTAAGAATTATCAAACCTGAAATTGAGCCAATTTACGAATCTGATGACAGTGATCGTGAGGAACCAAATACTATTGGTAACATTCCAATTTCTGCTTATGATGAATACCCTCATATTGGTTATGATATTAATGGTAAGAGAATTATGCGTCCTGCTAAAGGATCTGCTTTAGACCAGTTATTGGAAAGTATCGATATTCCTGAAGGTTGGACTGGGTTGTTGGATAAAAATTCTGGTGCTGCCTTGAATATAAGTGAAGAGGAATTAGAATTGATCAGAAAGATTGAAAGAAATGAAAACACAGGTGAAGATTCTAATCCATATGAGCCATTAGTTGATTGGTTTACAAGACATGAAGAAGTTATGCCATTAAGTGCAGCACCTGAACCAAAGAGAAGATTTGTACCATCTGTTCATGAAGCTAAGCGTGTTATGAAAATTGTCAAAGCTATTAGGGAAGGTAAGATTGTTCCACACGATCAAAAGAAGAAAATGGACGAAGAAGAACAACGTAATTATAATCTTTGGGAAGGTATTGACGATGAGATTACTAACGATCATGTAATGACATTACGTGCACCAAAGTTGCCACCTCCAACTAACGAGGAATCTTACAATCCACCAGAAGAATATGTTTATGATGAAGAAGAAAAGAAGCAATGGGAAGAAACTGATCCAAGTGAAAGAGAGTCTAATTTTATGCCTCAAAAATACGGTGCTTTACGTAAAGTTCCAGGTTACAGTGAAATTATTAGAGAGAAGTTTGAAAGATGTCTTGATTTATACTTGGCTCCTCGTGTTAGAAAGAACAAATTGAATATTGATCCTGAATCTTTGATTCCTGAATTACCATCTCCAAAGGATTTGAGACCTTTCCCAATTAGAACCTCCACTACATACGAAGGTCATGAAGGTAAAATTAGAACAATTTCTGTCCATCCAACAGGTAATTGGTTAGCAACAGGTTCTGATGATGGTACGGTTAGAATTTGGGAAGTTATTACTGGTAGAGAAGTTTACCGTATTACTATCATTGAAAATGTCGAAGAAAACAGCGAAGACCACATTGAATCATTGGCATGGAATCCAGATTCTCAAACCGGTTTGTTAGCCGTTGCCTCAAGTGATTCTGTTTATATGATTGTTCCACCAATTTTCGGATATGAAATTGAAAACAATGGTCATAGAATAATTGAAGATGGTTTTGGTTATGCTAAGACTAATAGTGATAAAACCAATTTAGCTGAAGTGGAATCGGATGATGAAGATAACGTTCAGTCAAAAAAGAAAGAGGACTCAAGCGAAACTAAAAAACAATCTGCTCAATGGTTTAAACCAACAAATGATCAGTTGAAAAGAGGTATTTCATTGGTTCTTACAACTTCAAGAGGATCAAACGTCTCAGTTTCAACAATCAAAAAATTAACATGGCATCGTCGTGGGGATTACTTTTTAACAGTTTCACCAAATGGTGGTAACCGTACATCAGTCTTAATCCATCAACTTTCTAAACATGCATCACAATCACCATTCCGTAAATCAAGGGGTATTATAATGGATGCTAAATTCCATCCAAGCAAACCAATATTAATTGTTATGTCCCAAAGGTATATCAGAATTTACAACTTACAAATGCAACAACTAACAAAGAAATTATTACCAGGGGCAAGGTGGTTATCATGTTTGGATATTCATCCAAGGGGTGGTGATCACATTATTGCAGGGTCTTTTGATAAAAGAGTTTTGTGGCATGATTTAGATTTATCTTCTACACCATATAAAACATTGAGATATCACGAACAAGCAGTCAGAGCTGTTTCATTCCATAAAGGAAACTTGCCATTGTTTTGTTCCGCATCAGATGATGGATCCATTCATGTTTTCCATGCCACAGTTTACGATGATTTAGTTACTAATCCATTATTAGTTCCATTAAAGAAATTAGAAGGACATAAAATTACAAATCATTTAGGTGTTTTAGATGTTGTTTGGCATCCAAGAGAAGCATGGCTGTTTTCTGCTGGTGCTGATGGGGTTGCAAGGTTATGGACCACTTGAAAGAATATATATATATTTTTTTGTAAAGATAAAAAAATTAAAATGGAAAATATTAATTGGATGAT
Source organism: Saturnispora halmiae (assembly GCA_030563645.1). NCBI lineage: Eukaryota > Fungi > Ascomycota > Pichiomycetes > Pichiales > Pichiaceae > Saturnispora > Saturnispora halmiae. The sequence continues at coordinate 622,441 of JAJMJL010000001.1, read as the reverse complement.
TCTATCTTTTTTATTAAGTTCTAACATCTGGATCGATTCTACCAATAAACTCATTGAATTTCAAAAATTCAACAACATTGTTAATATCATCTTTCAAGAATTGAGAAACATTTAATGCTAAGTTTTCATCTGATTTATCATCCGAGTGTTTTTCGAGGTATAGACGAATAGTAGCACCAGATGAGCCAGTACCTGATAATCTAACAATGAACCGGAGACCGTTAGAAAGCTTGACAAATAAACCTTGATTCTTGGAGATTGAACCATCTAAATCAGTGTAAGAAAAGTTATCAGCAATGGTAACTTTAGAGCCAAAGAAATCCGAGCCCACAAATGAGGAATCATCAACCTTAGACTGCAATAAGTTGATAATTTTATTGGCAGAAACCGAATCACAATCTTCATAGTCATATCTAGTAAAGAAAGTTCTACCATACTTTTTCCAGAATTTATTTTGAACATTTTCTATAGTTGGAACAACATCTGGGAATTCGATTGAAAAACCAGCGAGAACATTGAACCAAGCAACAATAGCCCACAATCCGTCTTTCTCTCTAATATGATTTGATCCTGTACCAAAAGATTCTTCACCACAAATTGATAACTTTTTAGCATCAAACAAAGCACAAAAGAACTTCCAACCTGTTGGTACTTCGTAGCATTCCAATCCTTTAGCCTTTGCTACCAGGTCAATAGCTTGAGATGTTGGCATTGATCTTGCCAAACCGTAAACCCCAGTTTCTTTGAAGAAAGGAATATAATTGGAGTATTCAGAGATGATTGCGACAGAGTCACCAGGTGAAACAAAAGTCCCATCTCCATAAATCATGTTTCTGTCACCATCACCATCAGAAGCAGCACCAAAAGAAATATGTTCTGCGTCAACTCTTTCCACTAAAGTATGAGCGTAAGTTAAATTAGGGTCAGGGTGTAACCCACCAAAATCAGGCAATGGGGTACAATTTTGAATTGAAGATTCAGGTAATCCCAATTCTTTCACAAAAATATCTCTACCGTAAGGACCTGTGACACCGTTCAAAGCATCAAACAAGAAGGTAAACTTTGGGTTTTTCTTGATGAACAACCTAATTGCGTCAAAATCAAAAATTGATTTCAACATTTCAATATAGGATTCGGTTGAATGGATAATTTCAATTTCCAAAGGCCCATATTGTGCAACACCAATATTTTCCAAATCCACTTGGGGTAAATCCTTTATAATTTTGTATTTTGTTAATTTCAATGATTCCTGGTACATTTTATTGGTGACAGATTCTGGCGCTGGTCCACCATTGGCTAAATTGTATTTAATACCACAATCGTTCAACGGTCCACCAGGATTATGGGAGGCCGTTAAGATGATACCCCCAGTTGCTTTGGTGATACGAATGACATTTGAGGCAGCCGGGGTTGACAGAATTCCATTTTGCCCGATTATCAGTTTCTTGACTCCATTGGCTGCCCCGATTTGAGCAATCAAATTGATAAAGTGATCATTATAGTATCTACCATCTCCCCCCACAACAAGAGTGGCATTTGCTGCTCCTTCTGGAATTGAATCCATGATTGCTTGGATGAAATTCTCCGTGTAATTCTCCCTCTGGAACACCACTGTTTTCTTTCTAAGACCAGAGGTACCTGGCTTCTGGTCATCGAATGGCTTTGTGGCCACTTCACTAATCTGGAACCCCGTCATTTACTACTATTTAACAATAAATAAGTACAAACACGCAAAGAAACAACATTTTAGTACACCTTAAGCAGTGGTGCTCAGCGACGCTTTGATGCTCAGCGCTAACCGCTCCACGTTTGCGGCCGTTACCCCGGCAATGGAGATTCTCCCGTTCCCAGTTAAATATACGCTGCGGCGTACCAGTTCGTCCACTTGCTGCGGAGTAAGCCCCGTGAAACAAAACATCCCGCGCTGTTCCAATAGATGCTCCCAGCCAGTAGCACCATTCCCGGGGCCCTGGCATTGGATTGCAGCCAAAGCATCAAAAAGCGCAACCCGCATTTCGCGAAGTCTTTGAGCCATGGTATCGACATCCTCCCCCCATTGATTCAATAGCTTAGGATCGGTCAGGACCGTTTCAACAATTCTGGCCCCGTTACCTGGAGGTGAAGAATACATTGCCCTAGCCAAAATGGAAAACTGAGACTCAGTCTTTTTCAATTCGTGGGGACCATTTTCACATACTACAGAAAAAGACCCGACCCGCTCACCGTATAACCCCATATTCTTGGCCCAACTCTGAGCCAAAAAGTAACAAGGGAGCTTTCCACTGGAAACACGCTGGGAGAATAGTTCCACCACTTGTAAATCCTCTTCTAGACCCGCACCAAACCCCTGATAAGCCATGTCTAACACCGGGACAATTCCACGAGCTACAATGGCATCAATGATTTGTGTCCATTGTTCAATACTCGGATCAACCCCCGTAGGATTGTGACAACAAACATGGAGAAGGATTCCATCACCTACAGGAATGTTATCAATGTCCGATAACAGGCCTTGGATGTCCAACCCCATCGTTTGAGGATGGTAATACCGATATTTACCCACATTCAAGCCCGAAGCCTGGATGATTTGGATATGGTTTGCCCATGTAGGGTTTGGAACATGAATGGAACCCATTTCAAAGAACTTGGACAGAAACTGAGTAATCAAGCGCAAAGATCCAGTACCAGAAAGTCCTTGCATCGTTAGGATACCTCCACCATCTCTTAATTGCGTACTTGTTTTCATAGTACGATGGTTAAATAGAAACCTTTGAACGCTTTCACGATAAGATGGAGAACCCAAAATAGGGATGTATTCGAAGTTCACACCCTGTTGCGAATGCTGTAGTAAATGATGAACACGTTCTGTAGCTTCTTTGATTGAAGGCAATAACCATGGCTTTCCATTGTCGTCTCTATAAGCACCAACTCCCAAGTTGATCTTCTCCGGGTTCTTATCTGCTTTAAATGCTGTTGTCAAGGAAAGAATTGGGTCTGGTGCCGCCAATGGGACGGCCCCTAGTCTTGATAGTTGTTTGAGTTTACTCATGGGGCGTCAAATTCGTTTCCGATACTATTTTATAAGAAGAAAATGGTGTATTTATATGTCTACATTACAAACCTGGTCACACATCAGATGACCATTCTATTGGAATTGAGATACAACGCGTCAATTTTGGCCACTGATGTCGGCAATGCCATCTTCAATTTGGTTCTGTACATTGCCGGGTTCTTTAATTGTAAAGGATTCCCTTCGAAATAAACAGTATCAAGCTGTGTATTATACTGTAACCCCACTCTGACATTTTCGTAATTTTCAATCTTGTTATACGAACACCAGAAATCGGTCAAATTAACTAATTTTTCCAAGCCTTCAACAGTTTCAATTTGATTCCCCGTCACATCCAAAACCTGTAAATTGATTAGGTTATCAAGACCTTGTAATTTGGTGATTTTGTTATGAGAGATGTATAATTCTTCAAGACTGATTAAATTTTCTAGACCTTCCAATTTGGAGATCTTATTGGATTGGATACTTAAAACTCTTAATTTTGATAGATTATTTAACCCTTGGAGTCTATCAATTCTATTTTGGCCCAACCATAATTGAGTTAAATTTACAAAAGAATCCAGATTTTCAATTACTTGGATTTTGTTACCCCCAAACTCCAAATTCTCCAACTGGACTAGATGGTCAATATTTTCAATCTTGGAAATCCTGTTTTGAACAAAATATAATTGTTTCAGGTCTTTCAGGTTTTCTAAATGTTTGATGTGTTTGATATTGTTGAAACTCAAATCTAACTGTGTTAAATTGGGGAAATCATTAATATGTTTAGATATGTGTTTGATCCTATTGTCATAAAAGTCCAATTCTTCCATCTGTTGTTTACTGCTCTCTGGCAGTACTTTGAGACCATTCAAACTCGTGATCAAATTATCTCTTAAATTAATTGATTGCAAATTATGGAATCTTTCTAAATGTAAACCTTCAATGGAGTGCACTTTCAGATGGATTAAATCAATATATGTGGAATCCAAAGGAATATCTGCTGTTAATTCTTCATCTGCTGGCAATTCCTCAATATTAGGGTCTTCAATCGTTGTTAATCCATACGTTTTTTGAATATGATCCAATTGATCCTTCCTCTGATCATTTGCCATCTGTAATGCTAAATCTTCCTCATCAAGAACTTCGACTTCATCTTCGGATTCATCTGTTGAAACATCCAACTTCAATTTATTAACTTCCTCTTCTAAATTTGACATTATTAATATAAAGCTGTATAGAAAGGAAGAAAAAAAAGAGTAGCAATTTGTTTGTTCCAAATAGCAGTCCTACTGCATCAAAATTTGATATAAAAGCTATTATAATGTATAGAATATATAGTTAAATAAACATCACTGATTAACTTGTGGATTCTACGATATTGGAAATCAAATAAACCACCGGAACATTTCAATACATTGTTTTCATTAAATTATTGTATAAATATCAATATACTACTATATACACATACCGATACACAAACCATTTAACGAATTTCCTTGTCAAGGATATCTTCTTCTGGAATTTGGTTCTTAGTAATGTAAGTGACGGCTTCACCAACTGTTTTGATTTCATTGGCAACGTCATCATCAAAAACAACATCGAATTCTTCTTCCAATGCAATTAATGCATCATTGTAATCTAATGAGTCCAATCCGAGATCCTTACCAAATTGTGTTTCCATTGTGATGTTATCGTTGGCATTCTTAATTTCAAATGTCTTTAAAACTGCAATAGATCTATTAAGAACATCTGTTTGAGAGAGTACAGTGGACTGGAATCTAATACCGACAACTGGTGCTCTAAAAATTGGGGCCGATGCTCTCTTTAAAACTTGTCTGAACATTTTAACTATATGATTATTAAAAGAACTTCCACCCAATGGTTAAAAGTCCTTTTTTTCTGGTTAGAATTTTAGTCCCCCTCGCCCGTCGAGGAAAATGGCAGAGACCCCGTGCCGCTGACGTAAGCCGCTTACGTCAGCGGCGTTTTATTTTTTGGAATATTTTTTTCTCTTTTCTCGACAACAACAATTGTTTTCATCATTAAAAAGGGTGATGAAACACGAAATTGGAGGACCAGAGACGGGCGAACCTCCTAGTAAGAAAGTCAAAGGATTACCTTCCAAATCAGATGAACCCTTGGACATTTTGAGTGGTGTAGATGAACCATTTAGTCAATCAGACGTGGTGTATTATCAAAAAGAGGCAATTTTCAGACAATGGAACCGACAATACTCGAAAAATAAAAGACTTGAAAAGAGATTTAATGATTTGAAATTCAAGTATGATAATATATTCAGTTATTATTCCATTTTAACCAAATGGTGGAACCAATTAATTGATAATTTGAAATTGATCTCTAACATGGAGTCAGGAGAGATCAATGACGATATACTAATTCCAGTTGAAGTAGCGATGAATAACAAACCAGAAGATAAAACAATTGAAGATTTAAATACAATCAGAGATGAATTGATCAAACTGATCTCACCGTTATTTAAAACCGAAAATATCAATTCATCAGATAACGAAGATCGATTAATTCAACTTAATAAATCAATATCAAATTTGAATTTGATAAAAGACAAATTGGTTAGTGAAAATGATGATTTGAAGTCCAATTTGAATGATTTGAATGACCAAGTGGATCAGTTAATAAAGAAACTTGATCGTCAAAATAGCGCCACGTTGAATAGGCTAAAAGCTGCTGCTATAAATGAAGACGATGAATCAAGGGAGCCTTCTGTGAAATTGGAAAACCAGCAACTGAATTCATCCGTGAATACTAGCGGCAGTGCGGTATCATCAAATAATGCAAATCAACAGCAAAAACAACAACCTGTTAATGATCAGACAATTCATGAATTAGAAGACTTGAAAATAAAATTGTCAGAATTTGAAGGACGGATTTCGTTCTTGAATGAAAGGTTGGGTGAAAAAGTGTCAAAGATTACAGAACTTGAGAACAAACTAAATGATCAAAATGGCCAACAAACTCAGCCGATTTTAACCGATGACGTTAAAGAAGATTCAAGAAATGATCAGTTAAATAGTAAGATAGCGGAATTAGAGAATTCAAAAAAGAAGCTTGAAGTCCAGATGCTGGAATTAGAATCCAATTTAACTAATCAAAAAACCAAACTTGAAGATAAAACAAAAATGGAAATTGAGCAAGGGAATGGTTTAATCAAAAAATTAGAACAAGATGTAAATAGATTAAGGGCTGAACGAGACTCGTCACTAACAAAATTGAATATACTAAAATCTGAAAAAGGATCAAATGAATTACTTGAAAATTATCAAGAACTTATTAAAACTTTGGAAGGTAGATTAGAAACATTTGAAAGCCAACGTAGTATAAATTTCAAGGATATATCAAAGGACGATTTAAATAATTTGCTAACAGATGAATTGAAACAAATGGAAATTGCATTTAAGAAAACAAGAGAAATTTCAGCAAATAAATTAAAAGAGTTAAAAGATTATCAAACAATAATCAATAAACTTCAAGTTGAAAAGACGAAAGCAGATGAAAAATATTTTCAAGCTATGCGTGCGAATGATTCAATGTCAAATCAAAACAAAATTTTACAATCCAATTTGAATAAACAAATGGAATTGATTGAAATTTTACGTGATGAAGAGAAAGGATTGAAGAAAAAGTTAGAAATCGAATCCAAATTGTTTGAAAAACTGGATTCAATTGAAAAAGTTTATACAAATGAATTAATGAAATTCAAAGCGAAATTTGAAAAAGCAGAAAAGGCAGCAATTTATGAGTCAAAAAGGTCAAAGTCTTATCAAAATGATATATCCCAATTAAAATCCAACAATGCTCAATTGGAAAAAACTATCAACTCTTTAAATGAAGAATTGAATGGGTCAAAATCAAAATCCTCGAAATTAGAGATTCTTGTTAATAAATATAGAACAAACAGTAGAACAGAAGAAGACGAAGAAATCAATCAGGCTTTATTGAATATGACTAAATGCCAATTGTGTACCAAGAATTTCAAAGATGTCGCTTTGAAAACGTGTGGTCATTGTTTTTGCAAATCTTGTGTTGATGATAGATTAAATTCAAGAATGAGAAAATGCCCTAACTGCAATTCCCAGTTTTCACGATACGATCTGTTAAATATTCATCTTTGATGTTTGATTGGCTAATACCAGCCTGTGTATAATTTTTAGTATATTATAATTTTTTTTTCTTGTGTATTATATTGAAAGAGAATAAATTTTCGAAATTTTGAATAGTATTTTGTTTTTAACAATGGAAGGATCTCCGGCTTTAAAAAAGATCAAACTCGATAAAAGGTCTATATTACTACCCAAAGGAGAGTTCAATATAGAAACTGTTTTTAGTGTTGGCCTGTTAACCCATTATTCAAAATGTTTTGAAAATATACAAGAAAAATTCAATCTAATCTTTTATGACGCTGATCATTCAGAAAATGATTATAACAGCTATCTAGCTGATTATGTTTTGAAATTTGGGAGAGAATCAACCGAGAGGAGTTTCAATTGGGGGGAGAATATTCCGAAACAATTTTTCTATTCGAAAAGAATTCATAAGAAAAATGATAAAGGTCAAAAGACACAAATGTCATGCATAGGATTAATATTCAAAAAACACGGTAAGAAAATTATTCGAAATATTGGGGAATCAACACCTGATAAAGAATGTAACTTAAATGATGAGGATTTGCAAGATCTTTATGAAAGAATATATTTTGATTTTATTGAAGTGATTGATTCAAGACTCACAGATGAATATCAATGGTGTTATAAGTTTGGCACAAAACACCCAAAAGAAAGCCCGAGTTTCATTGCTAAGCGGGATTTAAAGTACAGTTTAGATAATTGGTACCTTGATTCGATTGTTAAACACATGAATTTGCCATGGGATGTAAAAGACGCAGAGTTACACAGCTTTCAATTTTTGAAAGCGGTTGATTTAGTGATGGGAGTTTTTACTAGGTTTGTTAGATATCTTGTTTTTACTCATTTGGAAGGAAGATTAATAGTGGAAGCTAAATATATGGAGATGATTCAAGGTAAAAATGAAGAGAAATATCAAACAGGAGATCCAGGTGCAATGAAGAAAATTTTGATACTTTCTGATTTTGTATCTTGGAAAGAACATTTACATACGTTTGAGTATCGGACGGATGGATTGACGGTTGGTCATTGTTTATATGCCATTTTCAAAGATTCGAGTGGTGGATGGAGAATTGGCTCAGTTCCAATATCTCCTGGATCATTCAAATCGAGGAAACCGCTACCTTTAGAATGGAGGGGGTTAATGGATAATGAACTTGAAAATGTTACGGGAATAAAAGATGTTAAATTTGTACATTCACAAGGATTTATTGGTGGTGGATCAACTTTTGAATCATGTTTAAAAATGGCAATATTAGCTGTTAATTATTGAGCAAAAAATTATAAATTATTCATATATAGTGGAGTATATCGTGTACTCTTGTGCGTGTATATAGTAAAAAAATAAGTTGGGACAAAAAGGTGAAAAGAAAAACGGAATTCCAAAAATTATTGAAATGGTGAATCAGACTTATTCAAATTTGGCCAAGTTGAAGTATTGGAATTATTCAACGAAAACTCATCAATAAAAGAGTTTAAATTCGATGACTGTTGATGTGATTGGTGTTGTGACGTTGAATTGAAAGAAGTTGATGCAAAAGAGTTTCTGTTTGATTGATAGCCAAATTGAGGAGAACCATTAATATTCAAAGATGATTCTGGACTTGTAGCACCACTGGTACCAAGTTGGTTTATTAAATTAGATAAACTTCCAATACCACCAGCACCAGCACCCCTATTCGACATATGATAAGAGTTAATTTCATTATTTGGAGTATGTGGGTGAGATCTTATTTGAGATTGAAAAGTTGCACCTGTTGTTGACGGAGAAGAGACAGGCGGTGATGGTATGTTCATATTCAACATCATGGGTTGATTCAATGACATATTGGATAACTGAAACTCTAAGTCTTTATTGAGGAAAGAATTCAAATCTGGCTGCTGATCAAAGAACTGTTGAGATGAAAAACTTTGGGATGTTAACATCGTTTGCTGATGTGGAGAGTAAAAGTCATTCAGCCCTGATGAGCTGGAATTTCCATTCGCATGAGTTATGTAAGGCAATGATTGTGTCCGAATCTGGGGTTGACTTGCATTTCTAAACGAGTTATTTGAATATTGTGGGTTCAATAATGGCGACTGTTGATAAGCTTGCTGAAAGCTCTTTGTACTAGATCCTGTATTTTGGTTACTGATATGTTGAGCATGACCATTATGTGATTGTTGCTGAAATTGAAATACATGGTTTGTAGTTTGGTCCATAACTCTACAATTATTGATAGTCACGTTGTCAATCGGTCCGTTGTATGAAGGAATTTTTCTGAATGTACACATTTTAAATTCTATTTTTGAGCTCCCTGTAGGGAGATGTGACAAATCTTTGAAGGTACACTTCTCGATTAAAATTTCATCAGAATCTGGTAATTTGAAATCAGAATCAAACAGGGAATGCTCAAAATACAACTTTTTTAAATTGGGTAAATTAATAAAATTGAAGTCCAAAATAAAATCGTTCAAAGAAAGTAATTTCAAAGAAGTTGGAAAATTAATTGCAGAAAAAATTAACGGTTTTCCAATCTTATAATTATACCTTGAGATTCCTTTCAATTTTAAATTTTCCAAATTGTTTGTTAATATGTTATTGATCAAAGATGAAATCTTCAAAATGTCATCTCTTGAAATTGAATAAGATTCAGGACCCGATCCTCCTGTATCATAACTTATATCAATACATAAATCAATGATGGATGGGGGTAGAGGGTTGGAAATTTTTCTGAGGATATTCAATCTAATTGAAAAGTTTTGAATTAAATTTTTAATATTGTGAATCGTAATGGACAATTTTTTCAAATTTGATGGCCACTTGATATTAGTCGGATTAAAATTTTCATTTTCATAAAGTTTTTGATATGTAAAATGGATTTTGAATTCCTGTAATTTCTTACATTCACTTAGATCAAATCCATCATTATCCAAAATGACGTAAGATATTTTTGAATGTGTTAGATTTGGAAATAACTTTAGTTTATTTAAATCACTTGAGTTTAAGTACGTGTGAAAAATGTTTAAAGTTTTCAAATGTTCAACAGCCTGGTTTATTTGAAATTTTATGATGAAATCATCATGAAATTTTATATCACAGTTTTTTCTCAACTCCCAATTATCAAAAAATACATCCAATGATGAACACGTCTTCAAATCGTTGATAAAATTTAAATTGTCAATATTGACTAATTTTAATGTGTCGATTGAATTCTTGCATGGCAATTTTTTGAAAATTCCCCGATTAACACCGAATTTTAAATATTTCAAATTAGTTCCTGATTCATCAATGATTTCATTAAAAGGCTTCAATTTTGATTCATTTTCTAGAGACAAATGAAGCATTTCAATTTTCGGCAACAATGGTTTAATCAGCTGTATATCAATTGGCTTTTGTTCATTTTTGAATAATATTTTAACCACCACCAAATTTCCATCATTTAGATTTAGTCTCTTGAACTCCTTATAAGGTAAATGAAAATCGTGTTCTTTTTTCATTTCCTGAATGGTGAATTCCTTAAAAGATTTAATAATGAATAAATCATGCCTAATTTGTTTGACTAAAATCTCAACAGGATTTTTATAATTGAGAGAGTAAAATCCATACAATTTAATATTGGAAGTAATATCAAATATTGAGAAAAATTTAGAAAAGTTTAGAACATTAACCAACCTTACAATAAATGAAATTAAAGAATCAAATCCATATACTAATTTGATTTTATCACAAAGGATAATCTGCTGACTTTTGTTAAAATTCTTCACTAGCTTGTCAAACTCAATCGATGATATAGTGGAGTCAACGTCAAAAAGTTTCAATTGAATGTCCTCAAGTTCTGTAAATATTATTCCTTTTTGCTCTTGCAATCTCTCAATAATGAAACTGGCTGCATTGCAGTTGAGCTGGATATCCCGATGTGTATCATTTTCGTCAATTCCTTCTAAAAATAATCTCAAGGGCGGAGGCAAGGAGTTGAAGAAACTCCCTTTAATCATAGTTAACATAGCTTTATTATATTATAGTTCAATTGGATGGAAGTAATGAAACTGTTTTGACTATCCTGTCTTTGATAATTAAATTGTATATCAATAAGTTCCAATAAATCCGTTAACTCTAGAAAGTTAATCTTTCTATTTTTATGTCAAGTCAATAAAGAGACAAACAGAATATGCAAATTTGGTACTTTTCAATTGGGTGCGAAAAAACTACTGCAACTACTGCGCCACGACTATGTGGCGCAGTGCTGACGTAAACCGGAAGTGCCGTATGATTACTTTCCTGCGCCACATTTGCGTGGCGTCGACATTATGTCATCATATGCGCCGCATGATTTTCCCCATGCGCCACGTCTGCTACTTTTCGCAACGGGCCGAATTTCGGCGCATTTCTAAAAAGCTCAGCGAATGCATCCAGCTCATCTTTTTACATAGAAGAAACATCAATTTCTTTATTAAATTCATTGAAATGAAGGATTTGACGTCTTTGATAACCATAAAAGAGTATATAACAACAGGAAGCCAAAAAATGGAAGAGGCCAATTCAATAGTTCAGCGATTTGGAAATTTAGAGGTATTTACCTCACAGTTGTTACGTCAATCAGATCGCCGCAGATTGCCGTTTCTTATCAAAACTTGAAAATAATATGTTAAATACATTGAAATTCCCATTTCAATTCCTTGACTTGGTAAGGATATTTGATCAGTAAGACTCATCATGACTGTAGACACTACTGGTTGGACCATTCATGATTGGGTTACATTTCACAGACAAACAACACCAAATGAATCATTCGAAACATTGGTTAGTTTAGTTAAATCACAAACTACTGACGATCCTGCATGGATCTCATTGGCTTCATTTGAAAACCTTTCTCATCAATGGAAGGTGATTCAATCCAAGTCTGATAAAGCAAGTTTGAAACTCTATGGTGTTCCAATTGCTATCAAAGATAACATTGACGTTTTTGGATTTGAGACAACAGCCGCTTGTCCTTCTTTCGCCTACAAACCAGAGTCAGATTCTTCAATTGTTAAAGAATTAAGGGACCAAGGTGCGATTGTAATTGGTAAGACCAATTTAGATCAATTTGCAACCGGTCTTGTTGGTACTAGAACTCCCTATGGAATAACTCCTTGTGTGTTTTCCAAGGACCATGTCTCCGGTGGTTCAAGTTCTGGTTCAAGTTCTGTCGTTGGTAGAGGTATTGTTCCAATTGCTCTTGGAACTGACACTGCAGGATCAGGTAGAGTCCCTGCTGCTTTAAACAATTTAATTGGTTTGAAACCAACGGTTGGTGCTTTCTCAACTGCTGGTGTTGTTCCTGCTTGTAAATCATTAGATTGTCCGTCAATTTTTGCACTTAATTTAGACGATGCTCAATTATGTTTTTCTGTTTGTGCTAAACCTGATTTAGACAATTGCGAATACTCAAGAGCATTACCTTCAAGTTTAGTTAAGAAATACCCCCAAAAACTTAAGATTGCGGTTCCAATTGATTTCAATGGTTTATGGTATAATGATTCTGAAAATCCTAAAATTTACCAAAAGGCTGTTGAGACCTTTCAGGAGATTGGTGCTGAAATTGTTCCTTTGGACTTTACTCCTTTATTAGACCTAGCAAAGTGTCTTTATGAAGGGGCATGGGTTGCTGAAAGATACTCAGCTGTTAAGGATTTCTATGATACCAATCCACCAAATGATGATCTTGACGCTACTGTTACGTCGATTATTAAAAGCGGTGCTGAATACTCAGCTGCAATCGCATTTGAGTATGAATATAAAAGGCAAGGAATTCTCAATAAAATTCAAAAAACATTTGCAGATATTGATGCAATGTTAGTTCCTACCTGCCCACTAAATCCAACCATTAAAGAAGTGTTAGAAGAACCAGTAAAGGTTAATTCTATTCAAGGTACTTGGACCAATTTTGTCAATTTAGCTGACTTTTCTGCCTTAGCAATTCCTGTAGGTTTTAGATCAGACGGTTTACCTAACGGTGTTACCATTCTTGGGAAAGCCTTTGAGGATTATGCTCTTTTAGATTTGGCTAAAAGATTTTTTAAACAACTCTATCCTAACAATAACAGAATTATGGGTGGGTTGAATAAAACATCAGGTATTCAGGATAATCTACATGATGATCTTCCACGTCCAAACTTGCAAAATTCAATCAAATTGGCTGTGGTTGGTGCTCATTTGAAAGGATTACCTTTACATTGGCAATTAGAAAAGGTTCAAGCCTCTTTGTTAAAATTGACAAAGACAAGTGAGAATTATAAATTATACGCTTTACCAAAGACTGGGCCTGTTCAAAAGCCTGGTTTGAGAAGAGTTGCCTCTAATGGTTCTAAAATTGAAATTGAAATTTATGCGATTCCAACCGAAAGATTTGGGGAATTTATTTCAATGGTCCCTGAGCCTTTGGGAATTGGCTCCGTTGAAACTGAAGAAGGTGAATGGGTTAAATCATTCATTTGTGAAGAGATTGGTTACACCCAAAAGGGCTCAGTGGATATCACTGAATTGGGTGCATGGAGAGTATTCATGAATCAACAAGAATCCCTCAAATCTTCCAAAAACAAACCATTTAATAAAGTGCTTGTTGCTAACAGAGGTGAAATTGCTGTTAGAATCATCAAGACCTTGAAAAAGTTGGGAATTACATCTGTTGCCGTTTACTCAGATCCTGATAAGTATGCTGAACATGTTTTGATTGCTGACGAAGCAATTGCTTTGAATGGAACATCTGCTGCTGAAACATACATTGATATGGAAAAAATGATCAATGCTGTTAAAATTTCCAAGGCTGAGGCTGTTATTCCAGGTTATGGTTTCCTCTCCGAAAATGCTGATTTTGCTGATAAATTAAAGGCTGCTGGTGTCACTTGGGTGGGTCCAGATGGTGATGCTATTAGAAAACTTGGTTTAAAGCACTCTGCAAGAGAGATTGCAGAAAATGCTGGTGTTCCTTTGGTCCCAGGTTCCGGTTTAGTTAGTACTGCTGCTGAAGCGAAGGAGATTGCCAAGAAATTAACATATCCAATTATGGTTAAATCAACTGCTGGTGGTGGTGGTATCGGTCTTCAAAAGGTTGATTCTGAGGATGATATTGAAAGAGTATTTGAAACAGTTCAACATCAAGGTAAATCATATTTTGGAGATTCCGGTGTTTTCTTAGAAAGATTTGTCGAAAACTCAAGACATGTTGAAATTCAAATGTTTGGTGATGGGCATGGTAAAGCAATTGCTATTGGTGAAAGAGACTGTTCCCTGCAAAGAAGAAACCAAAAGGTTATTGAAGAAACCCCAGCACCAAATTTACCTGAATCAACCAGACAAAAAATGAGAAAGGCTGCCGAGCAATTAGGTGCATCAATGAATTACAAATGTGCTGGTACAGTTGAATTCATTTATGATGAAAAGAGAGATGAGTTCTATTTCCTCGAAGTTAATGCTAGATTGCAAGTTGAACATCCAGTTACTGAAATGGTTACTGGCTTGGATTTAGTTGAATGGATGTTATATATTGCAGCTGACAGGTCACCGGACTTTTCCCAGGTAGTCAAAGTTGAGGGTGCTTCTATGGAAGCTAGATTATATGCCGAAAACCCTGTTAAGGATTTCAAGCCATCTCCAGGTCAATTAATTGATATCAAATTCCCTGAGTGGGCTAGAGTCGATACTTGGGTTAAGCCAGGGACCTTCATTTCGTCTGAATATGATCCAACATTGGCCAAAATTATTGTTCATGGTAAGGATAGAGCTGATGCATTGTCTAAGCTCAGAAAAGCATTAGATGAGACCGTTGTTTATGGTTGTGTTTCAAATGTTGATTATTTAAGAAGCGTTGCAAATTCCAAGATGTTTGAAGAGGCCAAGATGCATACCAAGATTTTAGATTCATATGATTATAAGCCAAATGCATTTGAAATTACCAATCCAGGTGCTTACACTACCGTCCAAGATTACCCTGGTAGAGTTAATCACTGGAGAATTGGTGTTCCTCCATCTGGTCCTATGGATTCGTATTCATTTAGATTGGCCAACAGAATTGTTGGTAACCATTATAAGGCACCAGCAATTGAAATTACATTAAACGGTCCATCGATTTTATTCCATCACGAAACAGTAATCTCTGTCACCGGTGGTTCAGTTCCATTAAAGTTAAATAACAGGGAGATTAACATGTATGAGCCAATCCAAATTGAAAGAGGTGACAAATTGGTGATTGGAAAATTAACATCTGGGTGTAGGTCATATTTATCTATTAGAGGCGGTATTGATGTCACTGAATATTTGGGCTCAAGATCAACTTTTGCATTGGGTAATTTAGGTGGTTTTAATGGTAGACAATTGAAGATGGGAGATGTTTTATTTTTAGGTCAGCCAGGTATAAAGGCGTGCACATTACCTGATCCAGTATCCGAGCCTTTGGCAGCTCCTGAATCTATTAGACCAAAGATCTCATCAACAAAAGAATGGACTGTCGGTGTCACTTCTGGTCCTCACGGTTCACCAGATTTCTTTAAGGAAGAGTCAATTCAAGACTTTTTCTCAAACCAATGGAAAGTTCATTACAACTCTAACAGATTTGGTGTTAGATTGGTTGGTCCAAAGCCTAAATGGGCTAGAAATGATGGTGGTGAAGGGGGTTTGCACCCATCCAATGCTCATGACTATGTTTATTCATTAGGTGCCATCAATTTTACAGGTGATGAACCAGTTATTTTAACTTGCGATGGTCCATCTTTAGGTGGTTTTGTTTGTCAGGCAGTTGTTGCAAGTGCTGAAATGTGGAAAATTGGTCAAGTCAAGCCTGGTGATTTAATTTCATTTGTTCCAATATCATTTGACGATGCTGTTCAATTAACTAAGGAGCAAACAGATGTTATTGAATCGTTCACCGGAAGCTGTCCATCTATTGAACAGGCTTTGATTGAACCAGAAAACCCAGTATTAGCCACTACACAAACTTCATCTAATGCACCAATTGTTACTTACAGACAAGCCGGGGATAGATACATTTTGGTTGAATACGGTGAAAATGTTATGGACTTGAATTACTCATACAGAGTTCACAAATTGATCGAAATGGTTGATTCACATAAAACTGTTGGTATAGTTGAAATGTCACAGGGTGTCAGATCTGTTCTGATTGAATTTGATGGTTTGAAAATCCATCAAAAGGACTTGGTTCAAACATTGATTGCATATGAATCCGAAGTCGCGTTTACCAACAAATGGACTGTTCCTTCAAGAGTGATTAAATTACCAATGGCATTTGAAGATAAAAAGACATTAGATGCTGTTAAAAGATATCAAGAAACTATCAGAGCCGATGCACCATGGTTACCAAATAACGTTGATTTTATTGCCAATGTTAATGGAATTGAAAGATCATCAGTTAAGGATATGTTATATGCAGCCAGGTTTTTAGTTCTTGGATTAGGTGATGTTTTCCTTGGTGCACCATGCGCAGTCCCATTGGATCCAAGGCACAGATTTTTGGGTTCTAAATATAATCCTTCCAGAACGTTTACTCCAAATGGTACAGTTGGTATTGGTGGTATGTACATGTGTATTTATACCATGGAATCACCAGGTGGGTACCAATTGGTTGGTAGAACTATTCCTATTTGGGATAAGCTATCTTTGGGTAACTACACAAAGAAATTTAACAATGGTAATCCATGGTTGTTAACACCTTTTGATCAAGTTTCATTCTATCCTGTAACTGAAGAGGAATTAGAAAAGATGGTCGAAGATTCTCAACATGGTCATTTTGAAGTTGAGATGGTTGATTCTGTTTTTGACCATACTAAATACTTGAGTTGGATTCAGGAGAATGCTGAGTCAATTGAGCAATTCCAAAAGGCTCAAGATGGTGAAAAGCTAGAAGAGTTCAAGAGATTGATTCAAGTTTCCAACGCAGAATTAGAAAAATCAGGTACCAAGGTTGATGAATCAGCTGAAGAATTGCCTGAAAATGCTGTTATCATCTATTCAGAATACTCAGGCCGTTTCTGGAAATCTCTTGTTTCCGTTGGTGACCAAGTCAAAGAAGGCCAAGGTTTGGTTGTTATCGAGGCTATGAAGACAGAAATGGCAGTCAACGCAACTGCCACTGGTAAAGTACTAAAGGTTTACCACCAAAATGGAGATATGGTGGAGGCTGGTGATGTTGTCGCTGTCTTGGTTTAATTTTTTATCTTTTGTATTTTTGCATTTCAATACATTCATCTTTTTTATGTTAATTAAATATAATTGCCGTTTGTGCAATAGAAAATGACGCATACACATACGAAGGAGCGCCTCAAGAAAAGGCTTACGCGATTGACCTCGCCATTTACAGGTCCTGCGTCTCCTCCTCCTCCTCAGCCAATAGAATCCAACACAAATATAGAAATACCTACTCTCCATATCAGAGAAGCATCCGATGCTTCTCTTGATTTATTACAGGACAATATCGGGACTAGTGGGTCAAGTTTCACTTCGAATGAACAATTACTGGGATTGGGACAGTATTCAGAATCTGTACCCAACTTTCAAAGTACATCAATATCGAGACCTTCCACACGATCAACCAATTCATCTACTTCGATTGATTTTAACAACTCCCCATTACGAACCATAAACCAAAGAAGTTACTCATCAGGTGCAGGGAGTAACTTAACACCATCAGCAAGGTATTTATCAACAAATAGCAAAGATCATGCGTTCCTACTGTCTCATGGAAAAACACTATCATCATCGCAAATGCCAATACCCGTGCATACAACATCGCATTCATCATCATACTCAACAACATCTAGCTTGTCTCGTCATCATAAGACTAGTTCTTCCAATGGCGGTAGTGCACCAATATTACCAGCTTTTGGGCCCGTTCATCAAAATGGATCTATTAATTCACTACCCATATCTATGATTAATCCAATTCCAAGTGACACGCAAACAGCATCTTTAAGCAAATCATCATCAAAAGTCAATCAAATATCTAATGGAGCACCGTTTTCGGTATCATCAAAATCTCTGAGGCATCCAATTGCTCCAAATGCTAATCCTAATACTGGTATAACTGGAGGTGGCGGTGGCTTGTTGAGGAAAAAGGGTGGAAGTAATAGTATTTCTACACAACCTCCAAAAATAATGAAACACTTTGTCGTTCATAAACATCATCATCATCTACCGGTGACTTGTCCTCACATAAGAAAGGAATTTATAGATTTAGAGACAAGTTTTGACAAAGGAATTCAATCGAGAATTGAACAGATTGAAAATGAGAATAATATGATATTTGGAGAAATAAATGTTTTATCTACTCATTTGGAAAGCCTGTGCAGTCAACTAGAAAATCAAATCGATGAATTGGACAAGTTTATAATTGAATTAGATACAAAATGCTGCGTTTTGAATGAGAGCAATAATGCATGTATGCTAGAAGACATGAATGATCTGATTAACAGAATAGATTTGGTGGCAGTAAATATAAATCAAAAGAAACAGTCTATAGAGGAAATACAAAAGCAGATTGATGTTCTTCAAGAATTGAAGAAAAGTAATAAAGTTAATTATGTGAAAAAAAGAAAATGGTTCTTACTTTCTGGTGGGGTACTTGCATTCATATTTATGGTACAGCTAGCTTTTTTTTAAGGTTACCAAAATATGTAAGAATAAAAAAATCGGTGTATATGATAATATATAATATAACATAACATAGCAGCAAGAGAAAGATAAAAATTTAATGTCTATTCTCTTTCAACAATAAAGGCATTTTGAAACGCTGAAGAATTTATCGGTTGATTGAATTCGTGATTTCTAACCATTTCCTCATTTGGTTCATTTTCACTCCCAGTTATTAAGCATCCGTCCAAAATTCTTTCAACTTGACCAACAGTAAGGCATTCACTAATTTTGGATATTGTGCTTGCATCTGATACTCCTTGAGACTTGAGCATTAATATTTGACATAACGTCAAAACATGAATTAGTGAACTAGGAGAATCTGTAATATAATTTTCATGGCACCAATCAATTAATACCGATAAATTGCTTTTAATTTGAACACCTTTTTCTATGGTTAAAAACTTATCTCTTGAAACCAAATCATTGAAAATTGAAGAATCAATGAAATTCAACATATCTCTATTTACAAACTCAATGACCTTTTTATCCACATAATACTTCTTCATCGCCGAAAATACATTCCTGAAAATTGTTACAACATCATATATACTATTCTTTGAGTTACTTTCATTCATTTTTGGAGAAAGAGGTCTATCATTTAATACTATTGCCTCAACTGATTTCTGCTCTAGTTCATTTATAATAGCCTTCATCCAGTCATTGTATGTAACACCAAAAAAAGCATCAAAATATCTCTTTTTAATCAACAGAAGCCTCATCAGGTCGCTCCTTCTTTTTGAATTCCCAAATTTAGTAGAAAATAAGTCATACATTAAACTTTCCCTTGTATCACTCAAAAATTTGGAGATGTAATTTAGATTGTTTAGTAAGTATGCTCCAAGAGAAATGAAATCATTTGGCTTTGATTTAGTAGCCGCTGTAGATCTAAAAGTTTCGACAACCCTAAGTAAAAATATGACAGACTGACCATCCATTTTTAATTTCCACATTGTTTTTAATGCTTCAGTTATAGATCTAGATGGGAGGAGAATTTCTTCAATGGCAACATTTGCTCCTTCTTCGGGTGGTTCAGCTAAATCTTTTAATAATGAAGAACAGAGAATTTCCGGCATTATTTTTGGACCTTTCATGTATCCCTTAATATCAGCTAATGATGCCTGATAATTTCTTTTGGATTCATCTTCGTTAAATTTTACAGCACTGGATGAAGAAATCAAAGCGCTACGTTTGGAAATTGTAGAAAATCTACGTTGGTTTTTTGGCTTATCTACATCTTTTTGTGGTTCGCCATAGTCAACACTTCTTATCGCCATTTTGTAAATGAACGCATCTCTTTCAACCTCTTGTTTAATCTTTGAGATTACGGATTCTTTATTTTCTTCAGTGTGGCGATTTGAATCCTCAATGAGTTTTGAAAATGTATCCATCTTGTTGAACATATTAGTTGCTACTATTCCCAGAGCAGTTTCGGGATTATTAATTTTGAAAATATTCAACTCTTTCTCATTTAATGCAAAACCTTTGTCATCTACTTGCGGAGAAGCATCAGACAATGAGGTGTCTGTATTCTTCCTTGAAAATTCACTTCGAACGGACGTTAGTGATTCTTTTTTTCCATAGAGAATCGTGGGATTGTTTTCGATCGATTCAATTGTGTAATTTTCCAAGTCTTTTATTTGTTGCTTATCACTGTTAGCTATTTTCATTTCCAGATCACTAGACCTCGTCTCCTTTGGCTTTATCGATGCTAAATAATCTTCTTTCATCTTCAACTCTTGTCTCTCGAGCTCTTCTTGTAAATCTTGCT
The DNA here is from genome assembly GCA_030563645.1 of Saturnispora halmiae. Lineage (NCBI taxonomy): Eukaryota > Fungi > Ascomycota > Pichiomycetes > Pichiales > Pichiaceae > Saturnispora > Saturnispora halmiae. The sequence continues at coordinate 601,796 of JAJMJL010000001.1, read as the reverse complement.
CCTGTTGAGCTTTTTCTCTTTCAGTGGCTTCACGTGCATCTTTTTCCTCTTTCAATCTGATTCTCTTAATCTTTTGTTCATTGGCCAATTTCCTGGCTCTATTTCCATTAACAATAGCTTTGAACTTATTCAAAAATTCTATGGAATATTTCACCTGATTTCTTAATAGAGCGCCTTTACAGATAGCCTGAGATTCAATAATAGAGTTAATCTTTTTGAAAGATTGAATCCTCAAAAGATAACCTCTGATTAAAGATTGAATCTTGATTGAATTCCATTTCATTGCTTTAAATTTCTCTCTTTCATAAAACCCTCTGAGATATTTCTGAATTATAATAGTATGCTCTCTTACTTTATCAGTTTTAAAAATTTCCAATTCACTCATGACACCAACTTTCAAAAATATCTTCGTTTTCCCCATTTGGTACAAAGCATTTTTATTTATGTATTTATCCAGGATTTCTTTTGTTAACTGTTTTTCGATCTCTATTGACTCAGTTTGATTCTTTGCAAACTTTAATCTATCCTGTGGATTTGGTGATAATAGTACAAACTTCTTGAGAAAATCATTATATGTGCATTTCGATTGAAACCCAACCATTGAGATTCTAATTGTCTCCAATACACCGCAAGCTCTTAGTTGGCTCAATACCATATTGTTTTCAAATTTCCATGATGATTTTGCATCATTTGGTTTAATACATCTAATGTAGTGAACATCAGTGGAGTCGATAGTTTTCATCAAATCGATTAACGAATTTTTGAAAATTGAGCCCAACGTAGGCTTTCTACCTCTTCTAACTAATCCACTGTTATTTTTACCTTTAGTAACAGCAGCTGCATTATTTATCTTCAAAATTTCAGAAAGAAATGTATTAGAGCTTGCAGTTAATATTTCATTTTGGGCATCTGAAACCATATCTCTATTTTTTTCCATAAAACCCTTGATCGTATAGGGAACATCAAGAGCATAATGTGAAATAATGAATTTTTCATTACCAAATCTAGTTTTCTTAAACACTTTGTTAAATGGAGGTTTAACTAATGAGTGAAATATCTTTTCCGACCATGCTTGTTCTGACCCGGATGGTAATTGACATTGCTCATCTAGCAAGCTCAAAATACCACATCTACTCTCAATTAAATCAATGCATTGTTGATTATCAGAGAATTCAATAAATGACCACTCAATTCCTTGATCCTGATATTCTTCTTGTTGCAGTTTAAATACTTGTTGTGTAAATTCTTGTTGTAACTTTTCATTTGCATAGTTAATACAGAACTGTTCAAACGAATTGTCATCAAAGTGTTCAAACCCATAAATATCCAATACACCTATGAATGACCTAACATCAGAAGAGTTTTGAGAAGCCAAATCTTTATTGATTGAATCACAGATCCAGTTAAATAATGATGAATAAATGTGTTTGGCAATTGAGTCCCTTGAAACAATTGCTTCGTGATACTTGAGATTAGATAGAATACTATCAGAACGAGTTGATATTCTTTTATTGATGATCCATTTTCCAAACTCTGAGGCATTCAAACCCAACAAATCGCAAGCTAACAACAAATTTTCATCCTTTAAATCCAATATGCCAATATCTCTGGATTTTTCGATTGTGATATTTCCAATATGCAGCAATGCAGCTAAAACTTTAAATATTTCTAATTGAGTTTGACTATCAATTCCAATCACTTTTAAAGCTTCGCAGGTCTCAGAAAATTGATGTCCGTCATCAACACCGTCAATTAATGAAGTGTTTCCTTGGCATAAGTAGTTGTAATCTTCAACA